>JADRCH010000034.1:11245233-11357933 GCA_019843965.1 Rhynchomys soricoides
GAGAGAGAGAGAGAGAGAGAGAGAGAGAGAGAGAGAGAGAGAGAGAGAACTTCTACAAGATTTCTTGGAGAAAGTCATAGGTGGAGTCCTGGCCAGAGCCATATATACATCTTGGCCAGCAAGCAGAAAGAGAAAGTGACTGGACATGTCTCTGTGCCTCCTCTAGGCAGCCTTCCCTGACTAAAACTTTGGGAGCAGCTCTGGTTAGTATTCTTTCTCTAACCCAGCAGAGTGGGTCCTGAAAGGCAGGCTGCCCCTCACATGTCAGACACACAGAAAATGCTTGCTTCTTCTTGGTTTCTCTGAGTAAGATCTGGGAGACCCACGGAAGAAAGGATGCCATATGTCAATGACTCTTGTGTCTCGATCTGAGAGCTCCTCACACACCCCATCTCACTGTACTATACACAGGCTGGCTGCAGAGGTGCTTGTAGGAGCACCCAGCTAGACTGAAGGAAGCGGGGTGTGTGTGTGTGTGTGTGTGTGTGTGTGTGTGTATGTGTAGCCTCACCAAATGGAATCTAGCCCAGATCTCAGCCTCTGGGACAGGCAAGGTGGGTGATAAGAGGGATGGCTGGAGGGTGTGACATCGGACCTGAATTCTCAGAGGGATCTTGAGGTCTGCCAGTCACCTGATAGAGCAAAGTACCAATGGGCCTGGTGGCCAGGGAGAATGGAAGAGGCAGCCGGTACTTGGCCACGCCTCTGATGGGGAGGTCTAGTCTGGAGATCGTGTGGCAATGTGCCTAGGAGCCTCAAGAAGCATCTCCCAGTGACAGAGGGCCCGGTACCCATTCCTCTCAGCTGGGTGTTCCAGGAAGCAAGAGAGTCTCAGCCTCTTCAAGCTCACCACCCACCAGGCAGATTCCCAGTCTCTTCCAAACCCTCCATAGCTCCAGAACTGGTCTGTTGGCATTTCTGGCCACTTTGGGCAATGCTTGCTGTTGTCACCTTTTAGGCCACTGTGAGGACCCGTGTCACCCTATGTGGGTCACCAGGAAATAATATTTAGAAATTGTCTGGTGGAACTCAGAATCCAGAGGTCAGCAAGCAGCTTGATGGTTCTGGGATTCACTGGTGACGTCAGCTGCATCCTGGCTCTCCTCCTGCCCTTCCAGCCCCCTGAACATTCTAGAAACCTCACACTGTGGTAGACACAAGGAAGGAGGTCCTCCTGTGACTGATTCTCTCTGCTTCCAAGCTAGTAGGAGTCCAAGCTCTTTGGAGCTTGCCTCTAAATGTGAGGACTGAGCTATGCTGGGTACTTTTATGTCAACTTGACACAAGCTAGAGTTATTTAGGAAGAAAGAACCTCAATTGAGAAAACTCCCATCCCTTTGGCTGGTAGACAAGACTGTGGTGCAGTTTGTTGATTGGTGATTGATTTGGGAGGGCCCAGGACACTGTGGGTAGTGCCACTCCTGGGCAGGTGGTCCTGGTATATAAGAAAGCCATTGAGTAAGCCATGAGGAGCAAGTCAGTAAGCAGCACCCCATATGATGCCTCTGTACCGGCTCCTGCATCCAACCTCCTGCCATGACTTTTCTCAATGATGGACTACAATGTGGAACTGTAAACTGAAATCAAATCCTTTCCTCACCAAGTTGTTTATGGTTGCAGTGTTTCACCAGAGCAACAGAAACCCTAAGACACTAGCCAGGCAGTGACTTATTGATCAGAGCTAGCCTGAACCATCAGAGATAGAATCCCTGGTCTTGGAGAAAGACCACCCCTCCCAGCTTCCCTTGCCTGCAGGTTCCAGCTTCTCAATGGCAGGTATAGAAACCAGACTTCTGGACTTCAAAGGGCTCTAGCTTCCCACCCCCTATTGACCCATTTGTCATACAGGGATCTCAGGTCTGCTGTTCAGGGGTCTAACCAAGTTCCAAGGATGTCATCTTCCTAGATGTACCATGAGAATTGGGAAGTGCAAACTTGGATGATCTAAGAAGTAGGCTTTTTAACGCACAGTCCTGTACCCAGGGCAGGGGCTAGAAAGGAAACTGTCTTCTTAGGTAAGTCTCAGCACCTTTGACTCCTCTACTCACTTTGTAATGCCTCTCTTGAATGAAGGCTCTAGCATTGGGCTTTGCTCTGGGACTCTTTACAAAAAAAAAAAGATGTATTTGTTCTTTGTAAAATTATCTGTATGCATAAGATTGTGCACACACGAGTGAACATGCCTCTGGAGGCAAGAAGAGCAGTCCTCTGGAGCTGGAGGTACAGGGGGTTGTGATACACAGGTCATCGATGCCAGGAACAGAACTCAGGTCTTCTGCCAGAGCAGTACATGCTTTAAACACTGAACTATCTTATTCTAACCCTGCATGTTTGCTTCCCTTCACCTTGGGGACTTGGAAAAGGAGGGTTATCCAGATGTCCTTAAGGAGTCCTGTCCCCAGCCCTGATCTGCCTCTGCAGAACCCAAGCTAAGGAGTAAGGGCAGTGACCACTGCCGACTAGCTCTGAGGGTGAAGTGGGGTGGCATGCCGAGGACAGCCCCAGTCCCCGGTGGGACGGCATCTGCTTTTATCCTGCTTGGTCACGCCTAAGGGGCCCCATGCTTTTCCCTATCCTCTTCCCCTCCCTGCACCTGATGCTCACATACTTTGTTTCTTTCTCAGTGTTGGCCTCAATGGCCTCTCCTGAGTGTCCTCTGGGAAACCGCAGCTGTCTCACCTGTAGTTGTCCCCCAAGTCCTGAGCCCCCAGAGGCCAGGATGTGTCCTGGGGTTTCCTCAACACACACACACACAGAGAGAGAGAGAGAGAGAGAGAGAGGGAGAGAGAGAGAGAGAGAGAGAGAGAGAGAGAGAGAGATGTCAAAGGAGCACAGATTCACAGGCTAGCAAAGACAGCTGCCTGAGCCTTCCATCACCCCATGCACTCCCTGGCTTAACCTTCGGCCTCTCTTTCTATTTAGCTGTAAATATAAAGATGTGGACACGTAGGACCTTCACTCATAACTCTTCTCATTTTTTCCCCCACTCAGCATCTTTCTCTTCCATATAGAATTAAGTACAGTGTGGATGGGTTCACCGAGGGGATGCTGGACCAGAGGAAAGTGTTTCTACAAGAAATCTACAGAAAGTCAGAGCACTGCAGGAGTTTCTGAGCTCTCCCCTGCAAGAGCATCCCTTTACATTCTGAAGGCATCCCCACTGTCCGCCTGCAGCCAGGCAGTGGGATTACTTTGTTCACTCTGGCTCCAAGGTGACACTTCACTGTATTAAACAAGAGAAGGCCTCCTTTGAAGGTGCCCGTCCACATCCACCCTGATACCACCACTTCCAGCCACCGCTGCTTCTGACCCGAAGCTCTGGTTGCTATTCACAAAGAGAGATTTCATGCATGAGAGAGAGAGAGAGAAGTTGATTATAGAGAGTGGGGAGGGTCTTCTTCAGAGGGACCCAATTGCCTATTTCAGAAGCAGCAACGGGGGGCAATTCTGTCTTACCCCATTCACCACTGAGGACAGCCAGGAGAGACCCCTTAGACTGATTCCTCAAGGAGAATAGAGCCACCAGAACCTTTCACCTCAATATTTATCAGACCTATAGTCTGTGGAAGACGTGGGAATTTGGAAATCTGGATTTTCCTCAGAGTAGGAAAAAGATCTAAAAAACAGGACAATGTGGGCAGAAGAGATGAATTACTGTGAGAACAGAGTCCATGAGTGGGTGACACATGTCACAATATAGCGCCTGCATCCATCATTTGGCCAGACCTACCTCTCTGGAAAAAGACTGGATCATGCAGCAGAAGCAGTAGGGCTTCTGCTACACCCCTCATTATCCCTGGTCCCTGGGTGTTACCCTTGCTCCCCAGGCACTTTCTTCAGGATACCAAGAGGTCTGCAGCACCCACATTTCTGAACCAAGGGGTTGACTAACAATGTGGAAACACACAGCCCACTTGCTTACCCCATGTCCCTTAGAAGTCCTGCCAATCTTCTGAGAGTCCTTCCTAAGAGCACATCTGTCACTGACAGGCCCAGCTGTAACCTGCTTGGGTGGCCCATGGGATACTCGGTCCTCGGTCTTGCCTACAGTCCTATCGTGCAACCTCCATCTTCAGCCTAGCCCTTTATCATGGGACCTAGAGGCTAAGCCCCTCCATGTTCCCTTCATGCTAGTCTGAGGGTCAGCTCTCTCTCTCATTCCTGGGCACACTGGTCACTCTATTGTCATTCTCCTCTAAATCTTTCTGAGCCCAACACGTGGGTCCCATACAGAACTTCATTGACTCCTCCTTCCATTCCACATACTTGGTGCTCCATGGAAACCATTTTACTTTTGTGTTTCAGACATAGCTCCTGTGGACCCCGAGACACCATATGTCACCCCATGATCTTTGGGGATCAAGCCCTCTTCCTGACCTGATCTCAAAAGAGTCTATCCACTTGATTTCCCCACCCCCAGGTATTGCAGGCTTTGTTGCCCCCCCACCTCCAAGTCAAAGCATGAGGCCCCCCAGGCCAAAGCCTTTCCAAGGAAAAACAGCTGGGCTGCCTGCCATCTCAGAGCTGGGATCCAAGTGACTGTCCCCAGGCCTCCCACAGATCCCCACCTCACCCATTGTGTCCCTTCCTGGGGTTTTGCACCCCAAGTGTCACAGAATCCATTCTCTTTGTGTAAACATCTTAATTACATCTTTAATGCTCTCACACACTGAGATGCTGGAGGTAAATTACAGCTTTGTGCATCCTAAATTACTCACAGCTTTCCAGTTGCTCAAGTGCTAACGTATTTATAGCAGCCAGAGGCAGGAATAAAACCAGAACCTTCCCCCATGGGATCTTCCTAGCCCCTCACCTTCTGACATGTGATATCTGCCCAATAGCATAGTCCACACCCACATCCCCTCTAACCAGCTGAGGACAGGGATGACAGGGAAGTTGGGGACATGCCTCTGTGTATGTTCACACATATGTCCCAGTGTAGAAAAACCACCCAGTCTTTGTGGTCTACTCTGCCCAGATGCCTCTGATACCAGTCTCACACCTCCAAGACTTAGAGGGAAGACCAACGGCAGACTATCCTATATTCCATGAACACTGAGTGGCCCTTCCTGCAGATATAGTGGAAGGGAAAAACTAAAATCAGACTCACTTCTCTAGGTCTTTTCCTCAAAGGACACTCCCTTGCAGGCAACCATAGCTTCTCCTATTAGCTTCTGGCCTGTGACTACCTTTAGACCAACAACCTCTCCCAGAACCCCTTATAGGAAAGGAGCCATTTCCAGAAGCAGGTGTGCCCAACTTTTGGAGCCCACCAAAGAAACACAGTGAACAGAGGAATCCAGTCTTGTTTCTCTTCTATGTAGCCCTGAGCACCGAAGGAGGGGACGTAGCCTGTGGTAATGCTCCACTCCCTATCACTAGGTGGGAGTTAGCTTGCAAGGTGAGGCCAATGCAGAGAGCCTCATTCCTCTCTTATGCTGGAACAGGTATGTCTGTGCACCACCTTTCCCCACATCTGGGGGAGTTGCATCTGTCCACACCCAGTCTTCCAATTTCATCTCCCCCAGTAGCTATCTTGGCTCCCGGGGACATGGCAGAGACCTCTGGGAGACCTCATGCTTAACCCATTCACCATAATATCTTACATATGGATAGCTCCTGGGTGTGTGGAGCCCTCCCGGGGCATTTCCAGCTTTCTTGGACCTGTACCTCTTGGGCTTACAAATGGTGCTGCTCTAGCTGTGTGTGGTAGTGCATGCCTTTAATCTCAGCACTCAAAGAGGTAGACACAGGTAGATCTCTATGAGTTGGAGGCCAGCCTGGTCTACAACTTCCAGGCTAGCCAAGACCCTGTCTCAAAAATAAAATAAATTCTTCCTCCCCTCCCCACTACTGCAAAAAAAAAAGAAAGAAAGAAAAGAAAAAAAAAAGAAAGAAAAGACTGCCCTGCCCTATCCCAGTCATCTGACTGTTTGCCTCTCTCTACCCTAGAAGAAATTCTAGCCTCAAAAAACAAACAAACAAACCCAAAGTCACTCCCCTCCAAGCTTGTGCTCTTCCTCCCATCAGAGAAGCAAACCTTGATGCTAGGGGTACAGGAGACCAGGAAGCCAGCAGTGGCTCTTCGCCTTCCTGCATAAAGGCTGCCTTCCGTGCCCGGCCCAAGGGTTCAGGAGAAGTCAGTGGCCAAATGACTAGCCTGGTCAGAGCTCTCTCTGCAAGCTTGAGAGTCAGTGGGTGGGGCCTCAGCACAGCTGGGTCTGTTGCAGCCCTTTCCTGCCTCGGTGGTGGCGATGGCTCTGGTCCTGAGAATAGGTCTTGACAGTCAGGAAATGGGCAGCGCTGCCGGCACCATGGCAGTTGTCTTTGTCAGAGATCCAGGCCTGTTCTTGGGCCTCTCACGCGTGGATGGCATTGGCTACATCTGTAAACACCAGCCTGCTAGGCCTCTGCAGTGGGCCCTGGGAAGGGAGAGTGCTCTGCAGGGAGACAGGCAGGAGCATCAGAAACCTTGACCAAAGGCAGTCTCTGGTCCAGTCACTTCCTCACTTCCTGATGCCTGCTTTTGATGGGCACCGGCTATGCCTCGTGCCTAGAGTGCCCATCCACAAAGCTCAGTCTAAAAATATGACCTGGCTCAGAAGACCTCCCTGCCCCAGCTGTTCTCAGCTTGCACCTTGGCAGCACTTCCTATGGGCTTAGTATTGGATTAATTATGCATGTATTTGTTTTTTTTTTTTTTTTCCTGTCAGCAGGAAGATCTGGTCCTCTTTCCCCCAAGTACAGGGGAAGACATAAGAATGGATCAAGGACAGGCCGAAGCCCTACTACGCTGAGGGTTTGGGAGAATGGTAGCAAGCTGTTTGGTTGCTCAGTGGCTCTGACAGAATAGGGTCTGGGTGTCCACCCCTTTGCATACAGGAGGTATGTTTGGCTTGGACATCAGGGACTAGGATTCATCTGCCAACTCAGCGGTGCCTCTGCTGAAGAGTCTGATCCCACGCACAACCCACTCAGGTCCATGGATCCTCGTGGAGTAGAAAGACTAAGGGTATTTGCCTATCGACCCTACCTTTAAGTTTTGTTTGTTTTTCTGCTTTCCTAGCTCTCGGGAGCAAGAATTAAGATTTCCATCCGTAGATGAGAAAACTGGGCTCAGAGATTCTAACTGGGCCTCCACAATCTACAGGCTGTCAAAGCTGAGCCAGGCTGGATCCCACAAAGACCGGCTTTGCACAGCGAGTCGGAGAGCCATGGAAGAACCTAGCAGTTTCTAAAGAGACCTACGTGCTCAAAAGTGCCACCTCATCACCTGGCAGGTGCCAGCAAGATGGAGGGTGGGTTGTAGGAGAAAGGGCAGCTCCAGGCTGAGAGGGAAACCTGGCCAGTGCCCACCTTGCCCTGTGTGGCCTGCAGGGAGGTGGCAGCCTGAATGGAGGCTGCATCTCGCCCATGCTCCAGTAGTTCCTGCTCCAGCTCGTCTTGTTCCTCCGTAGGGTCAAAGTTGTACATAGGCATGAGCTGGTGGCGAAGCTTCTCCAGCCTGGGGGTAAGTAAGACAGAGGCTGTTTGAGGGCAGGGAAGAGCCTTCCTCCCTCAGTTCTGGTGGCCAAGGGAGCCACACACCAAGTGCCTAAGTCTTCCCTTAGAATTCACTGACAGACACCTTTGAACCTACAGTACCAATTTAACTCTCAAAGGGGTAGTCTTAGATAAGCAAGTAGCTATTCCTGGGTCTGGTGGGACCATCATCCATAGGATCCACAGGGGCTACCTGGGCCAAGATCCTACTGCAATCCCCGGAAGGGGATGCAGAGATGGACAGAAGCAGAGGTGGGGAGCCAGTGGCAGTCAACTTAGGACATCAGGATATCTGGGTGGCCATGATTCCTACCCTTCTTATCCCATCCCCCCCCCCCCCCCCCAACACCAGGGTTACAGTTGTTTTCTCAGAATCTTCCTCCCTGCCTGCCTGGGTGTGAAAGTGGCCATCCTCAATCATGAGTGGGCAGAAGAGGCCTGATTCCTGCCCTGCCCCCCCCCCCCCGCCCTTCCTCAGGGAGAGGAGTTTTAGTGCTGGGGCCTATTTCTTCTTTCCCACTCATACGCCCTAGATCCCAGCCCAGCCCTTCCCATAGGCTACAGCCTCGGCCATCTGGGGAATTACCTCTTCTTCTTCCTAATATATAAAACCTGCAAGAGAAGGAACAGCATCAAATGGTGAAGGTAAAAGGTAAAGAAAGAAAAGGGAGAACCTGTGGGTCCCCGTGTCCTCAGGGTCAGTCCCATCCCATACAGACATCTCATATCCCCCACTCCTCAATAAAGTCTGGCTAAGCAGCCCAGTCTTACTTGGAATTCCCTATGTAACCCAGGCTGGCCTTGAACTCTCTCTCCACCCATCTACTTCAGTCTGAGTGCTTGAATTACAGGCCTGCACAACCCCACCCGGCTCCTTTGATATCTTTTGATGCCAACAGATCTCAGACTGAGTCTGGAGACTCAGAGATGGGGGCCAAGCATAGGAAAACTAGTTAGGCCTGTCTGGAATTGGCTGTTTCCGGCTCTCCAAATCCCGACTAACTGCCCACTCAGCATCTGCCTGGGATTCCTCATGTTCAGCATCTCCCTTTTCTTCAATTCTCACCAAAGCCACTTACAGGCGAAAAGAGCAGCGGATGACAGTAGGCAGACTGCAGCACAGTGAGAGGCTTTAGGCAATGTTCAGCACCCTTGAGCCCCAGGGTCACCCCTCAGAGCCCTGATGCTAAAGGAACCTAAGAAAGTCCCTGGGACCCTCCATCCCTTGTCCAGACACAAAAGTAAAAGGTTTACAACCAGATAATATCTAGAACCCACAGACAGGAGCAGGAAGCCTGGTACTAAGCACCAGATAGAAAGGAGGTGGGTGATATTTGGGAGCCCACGCCTGGGCAGGGACTCCGGGGACTATTGCTACCATCTGCTTTTCCTCAAATTGGCAATTTCTAACTATCAAGAATATGACAGCCTGGCTGGGTGGTGGTGGCACAAGCTTTAATCTCAGCACTCAGGAGGCAAAGGCAGGTCTCTGAGTTTGAGGCCAGCCTGGTCTATATAGTGAGTTCCAAGACAGCCAGGGTTACATAGTGAGACCCTGCCTCAAAAAAACAAACAAGAAACAACAAAAAGAATATGGCAGCTTCTGCCTAGGGAAGAAACACATCCTTGAATCTGCCCTAAGCCTCTATGGCTCCCACAATCTCTGTAGCCCACTCATAGTGTTAATCTGTTTAATTCCCAATCTGGCTCAGAGTTTTTCCCGTGTGATCTCAAGCAGAAAAAGATGAAGTGTTTCAAGTTCATCTACCTGTTCCATGGACTGACTCCTTGCTGTCCTATGGGTAGAAACAACAGAAACTCAGGTCTCTGGGTCATCCCCAGCCTGAGCTCCAGCCACAGTACCCCAAGCATGCTCCTTGGCCTCATGACTCTTGCTCCAAAAGTCCTCCCTCCCCTGTGGCCTGTGACTCAGAATAATCTACAGGAAAAACTAGACAAGAACCTCATCTAGCTTGCATGCCTCTGCCCTGTGGCCCTTCCACCCCAGCGGAGGACATCCTTCCTCTTCCTTTCCAAATCTCCCTGCCTCTCACTGCCCACCTCATATCTCCCAGGTAGCTTTCCTGCTCTGCTCCTGCGGGCACCAAGGTCTTTTCACACTCCTGTGTGAAGCATGAGGCTGGCACCCGCTCCTCCATGCACCCATGGCATGGCTCAAGGCTGGCCCAAGGGAGAAGGAAGAGGCACACAGGGGACATTTCTAGAAGTCCTCTCTTCTCCTCTGTGCCCTCTGCTATCTTTGTCCCACCACCTTCCGCCTCTCGACCTTTGGTGGGAAGGTCATCCACTCAGGCCTGAAAGTCCCTTAGGGACAAACAGCAAGGCAACCATATCAAATTCCCAGGTCTAAATCTTTTGTTCAGAATCAAGACAGATTCTAAATCATTTGCCCCTGAGGCTAGGGTATCTCAGGCTGTTTAACTACCACATAGGTACTAAGGGCAAGCACTAGCACTCTGCATTCCTCCTGCCTCAGGAAAGATCTCCTCCCTGGCCTCCCTCTGCCTGTCACATACCCTAGCCCTACTTGCTGGCCAGCAGTTGTTCCCTGGAAGTTGTCCCAAGCCTGCAGGGCCCATATGGCAACCCTAGTTGCCAGGACATGGATGACTATCCCTGCCCTGTTTTTTTGTTTTTTTGTTGTTGTTTGTTTTGTGTGTCTCTCTGTATGTGCTGCTTGTTTGTTTGCTTGCTTTTAGACCAGTGCTTAAGATTGAATTTAGGACTTTGTACCTGCTATGCATGCACTTGGCTACTGATCTGTATCACCAGCCCCCACCCCCACCCCCCATGGCCAGCCCTGTTTGTCAGATCCACATGCTCCTGAGCTCAAGGCTAGTCATCATTGCTTGTAAAGGGCTATGGGCAGAATGCACTATTACCAGCCCCTCTGGGGGGGCTTCAGGTGCACTTCATTTTTCTTAGTCTTAACTTTACAATCTCTAGTGGCTCTTTAGTGACACTCTCTGTGTCGGTCACTGTTGAAGGATACTAACAGCATTCTTATAGCTCACCTCTGTTCTGATGGCTGCCTGCCCCTGCCTTTTCTCATGACAATGAGTGCCCTACCTGGAGTCTGAGCTCTAAAGTTTCTTCTCAACTGTCTCTGACCACCCATCCCAGATAAAACCCCTTGCCTATTAACCCATTCTTCATCAGAAACACAAGTCAGGACCTTGTCTCATGCGGCCCTGTTATGTCCTAAGGGTAAAGGAAGACAGTAAATAACTGCCAAATGGATGCGAATGCGTAAATTAACTGCTAACAGCCTCCCACCCAGACTCTGCATCCCACACCATATCCCAACTACCTCTGGCCTCTACTGCTATTGAAACTCCCACACTCCTGTTTGACTGCCCTGCGTGAGGCTCACAGAACCTTCTACCTGCTTCAAACATCTGCCTATCAAGACCCTGTATCTGGACCCCTCCCCAACCCCAATCTTATAAGCCCCAGACCCAAATACCATGTGTCATTCAGACTCATTTCTAGTTCTTCCCATTAGACTTGCTCATCTGGGCCCCAAGTAAATAAATCTTAGGTGTGGGTGGGAGGGACCTGCATTATCATTAATAGATATTCTAATTAGCTTGTCTATAAGTCTAAACATTAATCACCCTCCCCCAAAGGACAGCCTTCCAGACCTTCTCCAGCTTGCCCCGGCTCTCACCATGGCCACAGCCAGGCCAATCACTGTGATGATCCCAAAAGACAGAAGCATGGTACCCACACCAGCTGTACCACCTGCCATATCAGGGATTCTGGTGTCATTGAAGCTTGTGGTTTCTGGGCTAAGGGTGGCGGTCTCTGTGGTAGAGCCTTCAGTGGCAGGCTCCAAGTCAGGCTCAGTGGTGGGTGGGTGGCTGCTGAACCAGCTCTGAGTAGCTGGGACCCTGGAGTTCATGCTGACACTGGGAGACTGCCAGCGCTCAGTCAAATTGCCCACTGGTTTCTGATGCTAGGAGTCCAAGGCTGTCGTTCTCACCACCGTGATGACCAGTGGCACAGCCGAATCCTTACCAGGAGACCAGCCTCTCTCAGTGCTAGAAAGGCAAGAATAAAAGCAGGAGTTACAGCTAGGGGTATGTATGTCTGTGAGATAAAGTCCCTCTAGAATCTAAAGGCACAGAGGAAGTAAAGGTTTTAAGACTGAGCTAAGTCAGGCAGAGCTAAGTCAAGTTCATGGGGTATTAGAAAACAGGCTCCCGTAGGGACATATGGACATGAAAGCAAAGCCCTGTCACCCCTGCACGATGACTATAGTGGTCATAATTGGGAGATGGGAGTAGTGCAGGAGGCCTGGAAGAAAAAGTCCACCCCTTGTACAATTATCTGTGTAATTGCCACTTCTCCTACTCCTACCTCCTCACTCCCTGCACCCACATCCCTCATTCTGGTTGGGAAACACTTGCCTAAGATTCAGACAGACCTGATATAACCTCAGGCACGTCACCCCTCGTCTCTGTGTCGTTTTTCCTCAAAGTGGGAACTATTAAGAACAACCCTATGGTTGTTGGTATTGTAGGGTGAATGGCAAGTCAGAATGAGTGAGTCCCCAGTGGGGAGAAGAAGTTAACCAAGGACAAGGCCTGTCCACAGCAAATGTTCCAAATCCCCATCACTACCAACAACAACCCAGGAGGAGTTGGGCACAGCAGTCTCTGGACCTAGTTGGCTGCGAGACCCAGGCTGTGGTTGGGACTAGGGTGGGGCTAGTGTGGAGACACCTAGAGGCAGGAAGGATAGACTGTGCTAGATCCTCTGGCAAGGCAGTAGGCAGGGGTGGTCCTTGGACCACCTCCTTCACTCCAAGAAGGCACAGAGTTACATCTTCAGAGGCACTGATGGAATACCCACTTTGAAACACCTATTTCTCTCCTATTTTGGAAGCAGAGGATGGGAACTCACCCAGCCTCTGTGGATCTTGGGTAAAGCAAAGTGGGAATGAGTCCTAGCAGTGCTGTAGAGGGGCAGACCTAGAAAGAGAGAGGATTCCTAGCTTATGGCTCCATATATGTTTCTCTGTGTGGCTCATGGGTGTGCATGGGATGCCTCCTATTGCAGGTGTGTACATATGTATGAGCGGTGTGCACATAACGTTCATGGTCCCTTAGGAAGGAGAAAAGCTGGCAGAGGATCATGCATGGAGTAGACGCATTCCTTTCTGTCCTCTCCAGCTTGGCTCAGCAAGAAGTCTCAGGTTCTCTTCTGGGCTCTGCCACTGATCCCAGCCATGACCTTGGACCAGACCCTTAACTTGCTCTCAGTCTGTTTATTACTGGCTAAAAAAGAGAGAAGCCATCCTGCCGACTATTTTCTTGGCCTCCCTCGGGGTCCAAAGGGGAAGGGAAGAACACCGGGGTATAAGGGGTGGGCACGGCGACCTCCAAGAAGCTGAATGCCATCAGGTCTCTTAGTCCTCCCCATCTCAATCCCCACGCCCGCCTCCACGACCCTATGATTCCTCCATTCTTGCTCAGAAGCAGCCGATCTCAGCACTTACTTAATCTTCTCCGGGACGCCGAGCTCAGTCTGAGGTAGCGGCCGGCAGGAGGCGTGGGCGTGGGCAACACCCAGGCCCGGGCGTTGGGGGCGACAGGTCCGACTCAAGGTCTGCCTTGCTGGCGCGCAGGAATCCGCTAGTATTAGCCTGCGCCGGCTGACAACCGGAGCTGTGGTGGGCTGGGCCCGGACCACGGAGGGGGTGGGGCAGGGATGAGCAGCCTCGGGGGATCCCCAGGAGCCGGAGTGCCTTGCCTCCCGGCCCCCTCCGTGCCCCCGGACCCTGATTGGCTGCCGCGCCTAAAGCCCAACCAGCATTGGCTCACTCGTCTGTCGCTCGGATATAGCTCCGCTCCCAGCGGGAGCTTAGAGCTGAAACTGGACAGCTAAGAGCTTCTCTGAGAATACCTCTGACCCTGGTGGCCTGCCGGAAGTTGGGCAGTTGACCGTAGGTAGCCAGGCCCTTTCTGGGCCAGAATTCTAGCTCCTGGACAGCCCCACCCGCACTGGGGCAGACTTGTAAGCCGCAAAAAACCTAGGTCCAGAGATTTGGTTAGAGCACCACCAGACCTGTAGTATTTGAAACCTCAAATGAACTCAGTTTGATCTTCTATTTAGTTTTTGACCTTGAGCAGCAAACTGCTTCTCTTCTTTTGTCTCAGTTTCCTGTTAGTAGGAACTCTGATGTTTTGGTTACAAGGGTGTTTTGGTAAATGACTCCAACTACGGGGCTAGAAATGGAGAATCTTCAGTGAAGAGGTGTTGGAAACAGAATGGAATTATCTGCGTGATAGCCCACCTATACCTCTCATAATAGCTTCCATTCACAGCAAAATTCATCTCAGGACATCCTATACCCCAGTACTGTATCCCCAACCATTTAAAACTACCCCATCCTATCCCCTAAACAGACTATCACACTGTTGTCCAAGATGGCCTGATACTTACGATGTTGCCCAGGTTGATCTTGAACCAAGGCAATTCTCCACCTCCTGGATGCTTGTATTTAATTTTTAATTAATTAACTTTATGTGTGAGGATGTTTTGGCTGCATGCATATCTATGCACTACATATATGTCTGGTGCTCAAGGAAGTCAGAAGAGGGTATTGGATCCTCTGGTACTGGAGTTACAGACTGCTGTTAGTTTCCATGTGGGTGTTAGGATTGAACTTAGGTTCTCTGGAAAAGCAGCCAGTGCTCTTAACCACTGAGCCATCTCTCCAGAGCCCCTTGTACTGGGACTTATAGGTGTGCACCAGCACACCCAATTCCCAGCCCCTCTCCCTTTTTACACCAGTATTTTCTTTTACTTTTTTTTTAAAAAATGTATTTGATGCTGTTACTTTTTAAATTTTTCTTTATTTTATGTATATAAGTCCACTGTAGCTGTCTTCAGACAGACCAGAAGAGGGCATCGGATCCCATTATAGATGGTTGTGAGCCACCATGTGGTTGCTGGGAATTGAACTCAGGACCTCTGGAAGAGCAGTCAGTGCTCTTAACCACTGAGCCATTTCTCCAGCCCCTATTTTTATACTTTTTTGAAGCAGGGTTTCATGTAGCCCAGTCTGGCCTTGAAAGATGAGCTGCTGGTTTCCAAGCCTCCGCCTGCTGAAAACTGGGATTTACAAGTGTGTATTACCAAAACCCATTTATGAGCATCAAACCCAAAGTTGTGAGAATGTTAGGTGAGCACGTCAATTGAGCTACCCCATAAACTATATTTTATTTTTAAATATTTTATTTTATTCCTTAAAATTATGTGTATGTATGTTTGGGTGGGTATGTGTACATGGGTGCTTGGAACTGAAACGCAATTCTCTGCAAGAGCAATATGTGCTCCTAACCACTGAGCCATCTCTTCAAAGTCCCTTCCCACCTTTTAAATTTTGAGGCAGGTTTTTATTAAATTACTCAGGGTGGCCTTGAATTTACGATCCTCCTGCTTCAGTCTCCAGTAGCTGCGATTATGTGCCTGCACAACGAGGTCCTGTAAATGTTATGAGTATTATCAAAGACACAACTAAAGTCTAGAAGATCTGGGCATTTAAACAAACAACGAACTGCCAACGAATCAGGATTCAAATCCAGTTCTCAAGCATTTGCTGTTTTGCTATCTGCTCCAAATTCTATGTGCATGTGAGGTCAAGAGGGTCCTTAGATACTCAGTCCCTTTCCCCAAACAGAGACTGCCCCCAAACACTGAAATCCAACCACACGCTGCTACACACACACACACACACACACACACACACACACACCAGCTGGAGCCACATCTCTGCTGCGACCTTAAAGAAGACTAGTGGGTCTGGGACCCTACAGAGCACCTCTCACATCCCTGCACTTTCCCTTAGTGGGGTTGCAGGTGCCGGTCAGTTGAGCCTCCTCCCCACTACACAGTCTTCACAGGGAAATCCGATTACTGTAGGAACCCTAGACCAAGGAGACGTGGTTCACCGGGGCCCTTTCTCAACCGCACCGAGGCGGAAGCAAGGTGCTGAGGGAGTGCACTGCAGGTTACGCACATCCGGGGGCCGACCCTGGGCCGGTTTTCGGTACCGTTGTGTGGGCAGGGTAAACGTGCATGCCCTTTAGCAGGTATGGGCCAGAGCTGGAAATCGGGATGGGGATGCATGGGCCGCAACGTTGACTTTTGAAACAGGGATGGTCCTATCCCTCACATTTAGGGGTGGAGAGAGGGCGCGCTCATTTGAGTGTTGATAATGTCCTTGCGGATTTGGGATGGAGACTGTCAAGACTTCGAGATTTGGTTCCTTTCGGAACTGGGTATAGGTGGACCCAGTTTCGTCAGCAGTCTGGCCGAGCCGATTTGTGTTCTGCCCGGGGTGTTTTCCACCTGAGTTACCGTGGGCAAGTTGCTTCTCTCTTCTGGTGACCTGTCTAAGAGGATGTGGCAGTTAACAGGTTCTCAGCAAATGTTAGTTTGGACCTTACTTAGTTTGAAAGTAAAGGGGCCACAGATTTTAAGTTTTCAGATAACTTACTTATGCTAACTTAAGTGAAACATTGATAATTTTTCAGCCTTCGGTTTATGCCAATGTCCGGGATTATGGGCTAAAATAGAGGAAAAGTTTCAGCTTCTAAACAGTAATGATACATACAGAATGTCACAAGCAGAGCTCCCAACCATGGCAGTCTCCTTCTATCTATTACTGAGTCCCTGATGTGTGAGTCTCTTCATGAATCCCAAGGGTCTTCCAGGCCCCTGATATTCGTTGGTCAAGGCACCACTCACCAGAAAGCTGGTGTTATTTCTATTTCTGGTGTTATGAGCAAACTGGAAGTCAGAAACAACTCTACTGAGTTCACTCACATTGGGGTCTGACATAGGTCAACCCTACTCCCAATCCTATACCTTGACTGCTAACAGGGACAGAGCTCTACCAGTTCAACCTACTTCCACTGAAAATCACAGTATGTTACTGGCCAAGACCAGAAGGAATCACATGGGTGGTTGGGGATATGACTATAGTCCAGGAGGTGTCATACTAAAAAGCACTCCCTTTCCTTGTACATTTTGAGTCTTTCCACATCCTTCTTTAGGGTGACAGCAACATCTGAGAAACAGAACAATGGAGAACTGGGACCAATGACGATTCTTTTTGACAAAGCCCAGCTCAGGGATCACCCCCAGTACCTACCTCAGTGACTGATAGCACAAGAGAGACTTGGGAGATTGGAAACCTTTCTCCAAGAATGAAGCTCTGGGGCCAAATACTTTGGAGCCTTCTCGCTGGGCCCCAAAGAAGGAGGGGCGCCCCCCAGGGCTGGGCCTTCAACTCCTGGAAGACTTATTCATCTCCAGCTGGGCTGTTGAGTGCCACAGGGATGGTTAATCACTGGACACGGGTCTTTGAGAAAAGAGGTATCCCAGAGGCCCGGGAATCCAGTGAGTACATCGTGGCTCATGTCCTTGGAGCCAAAACAGTTAAGTGTGATGTTAGGGAGACAGGGAGAGGGAGGACGGAGGTCCCCGGGGAATAGATAGTGAGGTTTTGTTGTTGTTGGTTTTTTTTTTAAAAAAATTGTTTTGTTTTAATTTTTGCCTCAATCAGGCTGCTTAATTGAGACTGGTCAGATTTTTATTTTATTTTATTTTGGTTTTTCAAGACAGGGTTTCTCTGTATAGCCTTGGCTGTCTTGGAACTCACTGTGTAGACCAGGCTCGAACTCAGAAATCTGCCTGCCTCTGCCTCCCAAGTGCTGGGATTAATGGCATGCACCACCACTGCCCGGCAAGACTGGTGGGATTTTGCTAAACAAATGTTTCAGGTAGACATTTATTCATTCATCCAACAAACTATTGCAGTGTGTTCCAGGCACTGCGTGTTCCGGGATAATTAAGTAGCTGGTGTTGAGTTGACAGACATTGTCCACACAAGAAACCTGGGTGTATGTCCCTAGACCAAGGGAACCAGCCACTCACATTCTCCATGGGAACAGTTTCAGAGCCTGAGACCAGCACTTTGGACCAAGCCACTGACCCCTCAACAATTGGAATGCATCCAGGAGCTATGTAGCCATAGATTACAGAGGTAAGCTCCCATGGACAGATCTGAGGATTCTACAGAGATCCATCCTTCACCAGTTCCACTGAATTATGGTCAGGGAGGAGTAAAGTGTCTAAGGACTGGGGATCTGCTGGGGTAATGAAGTAGCAAGAGAGGGACTGGTGTCATAAATGGAAAGAAGAGAAGGCCTAGACTGTTTGTCCTAGGGTATTGCAGACAGGACCCTGTCGGATAGCCTTAGCTACAGTAGTCCTCAATTCAACTCTGACCTTATTAATCCTGGTTCTGGTACTGATGATTCCCTGGTTACTCCTCCTGCAGGATGCCCGTGCAGTATATCCTTGGGGAGTGGGACTTTCAGGGGCTCAGTTTGAAGATGGTACCCCCAGTGTTTATTCCTCGGCCAGAGACAGAAGTGAGTATCTCACTAGGACAGACTGGAGATGAGAAAAAGGTTCAAGGCACCTGTCTTGCCCCAGACTTCCTCCAGGGGGCGCTGGAGCCCCATGGCTGCCATTCACAGCACCCTTCCACACATATGTCTTCTTGCTGGCTAGGTTGGCTGAGCCATGAATGAGGACCCTTCTCACCCCCTCCCTTTGGCTGTCTTTACACCCCAAGTCTCCACCCCAGCCTCTATGACCAGAAGTGACATAGAATGCTCCAAGTAGCGCTGTCCCACCACCCAGCTTATTGTGTTTATTAGGAGCTATCCTATAGGCCTGTAGCAGACTCAACCCATGGGAAATAAATGGCCTTCAGCAACTTAGAGGGCACAGGGGAAGTAGGGAGGGCTCTACTGGAGGCCTGGTATGAGCAATATGACCTTGCAGGTGGTTGCTGCCTACTCTGGGCTCAGATGATGGACTGTCAGGCCATGCTCTCTGTGACTCGGTGTTCTGCTTAAGTCCATTGTCTGGTCAGGTGATTGCTTGTGTCAGTCCCTCAGATTACTGGAACTGGTGGTTGTGTGGCCCATGTATGCTGTCCCTTGGAGACATACCCTAATCTGGGAGAGATGCTTCTCTGTTTTTTTTTAATTTCCCCTGACTTTGTTGATGGCAGAGCTGGGAGCTAGAGACTGTACCTTAGCATGAACTGGGGTTGCATTAGGGGATGCTGAGAAAAATCAGAGGGCACTAGACTCTGAAAAAGATTGATTTCTGAAAAGATCCTGTCCCCTTCCACCTTTACTAGCCGGGACCTTTGAGCTGCCTGTGTCTCACCATTTTAATCTCCATCCCATGGACATGAACCCTCTGATCTGGCTGGAGAGATGGCTCAATGGTTAAGAGCACTGGCTGCCCTTCCATAGGACCCAGGTTCAGTTCTCAGAACCCCCACAGTGGTTTATGACCATTTCTAACTATAGTCCCATGAGATCTAATGCCCTCTTGGCACTGCATGCACATGATACATGCACATACATACAGGTAAAATACTATACACACATAAAAAAAAAACAAACTAAAAACTAAAAAACCGAATCCATTGATCACCTGGTTTACCTCTTATCTTGTGGCAGGACTGTGAGAAGTCACAGGGTTGTCAAGGAAGGGGACCTACAGGCAGCAGCTGAACTTTCTGACTCTATTCTATTTAGAACTGGCATGACCTGGGCTGGGGTACAGATACTCCAAGTGTGATGTAGCTTGCCATTTTCAGGCCTTTGGGGGATTGCCCAGTAGCTTCTTCCAAATATGTGACTACTGGCCAGGACATCACTTGCCATCATTGGAGACTGTTAAGATTCAGAACGTAAGAGGGACAGCTATCATGGTGGCCTTTGCATCCCCTTGGAGCCGACCTGGTATCTGCTGTGTGTGTTTTTGGATTCTAAGTGTGGGGTATGGGCTTTCGGCTCCTGTGTGATCCACCCACTTGAGATGGATCTGGGCCAGGAAGGCAGCTTTGCTGCCAGAGGAGGGGGAGTGAGGATGCTGTGGTTGGCTGGGAGGCCAGGCCTGCCTCACTGTACAGACATTTCTGAGAACTCATCAGGTTTGCCCCCATGGGAAGCCACATCAGATGGGGGTGCTTTACTAAGAAATCAAGAGGACGTGGCCTGTGGTAGGGAGTGGAGAGAAGGGGCACAGGGGAGGGGTCACAGAGTCTGTAGTCTCTGTCCATCAAAGGGCGGGCTTTTCGATGGTGGGTGTGAAAGTCTGAAATGCAAAATTGCAAGTGGCTTGCGGCCTGATGAGTTTGGTTTTCCCTAGGGGGTGAGAGGGTGGTGAAGCCTCCAGTGTGGCAATATATACAGTGGGAAACCCAAAGTTGGGTGAGCCATTCCATCTCCATCTGGGGGTGTATGACTGTGTGGGCGGGGAGAGGCTTGGTTGCTGTACCTGCTTTGGGGAGGCAGTATGGCTGACCAGTGCCAGCCCACCAGGGATAGGACTGATTCCAACAGAGGGTGTTCATGGCCCTGCCCACCAGCAACAGGACCGATCCCAACAGAGGGTGTGCATGGTCCTTGTATCCTGCTGAGACCCTCGGGGGCCACCTTATAGGAACTGTGCAGTTCCATCTGGAGCAGTGGCCCCAGGCAAAACCACCCAGCTGCCCATGCCCTGTCTCTGTCCTATATTTCTCTTCTGTCATACCATGTTTTGAATTCTTTCTGGATTCGGTTGGAACAGATGACCTGGGTCTGTGGCTAGCTTGGCTCAGACCCAGCAGCTTTAGGTAGAGGAAAGGTCTTCACTGCATAAGAAAGAACGTTCTAGACTTCCGGGATGTGGTCTCAACATAGATAGTTCCCACATAGTTACCAGATGGTCCTCCAATTAAATGAGCTTTCCATGGTCTGTGGTAAAAGGAAAGAAAAGCCACTGTCTGTCAGCCTCGCACCCTGCCCCAGCTGGCCATTTACATAGATGGTGTGTGTCTGAGGTTAGGGATGCCTCTGTGAGGTGGCTAGCCAGTGTGGGCTTGCTGAGGGGTCATCCTTCAGCCAGAGTAGACCATTTGTGGCCAGGAAACCCATAGAAACTTACACCCCTAACACAGGCTGTCATTTGCTGGCCTTTCAGCCTCACGCCTGGACCACAGCCTCTCAGTCACAGCCCTAGATTGCAAGTTCTTCGCTGGCCATCAGCCCAGCTTGCTACAAACACCCCAGTGTTCCCCACTTATGCCTGGCTCAAGACAGAACCACGTTTTCCCACCTGTGGGCAGTAGCTCTTTAGTACAGAAAAGGCCTGAAACAGGGAGGGCTGATCCAGTTCTCAGCTTCTGTCTGCCTGGGACTCTTGTCCTTCGGTATGAATGAGCATCACCACTGAGATTGGGGCCCTAGGAGGACAAATGCTTTTGGGGACTCGGCAGGCTAGATGTCTAAGGAAAGTAGGCTTGGGTGTTCTGGTGCTGTTTGCTCCCCCAGGCCTGGCTGGTGGGTCAACCACAAGAGCCTCTCGTGATTTAATAGGACAGGAGAGGCAAACCCAGTCAGTTCTAGATCTTCCTACACATTAGAGATCCTTGGGTTGTAGAGATGCAGCTGGTCTGGCAGAAATGAAGATGTTCTAAAGACAGCTGTATCCCCCATTCTGTCAGACTGTTGAAACAAGGGACCCCAAAGAAGCAGGCATGTCCTGAGGAATCTCATGCACTAGTCAGAGGGAGAGCTTGTCTCCCACCAAGAGAGACACCACAGTTCTAATAACTTGTCAGACCGCCTGACAGGATGAGAAGACTGAAACCCAGAGAATGGAGGGTCGGTGTGTGCAGGACCACACCTTGGCCTGGACCACTCAGATGTGCACATGCTCCCCTGCTACTTAAATTTTGATCTCACTTCAGGACTCTGAAGACAGGCTTAAAGGGTTTGTGGCTCTCTTTGTCCTTCATCCCAGTGTGGCCATGTTGAATAAATCTCCTTCCTTTCTCCCTTTTTTTCCCCCTTCTGCTTTCTACTTTTAATCTCACTCTTTTTGTTGTCTTATTGAGGTTGATTTGGAGCACAGTTTGTAACCTCTGGGTATGATAACAGACACCTCCCAGGGCCTTGCTTCTTCAAAGTGGATCCCACCTGCTGCTTCCCTCCCAGTTTCCCGAGCCTTGAAGGGGCCCTCTGCTCATATACAAGAGGGTTGTCTTTGAGAAGAGACCACGTTGCTGCTACTCTGGGTAAAAACATTTCAGCTATGGGACAGCAGCAACCTTCAGCCTTCACTCCTAGCTCAGCCCGTGTCAATGACCATATATAGCCTGTGTGGGCAGTAGACCCAAGCTCTCTTGCATTCATGCTGGTGGTGCCCCCCTGCTGCAGTGGTGGGTACCATCCAGACAGGCTCTTACCACATTGTGCCCCTATACTGTGTTCTGTTTGTACCACAGCCACCTGTAAGACTTGGGCAGGGCTGTGTTCTTGCCCTAATAAGAGAATTACTTGTCCTTTTGGCCTAGGAATCTCCTGGGAAATTCGCACACTCAGCTCTACAAGAAAGCCGAAGACACGCCAGCCACCTCTAGTTTATTTGTTTCCCCCATGGTACTGGGGTGGAACCTTACACATGCTCGGTAGTGCTTTACATCTGAGTTATATCCTCAACTCCAAGCCTGGTGCTTGCCCACTGTGTCCCACAGTTCAGGCTCCAGGTAGAGCCTTGACCGTTGAGTGTTAGTGTCTTTATGAGCCAGTGGTAATGATCCAGCAGATTAATATAGGCTCTAGAGGCAGGACCAGACACAGGGAGATTGGGTGTCAAATATGGTTCTCAGCATTTCTGTGAGTATAAAAATGGTAACATGTCTGGAAGGGCACAGCTTGGATTTATTGTGCATGTATGCTGCAGGTGATAGATCAGGTATGTGATTCTGGTTTATGGTCCTGAGAGGAGTACTCAGTTGCACACTTCTGTAAACTGAGGGCATGGAGGGACAGAATGACCCACCCAGGGTTCTTGCTGATGTGAAGATCAGTTTGGCCTTGGCTATCCCCCACCTGTCTTCAGTAGGAGCCAGCTGCTTAGACTTCCTTGTAAAAGCTCCTCAGGAGCAAAGATGGCACCTAGTCTAATCCAGACCCTCTGCCTTCCAGGAACTGGTTGAATGGGTTTTAGAGGAAGTGGTCCAGAGGCCCCCTGCAGTGAGAGCCCAAGATGGTCTCCTCATTCTGGAGGTGGGCTGTGGATCAGGAGCCATTGCTCTCAGCCTGCTGAGCCAGCTCCCCAAGGTAGGCCACCTCTGCATCCCTCTACCATGCCTTTAGCCATTGAGATGGTCACTCGCCGCCCCTTCCAGTATTCCATCTCCCACACCCCTCTGTAAGAAGCATTGAGGGAAAGTGGCCATATAGGGAAAGTGTGCCCAGCCCAGCATGGTGACAGCCTCTAACTTTCATCCCTATTTGTCTGGCTAGAGTCTAAACACAGGAAACATTTGTTATGCATTTCTTTCCTCTTGGGAGCTAAGGGAAGAATCGTAGACAGGCATCTCCCAGAGCTCCACCTCTCTTCCTTTCTTCTTGGGGCAGAGTCAAGTCATTGCTGTGGATAAGGAAGAAGCAGCTGTTAGTCTGACCCATGAGAATGCTCAGAGGTACGTGGGCTGGGATGTCCAGAAGGCCAGCACTGGAAAGTTGGACTCTGGGACCTGAACCTTTATTCTAGTACAAACCTACTAGTGTCTGACTTCACTCTTGAGGGAGAGATGCAGTGAGGAAGGCTGGCAGTGGTCCCATGGTTTGTGAGTGGTTGACTATGAGCAGTGGCTATTGCTGATCCAAGAAGGGTTCCCTTTCCCACCTGGTCCTTGTAGCCAAGGCTTGCACCCTATGCTCAACACCATCTCCCCATCTCTCCAGGCTTCAGCTACAGGACAGGATTCGAATCATCCACCTTGATATAACCTCAGGTACATCCCCTGTACATCTTGGGGTGGGGTGCTGCTGGTGGGTGAGACACTGCAGAAATGGGGTAAGGTAAGGGTTTCCCAATAATAATACCTGTGGACCATCTCAGACCAACCCTTGCTGAGCTTGCTGAGGACTGACAAGGTGCTATCATTTCCTTGGCTGACCTGACCCATGAAGGGACTTGCCATGAGGTGTCTTGTCTTATCTTATCTTTCTGTCTGTCTGTCTTTCTTTTTTATTTATTTGGTTTTTTTGTTTTTTGAGACAGGGTTTCTCTGTGTAGCCCTGGCTGCCCTGAAACTCACTCTGTAGACCAGGCTGGCCTTGACTCAGAGATCCACCTGCCTCTACCTCCCCAGTGCTGGGATTAAAGGTATGTGCCACCACTGCCTGACCACAAGGTCTTCTGGATCCCCTATGCCTGATAAATTGAACTAAGATTTGTTTACTGGGAAGAGGTAAACATATTCAAAGGAAAGCAGTTGAGAGCCAAGTATGGTAGCTTATACCTGTAATCTTAGCAGTGATGAGGCAGGAGGATTCCTGTGATTCAAGGTCTGGGGAACATGGTGACTTCTAGACCAGCATGGGATATAAAGCAAAACATCTCAAAAAAAAAACAAAACAAAACAAAAATCAAACAAAATAAACAACAGCAACAAAGAGAAAACTTTAGGACCAAAATTCGTGTATCCCTGCCCCCCTGGCTTGAATGAGGTGGTCCAGCAGTGCATGGTCTGTGCAAGCTTTGCAGTGTCTTCAGGTTTCCAGCTCCAGTTTTGAATCTTTTGTTATCCAAGGAGTCCCCGATCTTTGTGTATTAGACACCTACTTTAGCATCTGGTACAAGTGGGATCCAGAAACAGCCATAGGGGTTATCTGACGGCAGCGAACCTGCCCTCTCTGTGCATGCAGACTATATTGGTTATAAGGCAGAGAATGGCAAGGCCAGGAGGCAGTAGACTTGAGGATTCCTGCCTTTGCCTTGGCAATCAGGGAGGGCTTACTGGAGGTGGCTTAATGAGGCAACCTTGACAGAAAGGACATGGATATTCTAGGTGAACATGTACGTGTCAGATCATGTCCACTCCCAGCCAGCCTGCTGACTCTGGCTACTAATCTTCGAGTCTGGTTTATCAGGTCTAAAGAGAGATTTGGGGAGAGGGACTACCTGAAGGACAAGGTGGCAAGTGGAGCTGCCGACTTTCACATGCTATGCATGTATCTTCTTTGCCCACAGAGGGATGCTGCACACACCTTTTGCCCTGGGGCCCCATGGATTTGGTGGTCAGCAACCCTCCCTACATCTTCCGCAAGGACATGGAACAGCTGGCTCCAGAGATCTTCAGGTACAGGGTGGGTGCGACGGCAGAGAAGCTCTAGCAGGATTGGTTGGGGTGGAGGCCCTTCCATCCGGAGAAGACAGTGCAGTGTGGGACAGCAGGGTTGAGAGGTACGTTTCAGAGCCTACAGCCTGCCTGGGGAAGGTGTTGCCTTTGCTCTCTGATGCTCGCTCATTTCCCACTTTGAAAGAGGAGTGAGTGGTAGTGCTTGTGGGATTGTGGTGAGGCCCAGTGTGTGTGCTGGGCTTAGTGAGGCCGATAGACGGTGCTCATAGCGGCATGTCATTGTACACAAGACCAAGGCCTAGAGAGGGAAGATGCCCTGTTAAAGGTCCCACGAGGGCTTGGTGGGAAAGCCAGCCCTGAAGCCTCCTCTGGCTGTGGAAAAGCCATCCTGTGTTGACAGGGACAGAAAACTCAGTGTAACTATATAAGCATGGGTGATATGGGTGGGAGCTGCCTCCTCTTTCCTGGTCTCAGTCAGGATGAGCTTTAAATGTCCTCAGAGCAACAGCAAGAGCTGCCTTGTTGTGAAAGAACCTCATGCCCCAAGGGCTTTGTCAGTGGGACTCTGCAAGTTCATCCAGCCCTGCTCTGTGGGATGCTTTGTGTGAGAGAGATGAGGGAAGCAAACCTGCTGTTCACATAGGAACCACTTGCTGATGGATCCTTGGCTTACCTCTCAACCCGGAGTCTCAGTCCCAGAGGGCCCTTTGTGAAGGCCTGCCTGGCTTCTCAATGCTTTGACACACCCCTCTCCCAGCCGCTCACTTTCCACTGTTTTCCCATTCAGTTACGAAGATCTGGTGGCCCTGGATGGTGGTGACGAAGGCATGGACGTCATAACCCGCATCTTGACCTTGGCACCCCAGCTCTTGAATGCCTCCGGGTATGGACACCAGCCTCCTCCCCTCCATTGTGTAATCGACACGCCTTGGCAGTTATTGTGCCCATGCCTCTTACAGGCCAGACAACCTGGAAGTACAGGCCCTGGCCCTGCCTCATTGGGCTGACCCATTTCTTCTTCATGTAGAAGCATCTTCTTAGAAGTGGACCCAAGACACCCAGAGCTTGTCAGTAGTTGGCTTCAGAGCCAGCCTGGCCTGCACCTTAGTCTTGTGGGTGTCCGTGAAGACTTCTGCGGGAGGTAAGGCCGTTCTCATAGCCATATTGCTTCTGTGCGCTTCCCCCAGCCCCCACCAGGTGCGTTCCTCAGAGTTCAGATGCTACCAGAACTCATCCTGTCTCCTCAGGCCCCGGTTCCTGCATGTCCAGAAGTCTGCACCATAGTGTGGCTACTCTGAACACCTGGGCAGGATTCTAGCCTGCTGGGCCCCTGGCTTACCCAGTGTGGAGTGCTGCCCAGGGGGAGGTATACAGCGCTTCCTGAACCCCTGGCTCGGCCATGGTTCTGTGATTCCCCATGATGGATGTTTCTAGGAGACCTGGAAACACAGATGGAGTGTTCTTCCTGTGGCAGCAAAGAACAGAGACTCAAGAGCTGGGTTTCCAGCCTGGCTCTGTCTTGTCTGTGCAGCAGGCTACTTGGTGTTCCGCTTGGTGAAATCGCTATGAAGATGTCGGGAAGTGTGGCAAATAAAGTATTGAGAGAGCGATAAATGGTGAACGAGTGCTTTGTCATCAGGGTTTATGTTATCAGTTCCTCATGTAGGTCTAGGCCTGTAAGCCTCCCCACTGCAGCAAGACTGTGTGGTGTAAGAATGCCACATGAGAGGGACAGGGGACGGGGAGGCTCAATCCCGGCCTTGGACGCCGTAGGGCCTGCACAGAATAGCTCACTCTGGTTAACATCATCTACCTCCAGCCTGGGATTGCCTACATCTCCTCCTTCACTGGGCCTAGGCTGAACATGGGGCCTGTATCTAAGGATGAGGATGGGGCTGAGGGTCTTTGACACATGATCTTGGAGTTGCATACCTACATTCATGTAAGTTTAGGTGTGAGACAGTAGGGTAGGAAAAAAAAAGCCCACAGGAGTTTGTTTGTTTGCTTTTATTGACCATCCTTTCCAAATGTGGAGATTCAAATTTGGAGTTCAAATAAACCATGTATGTCTCCCTGGTTGGTGCATCCAACCAAGTCTGGGCACTGAACTGTGACCTTCACTCCAGCTCTGGGCAGATTCCCAGCTTCCAGGAGACCCAGAGACCAGCCTGTCATCAGCAGCAACAGGAAGCTTGTCCAGTTGGTGAGTGTGGACACAAGACTGCATCTGGGTGGTCATAGGTGTGTTGGAGACTAAGCAAGTTCATTCCACCTGGCTCTCCCCCTGTCCCAGCATTTGCAAGGGTCTGACCTAAGGTACAACAGCCAGAGGCAGTGTGCTCTGATAGGCAACAGCTCTGCCAGAGCCAAGACAGCCAAGTTCCAGGGCAGAGTCTTGGCAGCTGGACCTCATGAGTCCAACTTCTATGAGAAGTGGATTCTTCAGTGTTCGGGGCCAGTGCGGGAAATAGCCTCATTCTGTTCTGTTCTAGATGAGCAGAGTAAACATGCTGGTATCTGAATGCCCACAGGAGGGTCAAGGTGGTAAGGCCTTCCTAAAGTCCCACGATACAAGGCCTCTAGGTTAAGAAAGAAAGCTAGGTCCTTACCTTCTGCAAGTCTATTTCTGGACTCATCTGGTGTAAGCCATGTCTGCTGCTGCTGTGATTGAAGGATATATTTGTGCTGGCAGAGATCACACTGAAGGTCTCAGAGCCCCAGGATATGGCCTTGGTGACCTACCCTATGTCCAGCCCTATATACATGGCCTTCAAGCTGCCGCTGGCTTCCTTTGAAGGAGCCTGGTCTTTTGCTCATGACTGTTCCAGAAAGAACCTAGGAGGGTAACATAGGCCCCCTGAGCCTCTGATGCCATTTGAACTTTGCTTGCCCAAGCCATATGACTATTGCCTGCTCTCTCTTGCCTTTGCCCTTTGGCTCTGGCTTTCTTCAGACGCCCTGACCTCATGGCAGTCTGTTGTTCTCTTCTCTCACAGCTGAGTTATACTCAGTGCTGATTCCCTGATGGTTTTCCCTCCTGGCCTCAGGCCTGTTTCTGAGATAAGGCTTGGGTCTAACACCCAATCGAGAACAATAATTGGGAGTGACAGTGGAGGAGCAGTTGGGGTCACTGGAGCAAGGAGCTACCCTTGGGACAACTTCCTTCCCAGAAAAAATGTGGGACTTGACTCCACTGGGATAAAAGTCCAAGCCAAGTCGAGTGGCCAGGCAGGCCTCCAGACTGTAGCTCCCAGCTAGATTTGGATAGACATCGTATAGCCATGCTGGAGCTATACCAAACTAGGTTTAGATTCGAGTCTGCCCCTTACCAAGGTGTGACCTTGGTAGACAACTTCGTTTTATTCAGCTTTGGCCTCCAAACCTTCAGAACTGTAGAGGGTGGTGGTGGGATCTTCTTGGTGCATTGTGGGTGTTTCTGTTACCTTGAGGACAGACAGAGAGGGGAGGCCTTGTACCCTGCTGGATCAGCTCAGCACCAACATAAAGCAGGCACTTCACTCAGCAAGGGAAAGATAGCAGGATTTCAGCCCTGGGCTCTGGTCTGCCCTCTGGAGATGGAGTTGCCAAAAGCAGCCACCTCCTCCCCTCCCTGATTCTCTTCATGAGGGCCTGAGTACCCGAGGCCCAAGCCATGGCAGCCTGTGGCTCCACTCTGGAAAAGCCAAGCTCCATGCACTGTCTTCCTCTTTGTCCTGATGTTAGTGCCAGAAGCTTGGCACAAGTCAAGGAATCCTCTTTGGAGGCCAGTGCACACTGTGCGGTCCAGGCTCTATCCCCTCCAGCAGGTGGAGAAATTGTGGTCTTACCTCACAGTTGGATACTTTTTGTAGCTCCCCATGAGCTATTCCATGGGGATTATTCAGCTATCTTACTAAAATGGGTCCCCAGCTCCAAATATACCCTTTTCTTTTTTCTTTTCTTTCTTTCTTTTTTTTCAAGACAGGGTTTCTCTGTATAGCCCTGGCTGTCCTGGAACTCACTCTGTAGACCAGGCTGGCCTTGAACTCAGAAATCTGCCTGTCTCTGCCTCCCAAGTGCTGGGATTAAAGGCGTGTGCCACCACTGCCCGACAAAATATACCCTTTTCTGAATGCTCATTTCCATGGACCCTGGGCATTTTCCCAATCTCTGTTCTAAACCTAAACTGGATTCCCCAGGACCTGTGTCCTGCAGAGTGCTGTCTGAAGAGGCATGGAGAAGACAGCTCTGGGAAAGGCCCCAGGATGCCCCTCCCTGGCCCCACAAGTAAGCTGCTGTCAGGACAGAAGACTCTATCATTGGCAAGTCTGTGAACTGCTGGGCTGAGGTAGGAAGCCCTTTAATCTCTGCGGCCTGTCCTGATCTCTCCTTACCCACCTTCAGATTCTTTCCTTCCCTGGACCTCCACTATCCTGCAGTACACTCTCCTGAACACCTTCCCCCAGCCCCAGCAGGGCATCCATCTGGAGTAGTGTGCTTACCCACCAATGCTAATCCATGTCATACCTGCTGAATTCTAACACACCTGCCATGATGCTCTGTTCTAGCTTTCCACTACCCATATCTCTGTCAGTGCCCTATCTATATATCTGTCCCCTAAATTCAGAAACCTTCTGGTCATTCTGGGAACTCCTATAAGCCTGGCACATTCAGGTTCAGTAAATGTCCACCAATAAACTGACAGGATATCCATTTTCTAGACTCGAGCATAGAACTTCCTGAGTGGCCCCCCATCTGACCTGACAACAGCGCTCACATATTCCAGTCAGCAGAGAGAGGAAAGAGTGAGGTCTGGCCTCCTGCCTGAACCAGACAGCTGTTCAAGCTAAGCCATAATCTCTTTGAGGGCTCCAGTGCACCTGATCCCCGCCCGGCAGCCATGCCAGGAGAACAGGCTGTACTTGGCAGCGGCATGAGCAGGCGCCAGATTTCCTGGAGCTCTTGGCCTTAATCAGCACCCTGTCAAGGTGGTGACTAGGATGGTGGCCTGATCTCTCCTTATGAATCCTGCCCTGAACAAGACCCCGGGTTTGAGACTAACAAAACAACCTTATAGACAATATAATGACAACTAAGGACATTGATGTCTTCTGCCTCCAACCCATCACTATTACCTTATATGGCAAAAAGAACCTTGCAGATATGAATAAAAATCATGTGTGTATGTGTGTGTGTGTGTGTGTGTGTGTGTGTGTGTGTGTGTGTGTGTACATACATGCACATAGGGACTAGAGGCCTCAATCATCCCTGGTGTTTTGAGACAGGGTCTTTCACTGACCTGGACCTCACCAATTACACAAGGCCCAGGGCTCCTGCCTCTATGCAATGCTGGGGTTGCAGGTGCATGCAGCCACGCCTGGCTTCTGCATGGGTGCTGGGAATCCTAACTCAGGTCCTCATGCTATGTAGCAGGTAGTTTACTAACTGATCCTTCTCCTCAGACTTGTAACTAAAGATTTTGAGAAGGAAAAATTGTCCTGAGATGTTCCCAGAATGCAGCATGATCACGAGTTTATAGGACGGAGACACTGGTTCAAGGAAACAGTCCTCAGTATAGTGTGATTGTCAAGGTCAGTGTGTGTGAGTGCAGGAGGAAGGAACTATGAGCCAAGGAATGCAAATAACTTCTTCCCTAGAACCTCAGGAAAGAATGTAACCCCACCCACACCTTCATTTAAGCACTGTGCAATTAATCTGGGGTTTTTAACCTCTACAATTACACAATGTGGTAGTATGTATTGTTTTTAAACACATTTTATGATTTATTTAACCTTATTTTATGTGCATTGGTGTGAGGGTGTCAGATCCTTTGGAACTGGAGTTACAGACAGTTATGAGCTGCCATGTGCATGCTGGGAATTGAACTTAGGACCTCTGGAAGAGCAGGCAGTGCTCTTAACCACTAATCCATCTCTTCAGTTTCATGTGCATATTTTTATTTTAAAATTTTTAAAATTACACTTTGTGTGTGTGTGTTGTGTGTGCGCGCATGTCCATCCATGCTATAACATGTTTGTGGATGTCAGAAGAAAACTTGTAGGAGTCAGTTTCTACTCTGTGGGTCCTGGGGATTAAACTCAGTTCTTCAGGCTTAGCCTTAAGTACATTTACCCAGAGTCATCCTGGCTAGCCTGTCACTGTATTCTTGTGAGGAAAAAAAAAATCCCTTACAAGGAAGAAAGATTAGTTTCGCTCAGAGTTGCAGCCCAGAGTCAACTGGCTCTGTTGAGCATGTTACAGGCAGAAACATGAGGGAAAGCACCTCACCTCATGGCAACCAAGGAAGCAAAGAGAGAAAAGGGTCAGTGGACAGCGAATGTTGTGGAGGCTAATCTAGGTTGTCAACTTGACATACCTGGGAAGAGGAACCCACAAGTGAAAACTTGTCTTCATCAGATTGGCCTGTATTCATATCCGTGGGATATTTTCTTAATTGATAATTGATGTCAGTGGGCCTGTCCACTGTGGAAAGTGCCATCCCTAGGCAGGTGGACCTGGGCTTTATTAGATTGGTAGCTGAACGTGAGCCTAGGAACAAGCCAGTAAGTGGTGTTCCACTGTGGTCTGTGTATCAGTTTCTGTCTCGGGGTTCTTACATGAACTCTGCCCTGGGTTTTCTCTGGGATAGACGGTAACCTGTATGACCTGTAAACTGAAACAACCCTTACCTTCACAGTTGGAGTTTCGATCAGTGTTTTATGTGAGGTCTACCTGGGTCCTGGTCCTGACTTCTTATGGAGTCATGTGGTTGGCCTAGCAGCACTGGAGTGTGAGGAAGGCCCACTCTCTATGGATGTCATGCCTGTGAACTAAGCACAACAGCCTGTGGCAAAGCAGGAAGCCAGACCACACCTCTCTGTCAGTGGACAATTGGGCTCTTTCCATTCATCCAGGCAGTCTTCAGCTAGGATAGGACTGAATCACCACTCTATCCTGGAGTTGATAGGCAGCATCCTGTTCCTGTCAGTTTCTCCTGTTTGGTCCTGTCCCTAAGGATCTTAGCATTCTGACTCTCAAAGCTGGAGTAGCCAACTGGTACCTTTAGATCCTGTCCCTGGTCAGTCTGAGGCAGAGACTACACTCAGGATGAGGACTGAGGGACTGTGTGGAAGTTATCTCTGCTGGACAAGGTGTGGCTGTCCTGAAGCTACAGTCTTAAGCCAGGTGTCATGTGAAGAGCTTCCGGAACTCCAGTGGCCATTCTGGATTTAAGAGAAGCTAAGGACAGATAGTACAGATTCCTGGGATTAAGGGGGCAGTTTGGACACAAATCCCCTTCATATACACTGGATGAAGTGAGGACTTGTTGGTACTAAAAAGAGTGAACTATAATAAGACTTGTATCTAATTCCTGACTCTCCTGCTTGCCAAGCAGAAGTCTACACAGCAGACTAGAGGAGGATGAGGCTGCCACTGAAGCCCATCTGACCATTAGCAACACGGGGATTGACATAGCTCGGTCCTGAGCCATCTCTTGCAGAACTCAGTGCTAAGAGCAGATGTTGCCAGAGCTGTCCCACGTCAATTCCCAGAAGCCTTCCCACAGCAGCTGCCTTAATCCTAGCATATGTGACACAGAGTCAGAATCTCAGCCCCTCAAGCCAAAGGGATGAGGGGTCCAGAGGGATGGCCAAACTCAAGAGTCTTACTTGAGTTCCACAGCACTTGACTCCTGGTTCAGTGCTTTCTGCCTCCATTGTTTTTAAAGTTCTGTAGCCAATAGGACGTGCTTCTGTGATTATCTGTATAGCTCAGTGGTTCTCAACCTATAGGTTGTGACCCTTTGGGGGTCAAAAGAGCCTTTCACAGAGGTCACTTAAGTCCATGGGAAAACATAAATATTTACATCATGGTTCATAACAGTAGCAAAATTACAGTTATGAAATAGCAATAAAAATAATTTTATGGTTGGGGTCACCATAGCATGAGAAACTGTATTAAAGGGTCACAACATTAGAAAGATTGAGAACCACTGATATAGCTCTTATCTAGGGATTTTGATGCATACAACCTCTGGGCTAGGTTCATGAATCAACATGAGGTACATTAGCTCAATTGTTGCACCAGGCATATGAATACCCACATCATATCCTATATACTGTCTCTGAAGCCCTGACAGTGGTGAGGAGAGCAGAGTTCCTTCAGTAGACTGTGTGCTCCCACTCCTGAGGGGACTAGCTGTGTACCCTCACTCTGGTTCTCTGGGCCTCCTGAGGTACTCTGTCTTAGTTACGGTTTCTATAGCTGTGATAAAACACCATAATCAAACACAACTTGGGGAGGAAAGGATTTACTTCAGCTTACAGGCTCAGGTCATAGTCCATCCTTGAGGAAAGGGTGTTACAGGACATTTGAACCTGTTTCTAGTTAGGCATGGCTCAGCCTTTAGGACTCACCTTTAATCCCAAACAGTGACGTTAGTTTGTAGAAGGAAACACCCATGTTTGAAAGTGACTTCTAATTGAGTGGCAAAGTGACAGATCAGAGAAAGATTTGACAGAATAGGATGTGCCCAGCTTTCATGAGAATAGGAAAGGGAAGCTACTTAAGGGAGAGACAGACAGTACAGGAAGAAGAGAGAGTACAGTAAAGGAATACAGTAGAGTTCATGGAGAGCAGCACAGTAGTGTTGAGAGGGAGAGTCGAGCAGCACAGAGAAAAAAGGAGGCAGTTTTCCTGGGAGAGTTTTACAGAGACAGATTGAAGAGAGAACAATCTAGCCACAGGTGAAGATAGAATGAGCCAGAGAGTAAGAAGGAGCCAGAAGATTAGAACAGATTGCTAGAGTTAGTTTGAGGCCAAGAAGAGCAATTCAAGAGAGAGCAGAGAGAAGCCAGATTGAATCAGTCAGCTGGGAGAGGGATTTGAGCCAGAGGAGTTGAACCAGCCAGCCAGAGCTCAACAAAAGTTTAAAAGGGTGAGTTTATTCAGCAGTAAGTCTCAACAGCTGAAAACATTCTAGGCCTTGATTCTATTATATGGAGGCCAGAAGCTTCCCGGACTAGGGCTAGGTTAGCAGACAGAGGCAGTAAGCCTCAGAGGCAACAACAACAGAAGAATAAAAGTCAGTTTTACAGAAGGGCAGGTCAGGAATTCAAATAGGACAGGCACCAAGAGGCAGGAGCTGATGCAGAAGCATGGAGGGGTGCTGCTTACTGGCTTGCTCCTCATGGCTTGCTCGATCTGACTTCTTATAGCATCTAACATCACCAGCCCTGGGGAGGCCACGCACATAGTGAGGTAGATCCTCTCACATTATCAATCAAGAAAATATATCACAGGCCAGTCTCATGGGGACATTTTCTCAATTGATGTTGTTTCTTCCCAAATTTCTCAAGTTGACATAAAACTACCCAGCCCAAGTATCTAAAATGACCGCTGGGCCTTATAACTAGGAATGTAAAGTGGAACAATTTTAAATCCTTTGGGTCTTATTTCTCCAGATAACTGCCTACCAGTTCTGTAGGTGGTCAGTAAAGGCTAATTTAGTTCAGAGAGCAAGACAAACAAAAGGAGGTTACTTTGGTCTTGCTAGGAGCTTGAACTGAGCTTTTTCTAGGGTCCAGCTGAGACGGCTTAAAGCAGCCTTGGCCTTTGGAAGGGAGGCCTGGCCAGGTGGCTGCTTTTCCAGGGCCTGGGTCTCCCTAAGGATTCTGCTTCTCAGAGCAAAGACAGCCACTGAAGTGTCCTGGTTCTGTCAGTTCTTCAGCCTTCTCTAGGGGCAGCATCTAAAAGAGTAGACAGGCCAGATGCCCCACTCTCAGTCTGGGTAACAGGTGCCATTGTTGGGGCTCAGTGTGCCTACAGAGGTCCCTGTGCAGGTGAAGTTAAGGCCCAACAGGACAGGAGACAGGACTGTTCTTTTGGAGATCCCAATAGTCCATCTTTCCTCCACCCACGAAAAGCTCCTGCCCCACACCTTGCTTTCCAGAAACAGTCTCACCTGCTGAAAAGACAGTTAAGTCCCTCTGTCCTTCCTGAAGTCAGTGAGAAGCTGAGTTCTGTGAACATGCAGAGCAGATTCAGGCTAGAGCTGCCTGAGCCTTTTGTCTGTCCTTAGACCTTTTACTTCCTTAGTGTCTAGCCAAGGGTCAAGCTTAGTGTCCAGTGTCCAGCTAGGCACTGGACCACAAACAGCTGATCTGTATTATTAGCTCTAAATCTCAGAGAAGCCTACATGCATTGTAACTGAGAACACTCTAGGTTAGGTTGCACAGCAAACTGGGAGGGAGGATGAGGCTACCCTGGTGCCCCTCTAACCACCCAAAACTCTGAGACAGGCATAAATGGATCTTGAGATACACCCTACAGAGCTCAGTGCTAGGGTCCATCTTTCAGAGCAGAGGCAGAGGCTTCTGGGGCTGTATCCACAGAGCTTTTCAGAAATGCAGCAGCTCAGTGAGCTCTGCTCCTGAGGCATGTGCCACTCAGAGCCAGGACCTCAGTCTCCCAAGTCCTACTCCATGTCAGGCTCCAGAAAGATAGCTTATGCCCAAGCAGAAGGACTATAAAACTCAGAACTTGAATGGTGTACATTGGGGCAAGAACATTGGATTTTTTTCTAGTGTCTTACCTGCATGTATGCTTGTGTAAGGTCATTGGATCCCCTGGGACTGGAATTGATCACAATTGTGAGTTGGCATATGGGGGCTGGGAATTGAACCTGGGTCCTTGGAAGAGCAGCCAGTGCTCTTAACAGCTGAGCCATCTCTCCAGCCCCATGTTGGATTATCTTAATCAGACTTTAATGCGTCCTGTAAGGTGGAAGCTGTAAAGCCCTCATTTTACAAATAAGAAACCAGAACACAGTCTAAAGATACGGCAGGCAGTTGAGAGAGCCTGGGGAAATGCTTAGGGGCTGGAAGGCATATGAGCAGGCATGTGTGGTGCCAAATGAGTAAGAATGGACCAGCCTGGTTGAGCTCTACCTGCACGTGCAACTGGGAACCAGAGGCTAATTCATTTATTACATATTTTTTATATTAGGGGTATTTTTATATGTCTATGCATCCAGTGCATGCCTGGTACACACACAGGCCAGATCCCCCAACTCTACAGATGGTTGTTAACTGCCATTTGGGTGGTGGGAATTGAACCTGGATCCTCTGGAAGAGCAGCCAATATACTTAACCATTGAGACAGTCTCCAGCCCTGGATGAGGGGTGGTGGTAATAAAAGCAAGGTTTTTGAGCTGAGTTAACAGGGTCATATAGGCACTGAAGTTGCTCTTTCTTGGTCACAGGAAAAGGGGGCTCAGGCAAGTAACTACAACTGTCTAGTCTCTGGAGTTGGCTAGGGCTACAGAGGAGGAAATGGCATTCTGATCAGCTGTATTTGATTCACAAATACTACTGAAGAGCTGAGTGGGGCTGGGGGTGGGATGGTCGGGACCATTCTATAGGGCCTAAGGCTCTGATTGGGAATCTGGAGACAGAGAGTCTAAGAGTAGAGGATGTTCTCAGAACATCCCAGAGGCAGTATTGGGTATCCAGAGATCTAGATGTGACCATAAGGGAACACTGCATCCAATTGGGAAGAGGTTCCCAGGACTTGGGACTGGTGACAACAGTATGACAAGGCATTGGGCATGTATGAACAGTGAGGAGCACCATGTATGAGCAGTGAGGAGCACCATGTATGAACAGTGAGGAGCACCATGTATGAGCAGTGAGGAGCACCATGTATGAACAGTGAGGAGCCTCATGTATGAGCAGTGAGGAGCACCATGTATGAGCAGTGAGGAGCACCATGTATGAGCAGTGAGGAGCACCATGTATGAGCAGTGAGGAGCCTCATGTATGAGCAGTTTGGAGCACCATGTATGAGCAGTGAGGAGCACGACAAGCTCTCAGCCAAAAGTCAGACATCAGCACATCAGGGATGCCTGCCTGGTCCACTGTCAGAAGAGAGTAAGGCCTGTCCTGTCCAAGGCCATAAAGCAGGTGCCCATGCTGGGGTTTGTACCTAGCCCCCTAACATCTGGACAGGAGATAAAGTGAACAGGCCACAGAAGCCACCTGTATCCCAGGCCTTACGTCACAGAGGGTTTGGCAGCTGGTTAGAGGCCCAGAGCCAACCTAGGCCAGGCCCCTAGGCAAAGGAGAAAATGGCCAAATGAAACAGCTCTGGTGAGCTTCCTCTTGGCTGCCCTTGGGTGCCCATCTTTCATATCCCACTGCAGAGGAACTAGACAAGGAGCCCTGGGTATGGGGGAGGAGGCAGGGCAAGTCACTGGTACTGAAATAGGACTCCTGTACTCTGGGTGTGAGGTGGGGCTGGCAGACATCACGCTCTACTAGTTCTTGACTGGCAGGTGAGTTAAGGAGGTAAGTCCCCATCTCACTGTGAGGAAGAAACATTTCGGTCCCCAGGCCGGGAAGGTTCTAGGAGAAGGCATTGGATGGATGTACCTAAAATCCTCTTTGTAGGCACTCCACGAAGGAAGCCTTCTTTTTCTTTTTTCTTTTCTTTCTTTCTTGTTTTTAAAGACAAGGTCTCACTATGTGGCTGGCCTGGAACTTGCTAAGTAGACCAGACTGGCTTCAAATTCAGCAAAGATCCACCTGCCTGTGATTCCTGTTTGCTGGGACTAAAGGCATGTACCACCATGCCTGGTAAAACTCTCTGTTCACCAGCCCCTTACTGCTCAAGAGCTTGTTTCTTCAATCTGAGTTTCACAGGGCATTAAATATATATTTTAAAAAGGTAAAGGTTGCATTTGTTTGTTTGTTTGTTTTTGTTTTTCAAGACAGGGTTTCTCTGTGTAGCCCTGGCTGTCCTGGAACTCACTCTGTAGACCAGGCTGGCCTCGAACTCAGAAATCCACCTGCCTCTGCCTCCCAAGTGCTGGGATTAAGGCGTGCGCCACCACTGCCCGGCCTAAAGGTAGCATTTTAATAACATATTTAAAAGTTGAAATTTTTTCTTTGCTTAAAATCTAGCAAAGAACATCAGTGTCTACACCAGGGCCTAGATGGGGTGGCTTTTTTGTTTTGAATTTAAAGATGTATTTATTTTTATTTTATATATACAAGCATTTCACCTGTATGTATGTCTGTGCACTGCAGGTATGCAGGACTATGGAGCCCAGCAGAGAGGCTTCAGATTCCCTGGAAGTGGAGTTATAGGCAGCTGGACATGGGTACTGGTCCTCTGCAAGAAGTGGAGTTAGACTGTCTGAGATGGGTGCTGGGAACCAAACCTGGGTCCTCTGGAAGAGCAGAAATGCTCTCAACTGCTGAGCCTTCTTGCCGCCATCTCTCCAGCCCCAGGGATTAGAATCTTACGCTACTGGCCCATGTTCTTTCAATGTTAGCTTTTTATAACACAGGATCAAGGGACTGAGCTCACAAATCAGTGGATGGGAGCAGTTGGCAGTGCCTCTATAGCCCACTACAGCCTCCAGCTGTGGTGACAGGAGGAGGCTCACTGCAAGCTCAAGTTATGGGGAGGACTTAGATATGTTATAATGATGGGCTACACTTGTTTGAGTGTGTGGTGTTTAGGTACCATTATTACTGGTTATTTGTGTGGGGGTGGGGGATCTAAATGCTACAGTGCACATGTAGAGGTCAGAGCACAGTTTTGTGGAGCCCACTCTCTCCTTCCACATTTACGTGGGTTCCAGGGGTTGAACAAGAAGTGCCTTATACACTGAGCCATGTCACTTGTCCTACAATCCTAAAATTACTTATTTATTTTATTAATTCTTTTAGTTAGCATACAAAGTAATGAATTTGATTGTTAGATTTTCATGTATACATGAATATATACATAGTATCTTACACACACACACACACACACACACACACACACACACACACACACCCCAGTTAAGGGTTTCTCTGTGTAGCCTTGGCTATTCTGAAACTCACTATGTAGACCAGGCTGGTCTTGAATTCAAGAGAGTTGCCTGCTTCTGCCCCCCTGAGGGCGGGACTAAAGACTTGGGCCAGCACACCTGGCTACATTGTATCTTGTTTGTATCCACTCCCTGCTGCTCTCCCACCCCTCCCCCTCTCTTGTTTGTTCTTCCTCCCAAATGGGCCCCTTCTGCTATCCTGTCATATACAAGACTCTGCATATGAGAGAAAACACTTGATATTTTGTCTTGCCCCTTCCTCCCCTCCACAGTCCCTCTTCCGGTTACTTCTGTGAACTATGTATGTCTGCATATGTATTCTGGATATTTGTCTTTCTGAACCTGGCTTATTTCACTCAGTGTAGTGACCCCCCCGTTCTGTCCATTTCCCTTCGATGTTTATCTTTCAAAATGATTCGTTTTTATTATTTTTATGTGAATTGGTGTTTTGCCTGCAGGTATGTCTGTATGAGGGGGTCAGATCCCTTAGAACTGGGGTTACAGACAGCTGAGAACTGCCATGTGGGTGCTGGGAATTGAACTTAGGTACAGCAGCCAGTGCTCTTAATCACCATCTCTCCAGCCCCTATCATGTTTATTTTTAAATATGAAAAAAGAAAAGAAGAGGTGAGAAGAAAAAAAAAAGAAAGGAGAAGAGAGAAAGGAAGAAGGACAAAAAAAGAGAAATGAAAGAAGAGACAGCAAGATGGGGGTAAAGGTACTCACTGCCAAACCAGATAATCTGTTTTACTGGGAAGGAGAAAAGTGCAAATTGCCTTTGACCTTCACACGAACATTCCCTTGGCGTGCACGAACACACACATATGTAAATGTTAATTTTACATTAGAAGGGAGGGGGATGGAACTTGTGGGTGGGGTATGGGGGGCATTTTCTGTGTTGGCCGTTCTGTTCCTGAAGCCTCCTCAACTCTCCTGTCCTGGGGGCACCTCCACCCAGCCTCTGTCACAGCAACTGAATCTTGGCCACTTATTTCTGAAAGGTCTCTGGAGTCCTCATCCCAGACCTGACTGCACAATACATGTGCCAGGTACATGATCCCTGGTTTGAGACAGTAAAAAGAAAGTCCAAGCAGTAGGCATGGCCTAGGGGCTTCCCCAGGCTTTATGGTGCCTTTAAGGTGGGCAGGCTGGGGAACCCAGGGCCCTACAAAGCCTCACGTCTCTCTGGTTCTGGGTACCTTCATTTCTGGGAACTGACTGTGCTTTGGAAAGAGAAATGAGAAGCAAAACCCTTTTGGGCCCCAGCATTACCCACCCCCCCCTTCTGTCTTCTTCCGCTGAGTCACAGTTGAAAGCCAGGCACCTCACCCTCTCTAGCCACCCGGGTGGGGCAGGATTCAGGGTCAGGTGAGGACATAGCATCTGAGACAAGTTCTCCTCCCTGCCAGCATCCTCTACGAGTGGTAGAGGGCAGCTACTCTCTGGGGCAGCTAAGGGCTGAGACCACCTCCCTAAGCTTAGGTGATGCTTTATATTCTGTCCCTCCCATTTCCTTCTCACTTTGTTCATCACACAAGCTTTTATTAAGTGCCAACTGAATGCTGGAGCTAAGAAGGTAGGATGGTTCAGGTGGTGCTTAGGTTCCGTGTCCTTAGAGAGCTCATGGATGTAGTAGGTAACGAGCACTCCTCCTAATTGGCCCCCAGTGAGGAACTCTGGGTTTTTAGGCTTTTTCTTGTCAGCAATGGAGATCCATATAGATTTTGTCCTCCAGAGAGAGCCTCCAGAGAACTATATGCATGCTTCTTCACAGGAATCCACATGTACATGCATATGCATGGGTGTGGGACTTGAACACTGCTGGTAGTTATGATCATAGGTATCTATACAGAACCTCCCTTGGGTGGAGCTCTAGGCTTTGGAAACTGGGTCAGATCTCTCTGTGTGAGTGTGTATGTGTGTGTGTGTATTGTGTGTGTCTATGTGTCTGAGTATGTGTATATGCGTGAGTGTATGTGCATGTGTGTGCATATGCGTGTGTGTATGTGTGTGTGTGAGCATGAGTATGTGAGTGTGTGTTATTATCCTGTCTCAGAGGCCCAACCACTACTTCTGAGTCATGGCTGCTGTGGAAACTCAAGCACATCACCCCCATTTCATAGGAAAAAAGGGCTGAAACCCTGAAGGTCTCCCTGACTTGGCTTGCTTAGTGCCACCCAGTGTTTTGGGGGTAGGTCTGGGAGGCGGACTACTGAACTTTTGGCCTGGTAGTTGGACCCTGACACCATCCTTACCTTTGCTAAAACTGTCCTGGCCTCCCGCCATCCATAATCTCCTGAATGAACCAGCCTCCCACTTCTGCTGAAATGGTCCCCACCTTGCCTCACCCCCTGGAACTTTCCTGTGACTCTAGCCTTCTTCCATCTAGCCTTTGTCCCCTTCATGTCCACCCACTGAGGCTAAAACTGGCTCCTGTAAAATTTCCTGTCATTGATATTAAGAGTTGTGTTGGCCTGGATTAGATACTTCAGTGAGTGAAATGCTTGCCATGCAAGAATGAGGACTAGACTCACATAAAAGCCAAGCTTGCCTGTGTCCCTTATCATTCCAATGACTGTGGAGGTAGAGACAGAAGGATCCCTGGGACTCACTGATCAGCCAGTCTAGCTTACAATGGGAGTTCCAGGCCAGTGAAAGACAATGGTTTCAAAAGAGAAGAGTGCCTAACGAATGACTCCCAAGGTTGACTTCTGATTTCTACATACATGTGCACACACACACACACAAACATGTATACACACAAGCATACACACACGTACACATACATCCACATGTGCATACACATACACTCACACACATACACACTCACAAACACTTGTTCACACGTGCACACACATACATACACACTCACATACACACGTACATGCACACATACAAGCACTGTGAAAGCTGAGTTTGTATCCACCTTGTAAGCAAATGAGTTAGCCTACCATGTTCTCAAAGATGCTGGCAGAAAACATAAAACTCCTGGTTTAGAAACAAAGGACAAATTACCTCTACTTTATTGGGAACAAGGGCTGTCAGTGCCTCCACTGAGCTGGCAAAGGTACAGAACTGGGAAAGAACCGAGGCACATAGTAGAACCGACCCACATCCTGCTGGGGTTCCTCAGTATCACTTCCAAAAAAGCTATTTGCATTAGGGTCCTTGTCACAGTGTATGTACTTCTTGAACCTCAGTTCTCTAAAGACCAGCAATGTTTGCATGGTGACACATGCCTATAATCCCAGCAGTAGGGAGCTGAGGGCAGGAGAAGCAGACGTTTAAGGCCCTGTCTCAATAAATAAAAAAAATATTGATCCTATGTTTAAGATATTTTCAATTTTGGGTATTTTTCATTTAACCTAATTTTTTTAATAATTACATGCAAATTTTGTAATAAATTGATCTTATAAATGATTATAATAACATGATCATCTTTTCTATAATAAATACAAGAACAACTAGTGCTTCAGGAAAAATAGAGAATGCAATATGAATTAAGTTTATCTCTGTTTTCTTACTTAACCATCAGAGAACACCTAGACACAAATAATTATCATGAGGTTTGTCTCCCGACTTTCAGACTAAATGTCTGAATTATAAATGATCTATCTATCCATCTGTCAGTAGATACTTTTATTGCTATGGAAGTATGTTTGTTAAGAGGCTAGCACATATTTTATTAGCAGTGTGCAGTTTATGAGTTTTCAACATTTAGATTTGTAGATTAGGACCTTGCTAGTCCCTTTGCTCAGAGCACTGTACACATCAGGGCCCATGCTCCAGAGGGAAGAAAGTGCATCCGGAATAGCTCTGGCTGCTAAGGGAGCCAGGTCTACATGGGCCTCTGATGGAGGGGAAGCTGGAGAGGTGGGATAGGGCCCAGAGAGAATACCTCAAAGAAAAATGAAGTGATCAGATGTACAGCGTATTCAGTACTCACTACTGTGGTTCCATCACTGAATGATGCCCTGTCCTCATTTTATATAGGGAGAATCGAGTCTCAAGGATGTTCATGACTTACTGAAATCACAACACTGGTGACATAGCTGGCTCTGGAACTACATCAGCTGGACCTGAGCATTCCTCACAAACCTAGCAAGGCTAGCTGCTCTGCCACCTGAATTGAGTGGGCCACAGGTTCTCTGAAGCAGGCTCTTTCTGGCCAAGGGCAGGAACTCCAAGTGACAGAGAAATATAGCACTCCCACTTTTTGTCAGCTGTACTAGGAGCCCTGGATGATATGATTGGCCTCTCCAAGGTGAGTGCACAGTGAGGGACTGTGTCCTGGGCCACCTGTACTGCTATTCTCCAAAGCTTTAAGGAATGGACCACCTCATAGGTGCCCCCAGGCACTGCCCTGGCCTTCAATTCCAGAACCAGCCTTGGGAGGGGGCTGTGATTTTCTCTGAAACATGTGAGTGGGTAGGTGACAAGCTGTGAACGGTGCTCAGGGAGGGCCAAACAGTGACATGCAGAAGTGAGTGGAGAGGCAAGTCTCTGCTCACGACTGAAAGAGACACCAGTAAGCAGGTGTGAGCTCAAGGCTGCACAGCTGAGTGACACTGCCAGGCCACCTCCAGATGACTCGATACTGAAGCTGGGGCTGCCTTAGGGTGCAGGGACAACACTAACGTGGAGGCTGCCTGCTCAACAGAAAGTCCCCTCAGCAAGGCTGGCACTGCTCACCTTGCCTTGCACCCCCACTCTCTTACACCCCTCTTTCCTCTGAACCAGCAGTGCATTCATATTTAATACGCACACCCCCTTCACCTGTGCACATGTAGCCCCTTTTTGCTGTCCACACCCATTTCTAGTTATTCCCTCTGCCCCAGGATGGACACGAGATACCCTAGAGGTCACACCAGACCTGGCCTTCCCTAGGAGTGGCCTTAGTGTAATGATGGAGTTGAAGATAATATCTTCAGTCAAGGAGGGCTTCCTGGAGGTGGGAACCTAAGCTGAAGCTTTTATACTCTATCTCTTCCCTGGGTTGCTGGATGTCCTCTGAGCCTCTCCCTTGAATGGCCATCAGGTTCCAAGAAGTGTCCCCTGTCTCTGCATTGCTGGTTCCAAGAACAGCAGCTCCTGGCAGTGCTTGCCTGGCATTCTTTCTTAGAACTCACAGGTTTCCAGAGTCTCAGGACAGGAAGAGTTAGAGGTGGAGAATGGACAGGGATGGGTTCCCTGCAGAGAAGACCCTTCATGAACTGGACATTGGGAGGTGATCCTAGACCACCAGGTAAGAGGGGGCAAACACACTGAGGCTGGGCACAAGGATCAATGATGTGAACGCCCTACCTTCCGGTCAGCCATGTGGACAGGCCTATGAGTTCTTCCAACACACAGAGGAAAAGGATTCCCCGGGCCCCTCATTTCCACTAGCGTTCTTGACTCCACTCCTTGTTCCACTAGTCTGGTACCTAGAGTTTCATCCCACAGAGAATCAGACGAGGCCTTCATCAGAACACATCCAGAGGCACAAGCCAGGGGACAGTCTGGCTGGTTCTCAATGGTGAAGGGGACGAGAGCACACATTCTGGGGCCTTGAAAGAACATGACACCGGCACTGTGAATTCTGTGGTGATGTCACTTTGCTTGCCTAGAACTGAAAAAGTTATCCCTCCAAGGCCCCCAGCATGTTGGGTGGGTAAATGGGGTCAGAGGGAGATAGGCCTTGATGGATGAGCAGAAAATGAGTCCAAATCCCCTCAAGGTCAGTTGGGCCTCTCCTCTGGGTGTCTTCTACCCACTCTACCTCTAAGCTGGCACCGAGCCTGCCCGCTCGCCTGGGACCTGCCCAAGCACATTGAGCAACTAGTTCCTGAGAAGCGTGGAAAGCTGTTTGGTTTAAAATTAACTCCCCCACGCTCCCTCCCATCCGCCCTCCTCAGAGTTCTTGGAAGAGGCACTCTGCTCTTCCTGGGAAGAGGTCTCTAGCCACAGCTGCTATGATTCTGGCAAAAACACCTCACCCAGGGTGGGGGCAGAGTTGCCCACACCGGGCCTTCTCTGCCCTCCAGGAGCACCCACAGGTAACCTGCTGGAACCCAGGAGAGAGATTGTCAAGTTGCTGAAAGGGGTGCTGTTGTGTCCAAAGTCCATACCTCCCAACCCTGAGACTGACTGACTGGCTGACTCCAAGTGAAAAGGTACAAGGCTTGCAGACCTAGCCTGGGCACCTCTCGGGTAGGACACACAGCAAATGGATCCCACAGACAGTGACCCCAGAGAATGTTGTTGAGAATGTGTGTCTCAGGAAGATAAGAACAGCCAGCCAGCTCAGTTACCGGGCTATGTCTGTCAAAGCTGAGCCTACCTAGTTGATGCCAGGCTGATGATGGCAAGATCCCAGGGGCACAGGCACCCAAGTGCCAGGGTTAACAGTACACCCCTCCAAGAGGTCTCGCCCTGTGGCCCCTACACCATTTCAGTCTATCTTGGGAACCATCTCCATCTGGATAGGCCTTTGTGTCTCTGAGCTTTGAGGAAAAATTTCCTGAGAACCTGTCTCCTCGATGGCTCCTCCTCCCAAAATGTCCCTTGGAAGGAGCTGAAGAAAACAAAGGAATGTTGTCCAAGGGGAAAGGTCAGCACCACAGGCACTCAAGCACGCACACACACACACACACACACACACACACACTCACACACATACACACACACTCACACACACACTCACACACACTCACACACACATTCACACACACACTCACACACACACACACACTCAGATGTGCTCAGTGGGGAGGGTAAAATGCTTCTCAGGAAGAGGCTGAGAGCTGAGAGGCAGATAGCCTTGCCTAACACAGGAACTAAAATCTGTATCTCTGGTGGAAAGGGAGCCCATGTCGGGTGACAGGAAAAGTCTGGTTTGGTTTTTTGGTGCTAGGGCTGGGGAAATCCCCAGAGCAGAGTTCTGCCCCTGGAAAGCATTTGCTAGAGCCATGTCCCCTTCAACCACACCATTGGAATATCTTTGGGGACAGTAAGTTCCTGTGTGGGTGGGGCAGTCCTGGAGGGCTGCCTGGAGGAGCTGTAATAGCCCCAAATTTCCTGAGCCTTCAGAGCCTACCTGCTGCACCCTGGGCTCTGCTTGATTCAACTAGTCTTGGTTTTGAAGACCACTGTCTTTCCACTGAGCAGACAGCTTTGGCTTCCTTCTGCCTTCAGCCTGCTGCATCTCCCACTCATAGATGAGTATTAGCTTCTGGGTACTTGGCTTTCCCCCAAATCCAGGCCCAGGCAATCTCCACTTACCCTCTGGTCTACAGTCTGGCCAGAATTAACCCTCCAGGGACTGCCTCTAGCTTTGTGTCCTAGACACGGATCCCTATCCTGCTGCCCTACAGTGACCACTGGGGTGCCCCCTAGTTGGCTGGCTGTGCTGCCCCACTGAGCCAAAGAGGGGTGGGGAGGCCAAGTGTAAGTCTGCTTTAGATTAAAACTGGTCTAACAGGTTGGTGTGAAAAGGGCTGCTCTGGCCTGCCCAGGCTTTCCTTTCTAAATGCAGACAGCCTCAGTGCGGTGGGGGAAAGGGGGAATACCCTGTGCACATGCCCCAGATCTTCCTGCCTGCTGGACTTGATTTCAGGAACCAGGTCCCTGGCCCTTCACTTCACCCCAGACATATAGGATGGAAGGTTTCCATCTGAGAGTGAAGACAGCCGGTCATGGCTTTAGCTTTATTTGGATGCATTTGGTCTTGCAGGATCTGCTCTGGGGCCTTTGGGACCAAGGGAATGTTATTTGACTCAGTAATCTTGAATGACACATCCTAGCAAGACTCTGGCCAGTTTGACCTGCTGACAAGAGATGGCTTAGTGGCATCTGCCCCCAAACCATTCCAGGGGCCCTTGTGAGTCCAGAGAGGGACACCATGTAGGGTCACTCTTCAAACTCACCTTTCTGTGGCTGGGCAGAATCTTCCATGGCCAGCATGCCCTTTAGAGAGCCCTGCTAAACACCTCTACCCTTCTCTTTGGCCTCTGACCCTTGGCAGACTAAGGCTTTGGCAGGTGACTCTTCAGAGACAGGGTAGAGTAGTGGCTACTGGAATAAAGTCTAGAGACAAGACTTATGACCTTGAGCTAGTCTTTACCTCTCGCTAAGCCAGTAGTTTTCAGCTTCCTAAATGCTGTGACCCTTTAATACAGTTCTTCATGTTCTGATGACCCCTCAACCATAAAATGACTTTTGTTGTTAATTCATAGCTGTAATTTTGCTAGTTATGAATTGTAATGTAAATATTTGTGTTTTCTGATGGTTTTAGGCAACCTTTGTGAAACAGTTGTTCAACTCTTGAAAGGGGTCACGACCCACAGGTTGAGAACCTCTGTTCTAAGCCCTACCCTTTCAGCTGGAAATGGGGACAACCTCTGTTAATGTGCAGGGCTGGAGTGAGAATTATTGGAAGAGAACCACACCCAAAGTTGTCACCTTTGCCTTCAGTTTCCTATGGCACCCCACCCAACTCAGTTCCATACCTGTGAACCTTCTCATTGGGCCACAGGCTTTGAAACCCTCATGGAGCCGTCAATACAGAATCCTTTAGAAATAAGCCTCGGAGCTCAGCATAGCCCCACTAGAGTCTGAGATGCTCCACCAGCCAGAGTAAAATCAGCCATGGCCTCCTTTGCCCTCGTCACTCCATCCTGGATTCTAGGTTTGTCTCTGCCTTAGAGCCATTGTCCTGGTGGTCTCCAATGTTTGGGACAGCCCTTCCCCACAGCCTCTACATGACCAAGCCCTTCTCTTTGTTCTGAATGCCAGGTTCACTGCCACCCCACACTTTCCCGGACCCTCTTTGCTGCAGGGTGACCCCACACCTACACCCACTCTCCACCCCACCTTTATTTTCTTCACCCACTCAAGATGTGCTCACTGGTTAACTTGTTCACCACCTTTCTTGCTGTAGCCACAAGCACCATGAAGATAGGGGCCATGTTTATCTTGTTCTCTCCTGTGTCCCCAGGGCCTTGATGGAGTCTGGCTTAGTTAGTAGCCAAAGAGCACACATGTGAAGGGACTCAGTAGGTAAAGGGTTATGATTAATTACTGTTTGGATTTTGGGAGGGTCCAGCATGCCTACTCCATGGCTCACCCTTCCTCCCTGGCTAGTGCCAGCACACGGTTGTCCTTTTTAGTAGCCCAGGACCATCCAGGGGTGATTATACCTGGCAGCTGATTTTCTTCTTCTGTTAGGCTTGAGTCTGGGGCCCAATGACATGTTTTCTGGTCTCCCTATCTCAGGCAGACATTTTGATTCCTCTCATATAAAGACTGAAATGTCAGTAGCTGGCAGCCCTTTCTCAGGAAAGAGCTAGATAGACTCTGGTTTGAGGTGAGTCAGGGATGGCCCATTGCCAGGCCTGTGGCTCCAGAGCTCTCAGCAGTCAGAGATGAGGTGGGCAGAAACAATGTCCAAGCAGCCACCCAGTTGTCTATCCCCATCTTATGGGGCAGTCCAGGACAGAGGGGCAGTTGGGGTGAGTGCTGCTCTGTGCTCAGCTCTCTGAACGCCCTCAGCTAGCCCTTGCTCCTTGTATTTGAACATAGGGTAGTATCTGGACCCCAGTCGCATGGAATAGAGTCCTCATTGAGTGCCTTGTGTGAAGAATGGGGTTTTCTGGACTTTCTTTAGTTATAGTGGCTGAGTGTCCAGGATGTGGCAGCAGGTACAGAGAGGCAGCCTCTGACCCCTACGTGCCCACTACCTTCCCAATAAATCAAATCTAGGGGGTGGAGGTTCAATAGGGATTACCTCACACATTTTAGGAACCATACAAAGGCTGAGATCAAAGCTGAAAAAAGACCCTACCACGGCCATGGTGACACTTGGACAAAGTACACTCTTGGGCCCCACAGCCAGCAAAGGTTTTACCAGCTGTCACCAGCACAGTGGGGACAGTGTCAGGTTGAGGAGACGGGCTTGAACACTACTCACAGCTTTGAAAAATACTATCCTTCCTTAACCTACCTCCTCTCTCTAGCCCAATGCCATTCCTTACACACAAAAAAAGTAGTACTTTACTTTTTGTGCATATGTTTGTGTGCGTGCGTGTAGGTGCAGAGACCTGGAAGACCCAATAGTTCCTCTGGAGCTGGGAACACTGATTCTCTGAAAGAGTAGTAAGCACTAACTGAGTCGTCTTCCTAGCTCCCACAATGTCATTCCTATTCTTTGTCACAAGTGTCTCCTTGTCCCCAGTCCAGGGCCGCCCTGACTCTGGCTGTTTATTTTTTTAGCCTCTTCCTTGTCAGATGCCACTCCTCACAGCTTCCCGCTCTCAGGCTACTGTTATTGGCCTCTTGTAATGTTCGACTTCTAATGGTCTGAGAACTAGAAACACATCCTGAATTGTTTCTAAAACAAGGTGCAAAAGGCTAGGAACACAGTTTGGAGGGGCTTTGCAGTGAGCCCTTCAGACTTCAGCAGGATCCCAGCAGCCTGTTCCCGAGTCAGACCATCAACACTGGACAAGGTTTTCATTTTCATTGTATTTCTGATATCTAAGATCTTGACTAAGAGGAGAGGGTCCTCTGACTCCAAACAGCTGGAGCCAGAATTCTGACACTGCCAGGCCTGACCCTACCAGTTCATTGGTCACTATCCCTGACTCAACTGATCTACCCACTGCCCAGGAAGAAGCCTGTCAGGCACATGTCCGGAATTCTCATCACACTTCAGTAAGCTTTTATCCACTGTACTTTCTCCCTGCAAAGCTGGCCTGAGTTCTGTAGCTCCCCTTGTCAAGTTATTGCTCTCCATGCCCACTTGCACTTTGAACAGACCCTTCCTCTTGGGCTTGGAGCTCCTCTGCTGCCTGCTCCCCACATATCCAGCAGTGCAATGGATAGCACCCCAGAAGGCATACCAATGGACGTTCACCCCTTGTCTCTCATCTCCCAAGGAGAACAAGGGTAAAGGCACCTGGCAGTCCCCTGGCAGAAACTACAGAGTCGTGAATGTTCTGAGCTTTGGCTTTTCCAGATGTGACATGGATCGTGACACTAGAATCAAAGGGGACAAACCATGCGCAACTCCAGATGCCCGACTGAAGGCTTCATAAGTGGAAGGCATAATTTTATTATCATTACAGAAAAATCAGTGGAAGAAAAGCTCCCAAACTGGTTCTTGTGTTATAATACTTGGTTTATAAAGTCCCCTTAGGTATGTATTTCTCCCTCTCTCATGTGCAGGCAACTTCGTGGGCAGGAAGCAGACACAAAAGAGCTGCAGCTGCAGCCCTTGGACTAGCATCCCCTTCCTGACCCAGCACTCACTCCTTGGCAGGGGCTGACCATAGAGAAGCCAGCTCTATGAAGCCATGGCGCTGTGAGGAGATGAGTGGGAACCCTTGTGTTTCTGGCTCCTGTCTGTCTGGTCACCCAGCCTCCCAAAAGAGGCTCGGGAGAAAAGAGTGGGCACACCCATATTCAGGTGGTCAGGCCCAGGACATTCAGGACTACTTTGGGCCCAACAATGACTCAGGATGAGAGTCTCCACAGGGAAGAACCAGAGCTGGGGGTCTTTGGACCACCTAGGGAATAGGGCAGAGAAGCAGGAGGGCTCACGCCATCACCCAACCTCCAAACCCTGCAAGGAGAATAAATAAATAAATACTGTAGTCCCCAGCCCAGCCTAGGTCCAGCCTCTAGGGAGAGACAGGTCCTGCCTGTCTCGCTCTGCTCTGATACATGGCTTACCACAAAGAGCCATATGGGACCTGGAGGCATTGACCTCAGAGCTGTGTGACAACCCCTTTCCCACCTGCCTCGTTCTTGCTGGCACTTTCTGGTCCAGCTGTCACATGCACACAGGCACCAGGATGACTGAAGAAGGGACAACAGGACCCCAAGTCCAGCTGAGGTCTGTGTCCCCTCCAGGATGTAACTGTGTGAGGCAGGGCAGGATGCCTGGCCCAGTCAGAGTTGGAAGGGGTACTGCCGGAGGTAGTCGGCCATGCGCCGGGGCAGTGGTAGGCAGTCCACGTCTGACACCAGTCGGTTGATGACTAGCCGACAAAGATGTTGTAAGCTGCGGGCGCTACTCCTGCGCACAAAGGGCTGCACCAATTTCAGGTGCACGGCAGTAGCCATGGGGATAGGCAGTACTGAGTCACCAGGTGCATCTTGCTTAGGCATAGGCAGGGCTGGGGTGGGAGCAGGATCTGGGCTGTCACTCCTGGTGTCAGCCGCACAGGAGGCCACATAGTGCTGCACAAGGCTGACCACATCTGGGAAGGCCAGGATTCGAGGTCTTGACAAGCAATTAGAGTCCAGTCGGAAGCTAGAATCGGCATACTCGATGCGTACATTGGTGGGTCCACGGGTGGTTTTGACTGACAGTGTGAACAGGTAGCTGGGGTGGGTGCTGTCTCGAACTAGGAATGTACCCTCCGGCATCTTCTGTAGGTGCTGCCGGGCCTCGCTGGCTGTAATGGAACCCCAATACCACCCTAGGCAAGTAGAGAAGAGAACCAGTCAGAGTGGAAATTACCTAAGGGCACCAACCCGGGGTAGGTCAGGATGAAGTGTCCTTTTACATTTTTCTGGAGATGTGTATCTATACCATCAGTCTTAGGGGCAAGACCATGCTCCCCAAATCAGATTCCAAATCCAAAGTGCTAAGCTCTGTCACAGACTTCCCAGAGTCTGTGTCTCCCCCGAGACTCACCAGATTCCCGAAGGTAGGAGAATGTCTTGGCTATGCACAGCAGATCCCCCTCAGGGTCTAGCACCTTCGGTTCATTCTCTGACTGGACAGGGGTCTCCTCTGTCACCTCCTCTGGGAATGCCCCAGTGGGTAAGGGCTGCATAGCTGGCCCAGGCAGCTCCAGGGACTGGGCCCACAGAGGCCGCTGCCCAATTTGCTCCACAGCCAGCAAAGGACAAGATCTAGAGTGGGCAGATAGGCAATAGAGGTCTCACATGTTCTCCACTTTTAGAAAAGTCCTGTGACCGCTTTCTTTAAATATACAGATTTAAAAAAAAAAAAGCAGGGTCTCACGCTCTAGCCCTGGTTGGCCTAGAACTTGTTACATACACCAGGCTGGCCTCACAGTCACAGAGATCCACCTGCCTCCATCTCCCAAATGCCACCACACCCAGCTCCTAGACATAAATCTTTATTATTTTTTGTAGTGTTAGGAATTGAACTCAGAGGCTCGCACATGCTAAGCAAGTGTTCTTACCACTGAGCTACATACACCCCCACTTTCACAGAACCTATCCAAAAACATTCTTTTCTACTCTCCGACACTTACTATATACAAATTAGTCTGCAACTTGTATCACCAAAATCACAGACCATTCCCCACAAGCAATTCCAACGACATGCTCCTACTACAAGAATGGGAAACCTGTCAATCCAAAAACTGTCTCACAGTTGTGCCCCTCCTGGCTGAGGTAGCCTATTAAATGTCACTCCTGGTGGAGTCACAGAATGAACTAGGGTGGAGTTCTCGGAGAGACCTCTAGATTACCATAGAAAGCCTACGGTTACAGGGCAGCTCTCTGGAGTATCTGTTGGGGGTGGGGGGACCACAGCACACACTGGCTAGGACCTCAAGACTTAAATTCCTACCCACACCAGTCAGATTCCCATCCTGGGCTCTGCTCCTCCCAGCTGAGGGAAGGCAGTGTCCTCTGAAGGCATTGATAAATTTCATCTCTCATAAATATGAGCTCCCATCAAAGGGCAGGGTACTCAGCCCACATTCCAGACTCCACCCTGTGGAGTCAGCCCAGCTGCTGTAGGATTTTTATGTACAATTTGCTCCTCTCTGGGTTGTAATTTCTTATCCTTCCAGATGATGGCCTACTTGCCCTGAGGTGTTTGGCAACATTAGAGGGTTGGGGTAACTGAGGTGGCTGAAATCTTCCTAGCAGAAGTCCACCCAGCTGGTGATCCAGGAGCCCTGCTTCTGGGAAAAAAAAAATAGTTGGCTCTCTCTAATTTCTAATAAAATATGTCCCCAGGCCTCAGTTTTGTGTCTAGTCGCCTGTTGGATCTTAAGACCTCAAAATAATGAAACCCTAGGCTCAGCCCACACTTGCTGGGGAAGGCAACACTGTATCAGGTGTTGTCTGTAAACAAGCGGGTGGTTAGGAGCTGCAAGCAGTCGCAAGGACGAAGCCAGATCTGACAGTGTAAGTAGTGCTTAGAAGGTCATAGTCCTGTGACCACTCAGGAGAGAGGTGACAGGCTCTGGCACCTATAGCCTGCCAAGGGCTTTTCCACACCTGCTTTTGAACGAGCTATGAGAGTTCTGGAATCCCACGTAGTGAACTACAGGCAGAATTCTTAGGCGACCTGCCTGCTGGGGCCCATAGTTTGATCCAGGCTAACCAGTCTTTCCACAGCCTCTGTGGTAGTTAGGTTCAGACAGCTTAGTTAGGTCCCTTCTATAGGTCCCACATGTGTATGTAGTAGGCACCTCTGGGGCTACTATGGTGTCTAGGTATAGAATGACTATGCTAATCCCCAAAGGTTGCTGGGAGGGACTAAATATCTAGGGAGGGGTGTGTCTACCACTGTGTCATCATGGTGGGGGTGAGGACTGGTGTGTTCCAAGAACCTGTGTGTGCATGTCTTGGAGTCTAGCCATGACGTCTTGCCTGAGGACATAAGCAAATGAGATGAACCAAGGCGGGGGAGGATGGGATACATGAGTGTCTGTTAAAGATCTTGTTTCCCTAATAGCCTAACATTGGTCCTAAGGTTCCCAGGGGTCTTCAGTTAAGGCAAAGTCAAAGAGGCTCTGGGGACCCAGAATGGACAAATGGGGGCACCCAAGAAGGAAAGTAGGGTGCATGGGTCTGCTAAAGAGTCCGAAAATTCAGAGAATAAAGGAGCATGGTAGGAACTACTAGGGAATAGTCTTCCCCGAAGCTCCATGCACATCTCTTCCTAAGACTCAGGGCTGCTTAAAGCAAGGGCACTTCAGCCTGGCCCCACCTTCCACTCTTCCTCACTTGGCACCATACTCATGTCAGTTATAACAATTGCTACTGGATCACAGATCTCCCTGGATTTGTAACACACACACACACACACACACACACACACACACACACCCCTCCTCTCTTCTTGGCTTTCCTGAACTCCCGACTGATCAGTGTTTGAAGGCGACGCTGAAACCTAGGGTAAACAGGTGTGCCAAGCCCACTCAGCTAAAGCCAAGACTTTGTTTCATCAACGCCCCGCTTTCACCATGGTCCCATATTCCATGCCTCCGGGAAACCTTGGAGAAGGAAGGATGAAGTCTTTATCACACTAAGACGTCAATCTGAGCTAAGAGAAGGTGTGGGGTGCTCCTAAGGGATGCTGTTTATTAGGTGCCAGCCTGGGGAGAGACAAAGACATCAGGCTGGCTTCCCAAGAACTTAATCGCTGGCCTGAGACGGAGGAATGAACTTCTGAACACAAAGGGGTCTAAGGGCTGGCTCAAGGTCACCGATAGGTATGGAGCCGGAAGGCTAGGTAAGCTATGAGCTTAAATAGAGGTCTAGACTTGTGAACCCCATCCTGGAGAACCTCTTACAGTTGGCACTAGTGAGAACTCAGGAATGGGGGCTCCTCCCACCGTTCGCCGGCTCCGTTTTCCTATCCATACTAAGTGTGTGTGTGTGTGTGGGGGGGTATCCTAGGCGCACCACTCGAAGTCCTTTAGCACTCCATCACCTCCAGCCGGTCAAGCCCTCCCAAATCCCGCAGCTAACTCGGGGCCTGTGATCTTCCGTGCTTCCCGCATGGAGACTGGGTAGGAAAGAACTGAGCTTACCCCTGTACGCAGAGGACCATGTCCCAGAGGCAACGGCAGCTTGAGAGTCAGTGTTCGGCTGGATGGAAGGAGAAAGGAGCCAGTAGGTGCCAGGGGTGCGAAGGTCAGGGTCCCGGGGCGCACCGGCGGCGATCAAGGACTGAAAGGCTGTGTAGTGCGAACAGCTTGGAAAGACGAGGGGGGACGGGCTGGGCGGGTGGGGCGGGGCCAAGCGCCTCCTAATCTTTTGTCTGCTGCGTCCCAGCCCTTCCCGGAAGCCGCATCTTCTTAGAACCGCGGGCTTTGCGGCGGCCCGGAGGGGAACAGGGGCGCAGGCGTCTAGAGCTTTGGACCGAGAAAGGAAACACCGTTGACAGATTTCCAAGAACTTTCCAGGAAAACTGGGCGGGAGCTCCCACAATTGACCAATCGTATCGCTGGACGTGAGACGAGCAGCTGGACAGACCAATTGAAATGCATGGACTCTGGGCTGACAAGTACGAGTGGGGCGGGACCTAGAGACTAGTAGGGAGAAGACTGGGTTGGGGGCAAGTTAAGAAGGAATGTGGATGCAACTCGCGCAACTTGAGACCAGTTTGTCTTCTCTCTGCTTCTTTGGGGATGGGTGCGCTTATCTCCTCTTAGAACTACGGCGCGGGGGCAGGGTCTAAGCCGGTCCCCCTAGCTAGCCGCTCGGACTTTGTATTGGGTCTCGCTTACCGCAGGACACTTGTGTGAAGGTGGGTGGTGTGCTCTGAGATCTGGAGAAAGACTTAGGGAGAGGCATGGAGCGCTTAAGATGACTGAAGAACTAAGCAGGTCCACTGTGGTCACCACAGCTAAAAGGGTTCAGGCTACATCTAATCTTTTGGAATCAAATGAGCTCTTTCCATCTTTGCCTAATCTCGGAGTGGACCGCCAGTTGGGGAAATTACCCTCTTGAGTGGTAAACAGAGACAGTCAGCTCCCAGATAGCCCTGTCTATGGCATGGTGAGGTCCAACCAAATGCTGTGAGAAACCTGAATTCAAACAAAGATATCAATCAAGAGGATCATAGAGGTAAGGGGCAGAATACTGCTTCTTGTACAGCAGAGAACTTGCTGTGTTTTATTCTCTGTAACTCACCAGGGAGGTTTTTTGGTTTTTAGTTTGTTTGGTTTTGTTTTTAAATAGAATTCAGACTATCTTGGAGCTCAGTATGTAGACCAGGCTGGCCCTGAACTTCTGAGTACAAGTTTATAATGTGAAATTATAGGCTAAGTCACCATATCCGGTTTAACAAGGAACTGTAGGGTCTACGTGAACTCCCTCCAAATCCATGGTTCAGGATATGGAGAGATAAGATCTGGAGAGCCAGTACACCCACTCCTTCCACACCTCCCGCTGTCCAGTATGGTGTCTCTTCTCTCCACACACGTCATGCCACCCACGTTCCTTAGAAAGGGTGGCTATAAGATTCTTGGCAGAGATGACAGGCTTCTGACTGTCTAGAATCTGGGTATAGTGTCTGGGCTTTCCCCAGCACAGGCTAGGCTCTGGGTGCCCCACCTAAGATAGAGGGTTGAAGATAAAACCATGTGGAAAGGAAGGAGTACTTAGTAAAGATAAGAGATTACTCCAAGGGGCTCAGTTCTCAGTAGATGTCTTGGAGGGGAAGTTAAGCTCAGTGTAACCCAGTCAGGGCTTCCAGAGTACAGCAAGAAGCCAGGTTCTTGGAATATGAGTGGGTTGGTATAGAACATGGGATCCCTGTATGTCTGCTAACTCTTCAATAGAAACTGGCTGTTGCCGCTTTGGTATGAAGATACGGGGATTTCACAGGTGTCATGCAACAGAGCTGTAATTTTCTCTTTTCTTTTTATTTACTTACTTTTCCCCCCCAAGACAGGGTTTATCTGTGGCTGTCCTGGAACTCACTCTGTAGAACAGTCTGGCTTTGAACTCACAGAGATCTGCCTGCCTCTGCCTCCCAAGTGCTGGGATTAAAGATGTATGCCACCACTGTCCAGCTCGATTTCCTTTTTAAAATTGTGTGTGTATGTGTGTGTTTTCATGTATTTATTGCCATAGCACTCATGTGGAGTCAGAGGATAACCTGAGGGAATCACTTCTCCCAGTCCACTCCAGGGCCCAAAGTCAGGTTGTCAGGCTTAGTGGCAAGCACCTTGATCTGTCAATCTCTATCACTGGATGCCAGAGCTGTGATTTTGAAATAAGATCTTTATGATGCTACATTTCAAGCACTCTACCCCCAAACTATGTCCCTTTCACTGTGCGTACTGGACACTTACCATGTGCTAGACATTCAGCAAATCCTAGTTTCACTTTGCAGTCAGAACTACCACAGATAATGCTGTCTTGTATATGAGGAAACTAAGGCACGGTTTAGAGTGTGCCTTGGATCTTTACAGTGGAGGGTTGTAGCCAAGACCCTCCATCATTCCATGTATTTCCTCTGTAGGTCAAGATAACCTGCAAACTCTTAGGCATCCTTGTCTGTCCTCAGTCCAGTCTGTGTCAGAACACCTGGGTATCCCCTTGTTCTGCGTACCACCTACGTGCCAGGAAGGGTGATGTGCCCTGTTCTGCCCAAACTGCCTGACAACTTGTTTCATTCAAGTTTTGTGAATGCCCCTGGCCATTTCCTTATTCCAGTTCCTGATTGCAACCCCTTGAATGACCCCTCCCTGACTGCTGGGTCCACACTGCCACCCAGTGGCGATCCTTCCTAAGACCTCAGTAGCCAACTATCCAGAGAGAGTTCTTCCTAGTGCATTCCATCTCAGGCACTGCATGAATTCCTGTTGCTGCAGGACACTCCTGCCCTTCCCTTCCCAGGACCTGGGTCACAGGAATGACAGCAATATAGCGTCAATATATTGATCCTATCCTTTCACTGTGAGCAGGCTCCCTTCAGCAAAAGGCAGTTGTGGTGGGGAGCCGGGATTTCCCTACACTAGCACTTTACTGGATGGTCTATTTGGTCACCATAAGCTACTTCAAAGGATTCAGTCTCTGTTCTCTTGAATATTACTGTTATTGTTACTTTTAGGAAGGGCTATGTGCCAGAGTCTACTGTCATAAACCCAACTTGTCCAAGCCTAGCATCCTATGTTCTGAATTTTTCTAACAGTGTGAAGGGGACATGAGTCCAGGTGGTTGCTACAGCATAAGCATTGAGAGGAAGCTACATATTCTGATTTTCTCGGGTCAAATGAACAGCTGGAAAAACCTCCATTTATGGTTGGTATGGGAACTACATGTGTTTGTGTAATCATAGACATTTACATTTACAATTTTATTATTAGTGGGTGTGCATATGCATTCCTGCTTGCACACACGTGTGCACAGGCGTGCATGCCATAGTGTGGATACAGAGCTTAGAGGGCAACTCTGTGGAGTCTATTCATTCCTTCCTTCTTTGCATGGATCCTAAGGGTTGAACCTAGGTAGGGCTCTGGGCATTACCCATTGAGCCATCTCACCAGTCCTGGAAGGGCATTTCTTGAATAGGACTACTTGCTTTTTATACTTCAGTATAGTTTCAACACTTGCAGCAAGCAAGTTTGACCTCTTTGAATATAATTTTTTAACTATATGCAGCGCATAGTGGCTCACATCACATGTGATGTGATCACACACATGGCATGATAACACTCAAGAGGTCGAGGCAGAAAGATCAGGAGTTGAAGGTCATCCTTGTCTATTCAGTGAATCTGAGGTTAGCCTGGGCTAAATAATCTGTGTTGCTCAGGGACAGGGCATACAGCATTGTTCCTGTTGATTCCTGTTGTAACTTAAAGGAAAACTTACATAATGTCTGGAGTTTTTGATGTCTTACAGGTAAAGGAAGAGGATGCTCCCAAATACCTTGCCATAGGAACCTACTTAGAGGCACCAACCTTGAGTTTAAGATGCAGCAGTTCATCTACAGAAGAAAAAGTGATGGCATCTACATCACAAATCATAAATCTGAAGAGGACCTGGGAGAGGTTGGTGCTTGCAGCTCGGGCTATGGTTGCCATTGAGAACCATGTTGATGACAGCATCATCTCTTCTAGGAACACTGGCCAATGAGCCAGCCTGAAGTTTGCTGCTGTCACGGGAACTCTCCCATTGCTGGCTGCTTCATGCCTGGGACCTTCACTAACCAGATCCAAGCAACCTTCAGAGCAGCAAGGCTTCTAGTGGTGACTGATCCCAGAGCTGACCACCAGGCCCTCAGAGAGGTGTCTCAAGTCAGTCTGCCCACCATGGCCCTGTGTAACAGACTCTCCTCTCTGCACTATGTGGACATTGTCATCCCATGCACCAAGAAGGGAGCTCACTCAGTGGGTCTGATGTGGATGCTGGCCGGAGAAGTTCTCCGCATGTGTGCCACTATTTCCCATGAGCACCCGTGGGAAGTTACACCAGATCTCCACTTGTAGAGACCTAGAGGAGGTTGAGAAGGAGGAACAGCTGCTGGTGAGAAGGCTGTGACCAAGGATGAATTTTAGGCTGAATGGATGGCACCAGTTCCTGAGTTCACTGCTGCTCAGCCTCAGGTAGCCGACTAGTCTGAGGGTGCGCAGGTAGCCTCTGTGCCCATCCGGCAGTTCCCCACACAAGACGAGTGCGCAGTCAGCCACTGAGGACTGGTCAGCAGCTCCCACAGCACAGGCCACAGAGTGGGTTGGAGCCACCACTGGGTGGTTCTGAGCTGCTCTGCAGAACACCTGAGCAAAGGGGAAAAGGTAGAAGGAAAATAAAGTTCTTAAAAGCTGGTAAATCAATTAATTAATTAAACAATCAAACTTAGAAACACAATTCTAAAAATTTTAGAGTAATTGAAATCTAAGCCTGTTTTAAATTTTATTTTTTTAAAATTGTGTGTATGTATTTGTGTGTGGGTGTCTGTACTTGAGTATGGACGCTCAAGGAGGCCAGAGGGGTAGGATCCCTTAGAGCCGACGTTACAGGTGGTTGTAACCCACCTGATGTGGGCACTGGGATTGGGTCCTCTGGAAGAACAATATGTGCTCTTAATAGCTGATCCCCGTATGTATGTATGTATGTATGTATGTATGTATGTATGTATGATCTGTTTTTCAGGGCACACATGACCCAGACCCAACCTCTACTCTCAGTTACCTAACTTTCTGTTCCTTGTGGAACCATGCTCACAGAGAATGAGACCTTGCTGAGCCTTGGGTTCATGGCTTAAAGCTGGTTGCAGTGCCTGCCCCAGCCAACACTTCCAGATACACGCCTTCCCTCAGTCTCTTAGATCTTGGGTCTGATTATTAGGTAGGACTATGATCCCACCTAATCCTAGATACAGGTAGGTATAAATGTGTGTGGGTGTGCGCATACATGCGTCTGTATGTATCTGTGTATATGATTATCTGTGTGTCTCTTGTGTGCACTGTGTGAGTGCATGTGTAAGATACACATGTGAATTAGTAGATGGAGGGAAGAAACTCCATGTGAAGAGGTCATTACTTGACCTCTAATTTTGAGCCCAACTTTGAGGCGATTTGGGATTGAGATGGGGGGCAGTTCTCTCTTGCAAGTTGCTGACTTCAAGCAGGTCATGTGACCTCTCTGGGCTTGTTTTTCTTGTGTTTTCAGTGTGTGTCTAAAGGGATGGTCATATCTTCCTTCCTCTGTCTCAGTGAGGTGTTCAGGTAGAGTACTTCCTGGTCTGCAAGTGCTTCCTAACGATCAGCTGAGGCTCTTATCTAGGGACCTCTGCTTCTTTGATTGTTGCTAGCTTGAAGGTTGCCTGGAGAAGACAAATAGTTACCAATTTTTAAGGAGACAAGCTACCCATGAATAGTTGCAGTACTCTTCCCGAGTGGTTATCAGGAACAGGTATGCACTTGTACAGGTAGAAGGGCACCAAGTTCCTGCTGGCCTCTGGCCGTTGTAGAGGACAGCACAGGCATCTTGGTGTGTGTGTTGTGGTGGAAGGTTGGACACACAGCCTTTGGGTGGAACAGAGGTCCCGGTGGCTGCAGTTCTGAATGTAGTCTGTAGATGGCAGCAGAGACCTGCTCAGACACCTTGCCTGTGAAGCCTCCCGCTCTGTAAAATCTGAGACTTGTGGGAAAGCTGGCTTAAAATATCTATGATAGGATAAGATGGGCTAAGAAATGGAGGTCTAAGAGCATAAGGGGAAAATTTAAAGCTAATAGAGAATATTCTCTGGGATGGAAGAAAGGGATTTTAATGTTAAGTTAATATTGATTGATTTTTCGAGACAGGGCTTCTCTATGTAGCAGTTTTGGCTGTCCTGGAACTCTCTTTGTAGACCAGGCTGGCCTCGAACTCACTGAAATCCACCTTCCTCTGCTTTCAGAATGCTGGCATTAAAGGCATGCACCACTATGCCTGGCTAATTTTATTTATTTTTTAAACATAGCTTCACGATGTAACCTAGGTTAGCCTCACAATACCCCCTGCCTAAGTGTTCCTCACACTGCTATTAGAGGTGTTCATCACCACGGCTAGAGACTTGAAATAGAACATAAAGCTCAAATCATAATAAGGTGAAAAGCTGATGCAACAGACCAAATGGGAACTCAAGATTTCTTATTCAAGAGCGTCCCAGGTGTGTTCAGCTTGCGGCTGCCGGCTGTAAGCGGTCCAGGAAAGCATGAATGTGGCCCAATACATTTGCAATGACAAGTGAATTGCAAAGTCAAAAGGTTGGTCAGGAAAAGGTTAGTAGCTAGCCAGTGTTAGACAGATGCCCTAAACCACCAGGAAATGAAGAGTTGCGAATTAAACAACAACATGCCAATTCCCAGGGCAGGCTGACAAAAAAATCAGAAGTTGAATTCTGAAGCACTTAGCTACCTGGGAAGTTGGGAGTCTAAAACGCCCCCTGGCAGCAAGCAAAAAGAAAACTTTACTTAAGAGCCCTTAAGAGAAACAAAATGTCTTGCGCTGTAGCTTTTCTAGATCACGGATAAAATCTGAGTTTGGTACAACAGTTGAAGGACTTCCTACCGGTGTCCCAGGGCGCAGCAAAAGTTACAGCGAATTTGAGGAGGCCACGCCCCATTTTGTCCCGACTCAGGGGAGGAGCCTGCTAGGGGCTCTGCCTTGGCCCGCCCAGCCTGGACTAGCCTGGCCCTTTAAGGCTGACCTAGCGGGGCCCCAAGTCTGGATGACGCGCCGAGAACGGGGGTGGGGGCTGGGGGTGTCACGTGGGCGCGGGCGGCGAGACTCTGGGTCCAGGGCTCCCCTCGGCAGCGGACTCCAGGGATCACTATCTCTTGCCCCTCTCGCCTGCAGCATGATTTCCGTCTAGTGCTTTGCCACCAAGTGTGCCTTCTCCTGGTACGCCTTTCCTGGGCCCCTGTATGGCCGGCTCTCAAGACCTAGCTGCTACACAGAACCGGACTCCTTCCCAACTCGACATGTGCCTGGGCTGAGGGATCACCTCCCCCTGCTGCACGTAGGTACTCTCAGGCAGTTTCCAGCTTGTCTTGGGCCAGCAGCCCAGTCAATCTAGTTCTGGAGAAACCAAAACTGGGGTGTGCCCAAAAAGTCCCGGTGGGGAGTGACTCTTTCCCTTTCCTTCAGGTGCCTCTGGACGCGGCAGGCTGGGGCTACCTCCGAGAGCCCCGTGGGGGCCATGGATGGCGAGACAGCAGGGGATAGGGGGAGTCTTGTGCCCCCGCCAGGTGCGCTCGGTGGGCCCACCTTTGGCGGTGCTCCGGCCCCAGGTGTGCGACGGGAACCCAAGAAGTACGCGGTGACTGATGACTACCAGTTGTCCAAGCAAGTGCTGGGTCTGGGTGTGAACGGCAAGGTATTAGAGTGCTACCATCGGCGCTCTGGGCAGAAGTGTGCCTTGAAGGTTAGTAACCCACCTCTCTGAGGGCTGGGGTGACCTGGAGGGTCCAACAGCAGATACCTGTGGATGTATCTGTGTCCGGGGCCTCTATTAAACGTCTAGACTCAGCATCATGTTTTATTTTCGTACTCTTCCTCTAGCGTCAGACTCATGGTCCTCTCAGCCTCACACATGCGGAAACAGGCTAACACAGGCCGATTTACCTAAGCTCAGGGTGAGTCCCAAAGAGCAAGGGGAGGAGTCAGTGTAAGCAGAGCAGTTGTACCCGGAAGGCAGGAGGGAGTGGCTGTGCGCTCTGGCTCTGGCTTGGGCTTTGTGTTTAGGCCCAAAGGATGCTCTTGCTCTTAGCTATCCCTTGCAAGTAGCTCCTGCTACGGGAATGAGTCTAAGTTTCTGAGCTCCCAAGGCTCAGAGTGGGGTTGCTTCCTCTTCATGGCCCCAGCCTGCTGAGGCGGGACTATGAGCCTCTTAAAATTCTCTTTGACTATTGGGCTCTTGAGTTGGTGGCCCCTTGTGGAAAGGGGCATAGTTTGCTCTTTGGCTGACCCATCCTGGGCAAATGATGGGGATCCATTTACCACATCATACTCAAGGTGCCCTAGAGGCCTGGCACATTGATATAGGTGGAGTGGGGGAGTGGCTTGGAGTAGCTGATCTCGCTACCTGAAGCTGGTTCAGGCACATGGTTCCAGCCCAAGAACTCCTACCCCCTACCCCTGTCCTCACCTCACCCCTATCCAGTACTCCAGAATCCCTTGAGTTTTTGTTACTGGGAACCAGACTCAATTGGAGGCAATGCTATTGGCACCTGCATGGACAATCATGGTAAAGAGTGAGTGACCCCTGGAAATTAGTGATGTCCTGTTTTACAGGAGCCAGAGTGCAGAGTCCTATAGTGGTGGCTGTAATCTCTACCTTGTGTGTGTGCCAGCTCTGAGACCTTGGGGGATACCCGACTTTGTTCAGGGAAAGAACGGGAGTTGCTGTGAACTCAAAATGAGCTAAAACATGTAGAGTACTTGATATAGGCCTGGAATAGGCCTAGAGAGGCTTCAGCACTTTCTTCAGGCACAGGATCCGCAAGAATTTGATTGAGGACCTGGGCAATGTTCTTTGTCTTTCTCTGGTATATCAGGCTGAAAGCAGAGGAGGTGGTCTCCCAAACAGGACCCTAGAGGGGATCATGAAGGTGGGTCAAGGGCAGGGTAAGGACTGACCTGAGGGCTGGGGCCTAGGTTCTTTATTCATTAACCCAGCAGTAGAATAGAGCTTTGGGGTTCCAGGCAGGGGTTTTTCTGAGTCCTTCAGTGAGAAGGTGGCTTTTCTAATGGCTGATGAAAAAGGAGCCTTTATCTTCTTCCTTAGCACCAGTCATCCTTCTGCTTGAACTAAGAGGCAGCCTGGGAGAGGGTGAGTGGGTGATTGAGGCCAGAGAGCCTCTTCTCAGGTTTGGGGCTTTGACCTGACTCTTGGGTTCAGATATTGTGAGCAAGGCAGGGATGAGTGAGAGCCGGGAGCTGTAGCCCAGGCAGTTCCAGCTTTGAGCAGGGCTGGGCCTACGCCTCCCCATAGATGAAGTGTCTGACTAATGACTGGATCAACTTGTGACTGCAGCAGCTTCCACTTTACCTCCTCCTACTTTAAGGCCCTACCTTCTCCCTGCCCTGGTCTGGGAACAGTGGCAGTTCTGAAATAGTTTCACCCCTGTACCCTTTAAGATTATGGGTCAGCATGGCTTGAAGGCTCTAGGATCTGGCCCTAAATTGACCCTCAAAGGAGACAGATTAGATGTGGTTCTCACTCTAATTCTTTCTGATCTCCTACCCTCCAGAAGGGGCCAGCTCAACCTCTGGCTGTGTATGTAGTTTCGGTGGCTTGGCCTTAGGGAGGGAACTGGCACCTTCTCATTTAACACTTTCTGTCCTCTGCCCAGGAGAGCAAGGATGTATGAGGCCTCAGCACAGTGACAGACCAGGGTCCAGGGAGCGCAGCCAGCCCTTGAGCAGGTCCTAATCCTCTCCTCAGCTGCTCTAGCTCAGTCTTGGAGGTCATGGGCTCTGTGCCTTCCTAGATCCATAACTCAGATAATTAGGCTGGCTTGGCTTGATTTTGTAGCCTGAACTCGTTCAGGTCATTGCTTTGTCATGCCCATCTTTGGGCTTTGTTGCCCAAGAGGTTAGATGGTACCTAACAGGAAGCCTAAAATGCAGTAGGCATCCGTGAAACAGGAAGACTGTGGTCATTGTCCCTGTAGCTACTGCCATTCAGTGGAGTCCTAGAGGAGCAGGCCTGCCTGCCCCCTTCCCCTTTCTCTCAGCCTCTGACCACTGCTCATTCTGGTTTGGCCTCAAGCACAGCAAGGCCTCTCTCCCCAGGCAAACTTCTGTGACCATTGGCACTTTCTGTGGCTCCCCAAGGCCTTTTGCTGTACTGTTAGAACTGGAAGGTGGAGTGTCTCAGGGAGAGTGTAAGGGCATGCATTCTTCATACTCCTGCTGCTGACATCTTGTGCTCCTTCCTAGGCCTAACCAATTAAAAGCAGATGCGACCAGGGCACTAAGTACTTTCAAGGAAAAACATGGAAGGCCCTGGGGAGACCTGGGAGGAGCACACATGGGAGGAGAGGTAGAGTCCTTTATTCTGCTCCTGCTGCTACACAACATGACTGGAGACCCTTTCCTTCTCCAATCTGGGCTCCTAGTGCCTCCTCTTCTTTTCTTTGTTAAAGAGAATGGAATGGCTGGTGGGGTGGGGGTATCTTCCAGATAGGGTCTCTACAGTGAGCATTCTCCTCCCAATCTCAAGATCAGCGAGTGACTGGGCTGCCTCATCCTGAACAGTTCTCTTCCTATTGGTGCAGATGGCTGAGGTAGGCTAGGCTGTTCTGGATGTGTGCTGTGTAGGGCCACAGCAATGTTGTCCTAAAGCACATGCCACAGGGGATCTAATTCCCCTGATAGATTGGAAATGATACCAGGAGAGCTTGCTTGGCGTCACCAGGGTCTTAGATTTGACTCTATACACTTTGAGCCTCTGAATATGGCATACAAGGCTTTGGCAGTTCAGTCCTTTGGTCTTTGCTTCCATAGGTGGGGCCTCTGTAATGGTGCCATTCTCACCTATGGAGGTTTAAGCCCACTTTCACCTCTTCCATGAAGCTGTCCCAAGTTTGTGATTTTTTTGGAGCAATGAAATCTTCTTTGCTCCTAAAGCTATGGTGTTATTGAATCAAAGCTCCCTTGGAGCACTTAGGTCCAGGGCTTGGCATATAGTAGTGGCTCATAAATGCTTATTGACATAACCAAGCTTAGCCCTTCAGAGTTTTGGAAGGAGTTTTTCCAGTCTCTGTTAACCACAGGGAAGGCTTTTTCCCAGCCTCAAGGCCTGGAATTTCACAAAGGAATCCAGCAGCTTCACTTTCCCAGATAGAGGTAATGGGGGGAGGTCTGCAGAGGAAGGAAGTGTCTTTCTGTAAGGTCCTTTCTGTCACCTATCTGCCATTGGGCCATACCTGTGAGCAGAGAGGCTCTCCACCCAGAATGGCAGGAAGAAGCATGAATGAGAGTCAGGCTGAGGAGAAAGAGAGAGAGACTGAGAGAGGCAGAGACAGAGACAGAGACAGAGACACAGAGAGAGACAGAGACACAGAGACAGAGACAGAGAGAGAGAAGAGGGGGGGGAGGGAGAGATAGAGGTCACCCCACCCTCTAGCTGGCCTGTTGGGGCTGGTTCTGTAGAGCTGGATTTGAGGCTAGGTGGGGCTGCCAGGCAGGGCAGGCTTTCTCTCACTTGGCAGCCACCACCCCCTACCTACTATTTCCATAGCAGTCAGAGCAGACCCTGCTCCTTGTTACCTCCTCAACAGGTCAGAAACCCACAGATGGGCCAGTGGCCCTGCACAATAGTCTCTGAAAAGGACAGGGGTTCACTGCCCAAAGATTCTCGACACTCAGAAGGAAAATAATATCTGAGGAGTCTGGTGGAGGTTCCTGAACTGCCAGCGCCCATCAGTTTGGTTAAACAGGTTTCTGAAGAGTACCAGACCTGTAAAGTGTAAAAGAGGGTTTAGATCGGGCCTGAGTGGCCTGACATTATTATACCAGGGCTTCTCAAATGTTTTTCCCACTTTGCTGGAGAAAGTTTTACATGACTTTGGGTCTATAGACATATAAAATAGGTATACAGCCCATACATTTGCTGATAGTAAATCATAAGACATTTATTTTACAATAATTCTTTGTCATAGCTACAATATGACTAGTTATCAAAGAGGAAAGCAAAATTTCATATTAATGAAATAAATGTGCCTGTTTATTTTTTGACATAAAGAAATTTTGGATGAATACTTGATGCCATAGGACTTAGAGCGTTTTCCAGAGTTGGTCAATATTGTGATTTTATAGTTGTTAAGGCTTTTTTGCTAAGTGTTACGAAACAATGCTGAGAATCGTAGCACATGCCTTTAATCTTAGTTCTTGGGAGGCTGAGGCAAGTGGATCTCTGCGAGTTCTTGGCCGTCAGGGATGCACTGTGAGATCCTGTCTCTAACAAACTAGAGTGGGCTGGCCAGATAGCTGAGCGCTCACGAGCACTGGCTGGTTCTGCAGAAGAGTTGAAGTTCCGTTCCCAGCACCCACACTGTGGTTCACAACTGTCTATAACTCCAGTTCTGAGGGATCCAATGCCTTCCTCTGGGCTCTGTGGGTATACACACACACACACACACACACACACACACAGATGCAGATAAAACACATAAGAAAAGAAGCAAAATGGAAGAAGTATGTTTAAGGCCTTTTTGGAAATTGTTGGAAAGTCTATCCTAATCTCAAGCCAAAATCTATTTTAATGATTTTTTTTTTAAAATGTAGCTTAAGTCAACTGCTCAGAGAGCAATTTTAAAAGTCAAATAGTCTAACAACATGATCCAAAGATATAATTGTGTAATACATGCTGAGAAATGAAGGTAGGGAAGTATTAAATGTCTTGTTTTCTGTAGTTAAACCATCGTGTTTCTGTTAGAGCAGACAACTTCGTAAATATATATATATATTTTTTAAAGCTACTGCCATTCATGACATACAATTGTGTTAACTCTCAACTGAGGTGGTTTCAGGCAGGCAGCTTCCATGTGGCCTGGCATAATGGTATGCACCTGGCCGAGTTGTTGTGTGTTCAGAACCAAGGGCACAGGGAACAAACATGAGCAGCACAGGCCACACCACAGCAAACACCTTGGATTCGTTGTGTGTTTGGTTTTGAAATGTTTGCTGGTTTTATATTCAGAAACCCTTACTGTTGCCAAAGTCTTGACAACTCTCACTTTCAGCCAGGCAACCCCATACACCGTTCAAGAAGCTATACTTTATATCTTGTTTGGTTGAAAGGTGGGCTGCCAACATACCTTTGAGATTTCCTCTGCTCTGCTAGGCTTCCAGAATCCCACGGTCCCTTGTGTCATCTAGGAGCTAATGCCAGCATTCCTTGGTATTGTAAATTTAAAAGATTTTTAAAAAAAAAAAAAAAATTTATTCATTTGTGTGCATGCCTTGGACTGCATGTGGAGGTCAGAGGTCAATATGTAGGAGCCAGTTCTCTCCTATTGCCATGTGGAGTCAGGGTTGAAGTCAGCTTGATGACGTACCTGCTAAGCTATCTTGACAGCCCTGGTTATGTAGATTTTTAAAATTATATCTGTTTTGTTTAAGAAACTGTATGTAGCTAGGTAGTGGTGGCACATGCCTTTAATCCTAGCACTCAGGAGGTAGAGGCAGGCAGATCTCTGTGAGTTCAAGGCCAACCTGGTCTACAAAGTGAGTTCTAGGACAGGGCTATAAAGAGAAACTTTGTCTCTAAACACAAATAAGCAAACAAACCCCTATGTGTATACATGTGTATCTGTATGTGGGTAAGTGTATGTGAGTGCCAATACCCGCAGAGACCAGAAGAGGATGTCAGATCCCCTGGGGCTGAAGTTACGGGCAGTGGTGAGTTGGGTTTACTGGGAAGTAAACTCAAGTCCTCTGTAAAAGCAGTAAGTGCTGTAACCACTGGACCATCATCTCTCTAGCCCCTGGATCTGTAGAGTCTAACATGCCCATGAACAGCTGACAGTTTTCTAGAAAAGTCTATCTGGCAGGCCCTGTCTCCAATGCATAACTTGCATTGTTTTAATGAGTTCTTATCATTTTCCTTTTATGAATGAGGACATTTAGGCTCAGAGAGACCATAGACTTGCCCAAAATACATATCTTGTAGATGGCAGGGCTTGGGTAAAGCCTAAGAGATTTGATGCTAGTTTTGGTCCAACTCCTACGTTGTATAAGTCCTTGAAGACAGGGAGAGTCTCCAAGACCTGACTCTGGCTTTGCCCTCTACAATTGTATTGGGAATCTTTGCAGTCCCAGTTTAGCCCTGTGTGATTCTGCTGGTGTTTGCATATATCTATCCAGTTCACTTACTGGGTGGGCGTGTCTATCTGGGAATTCTCAGATGTGATTGGATGAGGTCAGTATACAGAGGTTACAACGGAGGTGGGCCTCCTTGGGCTGTATATAGCTTGTCTCAGGCCTCATGAAGCTGAGCCCAGTGTACCACAGACACAAAGTCTGGCTGTTGCGTGGGCAAGAACTGTCTGTACTGGGGTACAGAAGTGTGGTGATTTGAATATGCTTGGCCCAAGGAGTGGCACTATTAGGAAGTGTGGCCTTGTTGGAGTGGGTGTGATCTTGTTGGAGGAAGCGTGTCACTATGAGAGTGAGCTTTCAAACCGTTCTCCTAGCTGCCTGGAAGCCAGTCTTCTGTTTGCCTTCAGAACAAGATGTAGAATTCTCAGCTCCTCCAGCACCATACCTGCCTGGACATAGTGATAATGGACTGACTCTCTGAACCTATAAGCCAGTCCCAATTAAATGTTGTCCTTTATAAGAGGTCATGGTGTCTCTTCCACAGCAATGGAAACCCTTACTAAGACAAGGAGGGTGGGTGGGTGGGGGCTTTCTAGAAGACGTTCCCCTCTTTAATCCAGACCTCTGGTCTGAGAAGGAAGTACAGTGACATGGTCTGGCATGTGTGACAATATGTCTGGTTTAGATCCTTAGCACTTGCTGTGGGGTACCACTTCCTCACTTCAGATCAGATCCTGGCAGGATGTGGTTGGTTTCAGTGAGGCCAATGTCACAGGCTTGAGAAACAGTGGAGGAAATGAAGGGTGTTGGGGAAGGGGTTCAACTGGTAAAGCATCATTGCTGGGAGTGCAGAAGAGATGTCTGGTCAAATGGGCTATTGTTCAGGGTCTGGTCTCCATGACAACAGGTGTCTGTTTAGCTTTGATTTGGGGGTACTAGTTTTCCTCTTTGCATTATCACTGGAACTAGAAAGTCCTGGTTCTGTTCTTCACCCTCCTGTGCTCCCAACCTTGTGGCTGTCAGCAGATGTTCAAGTGTGCCGGCCCTTGCGCAAGAGGTGAGGATGGCAGTAGTTATCTCTGTGGTCGAACCTGAGTTTGTGTGTATGTCAGAGAGCAGGATTCAGTCTTGGTGGCTCTTTGCATTCGTAAGGACAGAGCTAGCACACGCTCTCAGAGGGTGGGGGCTCTCCTTTGGGTGGCTCTGATACAACATTTTGGTGGTATGTTATTGGCCCATATAGGGATTCTACTGAGTTCCCTCTGCATTTGGAGGAACCAGCCCTCCTGGGGTGGAGAGCTTGTATGCAGGAAGCTGGGCTTGCCTAACTCCTTCCCACCCTCTTGCCCTTTTGGAACTAAATGGATTAGATTTCCGGTTTCAATTGTGATAGAAACCCTGCTGTGTGGAAACCACAGAGACTCTTCCTTGAGCAGAAATACAGGGCACCTGCTTTGGGAACCAGGACACCCTGAAAGCCTTTTCAGCACAGGACAGACAGAGGTGCTGAGAGGATTGCTTTCCCTTTCAGTGCAGGTTTGGGGTTAAGGTTGCCACTTTCTTTAGCCCAGGCCTTTGTCTTAGTCTCTTCTCTGCAGGTCCCCTTTCTTTGCCCCTTTGTCCCTCCCATTTCCCCTTTCCCACCTATTCCTCCTTCTGTGGTTCACCCTTCCTCTCTCAGGCCTTGCCAGTGCTTGTTTCATGCCTTTCTGGCTGGGACAAGCTCCCTCTTCTGTAGCCCATAGGCTGAGGGCTGGCTGAGGGCAGGGCTGGGCAGGACAGGCGCTATGGATTTGGTCTAATCAGCCCACCGTTCCCCCATTCGAAGGGAAGGGTGGGGGTGGGGCAAGAGCAAAGAGCTTCTGGCTGTACTCCTGTCACTCCCAATGTCTCCTCCTGCTGTCAGCTCTGACCAGGTGCTGGCAGAATAGTGGAGTCAGGCGCACTTGGGGCTGTAACTTGAGGTGTCCCTGTGGTGAGTGGGAAGCTGACTTTAGCTGCAGCCTCTCCTTATTGGACCTCTTTATGGCCCAATGGTCTGAGATTTTTGCTTGGACAACAGTGTGGCTAGGCACATCATGACTCCAAAGGTTAACTGGCCAAAGTCAGGGAAGGAAAGGACTGGGGGTCTCACCAGAGCCTCAAAGCTAGCAGAGGAGCCTAGGAGTGGACTCAGGGTGTGAGTTGCAACCCGATTCTGTTTCTGTAAGGTGGGGCAGAATGTGAGCTGCCCCTACACTATCTGGCACTATCCCCAAGACTTTTTAGACCGTATTTAATTACTCCAGTAATCTCAGAGGCTATTTTCAGACTCTGAGTGGCCAGGGCCTGATCAGCCACACCTATTGCTCCATTCCCAAGGGGTACAACCTCCACAGAGGACCGAGAACTTGTCTTACAGGTTTCCCCAACATGAACAGCTCTCTTTTCAAGATGTATCTTCTTGGTCTCTGGTAGGCAGTTAACCAGGGGCTAGATGAGAGCGCCACTTGCTGCTTAAACACAGTCAGCAGAGTCTGAGAATGATCACCCCTCCCCTGTTATGGCTGCAGCCACAGAAGTTCAGAAAGGCAAAGTAACTCACCCATGTTCACAGAGCAGGGTTGTGTCCAAGCTGAGCTGGAGCCCAGGCTTGGCAGGTGGCCAATTCCTGGCTCTCTGCCATCCCTCCCTGTGTGCCACAATCGGCCCATCTGTAAAATGAGGGGCTGGGTGCTTTGCTTGGCCAACGGTCTTCCTTCTCCGGGTCGGCAGTGATCACGAATAGTGCCAGGGAAGTGGGCAGGAGGGAGCCCTACTCTCAGTTGGGGTTGCCCTTACAAGCAGTTGAGCTGTAGGATGGAGACTGGCCGGAGGATGCTCCAGGGAGGCTGTCCCCTAGCCACTCAGTGAATGCTGTTGCCAGGGGAAGTGTCAGCTGCATGATGTCACCAGCAGGGTCTGTAGTCAGCTAGAGACGGGAAGCTTTGGGGTTATGACTCAGGTTTGGGGACTCCTCTTCATTCTCTTCCAGGGCTCAGTTAAATCGTTGAGTCAAGCTGACCCAGTGCCAGGGAGCATCCCCAAGAGAGCAGAAATGATTCACTGTAGCCCATTCCCTTCACAACAATGTCCCTTGGCACTGCCAGGCCACCTTCTTGGTCCCCAAGAAGGCGAGATCTCTCCCCTTCTCATGCTCATGGTCATGACTCCATGTCATGACTCTTGGAGACAGGAAAATTCTTCTAGAAGCTGGCTAGGTATTGGAGACTCAGTCATACTCTGGATGGACAGGACTAAAGAGGGCCTGGTTGTGGGTGAGAGGGTCATGGTGTGCAGGAAGCTGGCAGCCCAGACACAATCGCTAGTGCTTCTTGAGGAATCTGAATGGAGAGATGGTTGCCTACACTCATGCAAACCTGTATGGGGAGCTGCAGAAACGTGGATGAAGCTAAGGGAAGAGGGAAAGATGCTGAGATGAGCAGTTATAGACTTCAAGAACTGCAGGGCTGGGGGATGGGGTCAGAAGGTCATTTGCCATGCCTGTGGTGGGATCTAAGCCATCTTCCCTGTCATCATTTCATTTTTAAAAAGTCTCTATTTTATTTATGTTCATGGATATTTTGTCTGCTTGTATGTCTGTGTATCACATGCATGCCTGGTGCCCTCAGAAGCCCTGGGACTGGAGTTACAGACAGTTGTGAGATGCCTGATGTGGGTGTTGGGAATTGTACCCAGGTCCTCTGTAAAAGCAGCCAGAGCTCGAAACCCCTGAGCTGTCTCTCCAGACTCCCCAGCCCCACTTCTTATACTTCCATCATTTCCGTGACATCCAGAGTAAGAGAGGTTGTCCGCCATTCTTCTGGGAGTTACAGATATACTGGGTCTCTTTTCTCTAGAACTGGCTAGACGTTGAGTACCCCAGCATGTGCCATCTGTGCATAGCCTCACTTGTCCAGGTCACCCATGCTTAGTAGCCACTGTACCTTTTAACCCTATGCCAACTATGTGGGCGTCATTGCAGCACAACTGACCAATTGAGGCACATTTTTATGGCCAGGCTTAGATCTGCTTGTGAAGACAGACCACCAAAACAGGGACATTATTCTGTGATCAAAACAAAACACTGTATTTACTGAAGTCTCTGTTCTTATGATGAAAACGTCCTCTTTTTTACACTATTGTAGAATAAATAATACTAGGGTAATGTCTGACAAAGTATGTAGAAGGTTTTTTTTTGTTTTGTATAGTCTAAACACACACACACACACATTTGTTTTTTTGAGACAAGAGTTTCTTCGTGTAGCTTTAGCTGTCCTGGAAGTCTCTCTGTGGACCAGGCTGGCCTCGAACTCACAGAGATCTGCTTGCTTCTGTCTCCCAAGTGCTGGGATTAAAGGTGTGTGCCACCACCTTCCAGCTTAAAAATATAATTTTTATTGAATAGAATTACATCTTTTCCCCTTTTCTCTTTCTATGTATGCACACATGTATAAATACCACTTGCTGAGTCCCCTTTTTGTTTGCTTGTTTGTTTTGTTGTTGTTGTTTTGAGACAGGGTTCTCTGTGTAGCCCTGGCTGTCCTGGAACTCACTCTGTAGACCAGGCTGGCCTTGAACTCGGAGATCCGCCTGTCTCTGCCTCCGGAGTACTAGGACTAAAGACGTGCACCACCACCGCCTGGCTCTGAGTCCATTTTACTGTTTGTGTATATATGGTTTCAGGGCTGACCACTTTGCACTGGAGCAAATGTTTGTTGTTTGTAGTTCCTTGTCTAAGGGTGGGACCCTGTGAAATTTCTCCAATTCATATTTACATTTATTTTTTTATTTTTAATTTAATTTTATGTGTATGAGTGTTTTGTCTTTCTGTATGTCTACGCATGACTTGTGTGCCTGGTGTCCACTGAGGCCCAGAAGAGAGCGTTCTCACCTGGGACTGCATACAGATAGTTTTGATCTACCATGTAGGTACTGGGAATCAGACTCCCACTCTCTGGAAGAGCAGCCAGCCCTCTTGACTGCTAGGTCATCTCTCCGGCCACAGTGGGGGTGTGGGGGACAGAGAGAGAGAGAGAGAGAGAGAGAGAGAGAGAGAGAGAGAGAGAATTTTTTCCTCTGTGTGTGCACTTGTAGGACTTCCAGTCTCGCTTGCCCCTTGGAAGATCTGAGACTGTTTGCTGACCTGTTGGATTGCTCTTGGGGTACACCTAGCTTTCTTTAAGTTCTGGGAAACAGGGAGGAGGGTGTAAGTTTATCTCAGGGCGAGGCCTAAAGGAAGCCAGGAGCTGCCAAGCAAACTTGGAAGGCCATTTCTACCCCTGGAACAGTAGTTCCCCAGTGCATTCAATGTGTGCTTATCACTGTGCTCATGTGAACTCTGTGCGCTCTCAGTCCATCCTTGAGACCACCTGGAGAATAAGTACTGTCATTGTCTGCACTTTTCAGAGGAATGGGATGGCCTACCAATGGTGAGTAGGGGAGTTAATGAACCTTCAGTGTTCAGGTATGTCCCTCCTGAAACTCTGTACCCCAAGCTGCTCTTGCCCTGCATGACCTGAGGCACTGGATCCCCAGTTCACCCCAACTAGCACTCATTTGCCCACTCTTGCCTACAAGACCAGTTTTTTATTTTGTTTTCTCTTTTTCTGGCAACATTTCTCCCTTTTCCCCAGATCCACCAGATTTAGCCCTTTTGTCTTTATTTCTTTATTGTCTGGAACTGGAAGGAAGCAGACAATCTGAGACCATCAAAATTTAATAAATTGGATGAGTCTGTTCTGAGACTTGCTGACATCCAATAGTGCCTTGGCTCTGCTGTCAGCTGCACATCTTGGGGAGGTTGGGGTTTGGCACTGCAGCTGCTCCTTTCCTCCCAGAACTCTGATGAGTCCTGGTCAGAGAGGTCCTAACCTGCCAGGAATCCTGGCCTTGATCTGAAAGGGGAGCGGTCATTTGGGAGCCCTCTGTGCTCCTGGGTTCCCTTGCAGTGGGGAGTCTTCCCCGTCTTGCCTGCTCTGCAAGAGTACAGCTCCTGAAAGATGGTAGAAGAGAGGGAACCAAGGCCAGTTTCCCAGAGTGAATCTCTTCATCAAATACTGCAGTGACTTATGCAAAGACACCCCCAACCCTTGAGGACAGAGTGTCTGTGACAGCATTCCCTGCCAAGTTTTTGGGCTGACACCAAGGTAGGGCCAGGGAGTGTTTGTAGGATCTGGGAATGGACAGGCCTCGGTAGGGAAGAGAGCAGAATCTGGGATCCCAGGAACTTCTCAGACTTGGAGATGGCCTTATACAAATCACCTGACCTAGGGAAGCCACAAAACCTCTGAGCCATAGTAGGTAACTGCAGCTGTCAAAGGGCAAGAACTAATGATATAACGTATCTAGGACAGGGCATAGGATCTGCAAACATCTGCCACTGTTGTCACATCTACCAAGCCTGGTCTGGACCCAGAAGTATGGGACCTACATCTAGGAAGGACTGGCTAGGCCCCCTCCCCCAAGTTTATCTTCCCCTACTTAATGTTGTGGGAGGGGTGCCCATTCACCTTCACAGCTATGGAAAAAAGGTAAAACCTCCCCACCTCTCAGTATATATGTATGTGTATATATATATGTGTGCACTTAGAACCCAGCAGCTCTGGGTTCAAGTATTGATTCATCTTCTGGCTATGTGACATTGGCTAAGTCATTTAACCTCACAGAGACAGTTTCCCCATATCTTCTCCAGATACAGTGAACGAAGTGTAAGAATTATCAGCACAAGCATGGGCTGTGCACCAGGGAAGAACAGTTGCTTTGAAAGGGGGTGCTCACACTGACCCCAAACTGTCCTTCTCTAGGCATCCAGCTTGGGCCTGGACATTTGGGGGTCACTGGTATCATATGAGCTGACCTCCCTGGAACTTTGCATCTGAGGAGGAGAAGGTAAATGACCAGGGTGCGACAGAGGACAAGCTGTGGTCAGAACTTAATGAAGCGCAGCCTGATCTGGAGCGAGGCCAACTAATCCATAGCTGCAAAATTGGTTCCATTAGCTCTCTTAATGAGCTACAAAAGCTGGGAAAATGAGTGTGAGAGAGTAATGGCACATGTCTGAGGCTCTAATGTGAAACTGTGGCTAAGGAGTTAGATTTGACATCACTACCAGCTCTTTAAATAGCATGGGCACTCTTGAAGATATGGCCTCAGGGAGTGTGTGTGTGTGGGGGAAACAGGTGAGTTGTGAAGTTGTGACTTCAGTTTCATAAGGTTCATGCTTAAAGGAACTCTTGTCAAGCCAGTGAGATGGCTCAGCAGGCAAAATGCTTGCCACCACGCCTGGTGCTCTCGGTTTGATCCCCAGTACCCATTTGATGGAAGGAGAGAATTGGCTCCAGGAAGGTATCCTCTGACCTCTCCAACATCCCTACTACGGCACACACGCTCCCACCAGCATACATACGCGCAGAAAAGAAAACTAAACGAGTATTGTCCCTGTACCCTGAACTGACCTGGATGGTGTTTGCACCCAGATTTGAGACTGAGGCTGTGGCTCATGCTCTCAGTAGGCAAAAGCAGGCAACAGGGCACACTGGCAGGTGAAGACCAAGGGCAAGGATGTTACTAACCCTTCCAGAATGCCAGGCAGGGTGGTCTCATAAATAGGTTGGAGACAGGTGTGGTGGCATACACCTGTAGTGTCAGCATGTGGGAGGGTGACATGGGAAGTTTGAGGCCAGCCTGAGCTTCGTGGGCTTCATCTTATAAAACAAGCAAAAAGGCTGAGGAATGAATCCCAGTAGTCCAGTGGTGGTTTTTTTTATTGTTGTTGTTGTTTTGGGTTTTTTTTGTTTTTAAGTAAAAACAATAAAGTAGTTCCCGTGGGGGTCACAGGTCACAGTCTCCAATCACTGTAGAATTAGGAGCCAGAAGGGACCTCAGAGATGGCTGAGTTGGAAACCTGTCGAGGAGGTATGGCAGGGCTTGTTAAGGCAACACACACAGTGTTAGATTTCATTAAAATCTAATACTTTTTTAAAATATTTTCTTTATTATGTATATGAGTACACCATAGCTGTCTTCAGACACACACCAGAAGAGTGCATCAGATCCCATTACAGATGGTTGTGAGCCACCATGTGGTTGTTGGGAATTGAACTCAGGACCTCTGGAAGGGCAGTCAGTGCTCTTAACCGCTGAGCGGTCTCTCCAGCCCGTCATTACGGCATTTTCAAATGTACTTTGTCTTTGTTGCTTCTCCTTCTCCCTCCTTTCCTACGTTCTCCTTTTCCCCCTCCACCCCCAGTACCCCCCTTTCAGCTTCCATGTCATGTGCGTTCACACGAGTTACCCTCAGAGACCTTTCCTGTCCCTTCTACCCTCTCCCATGGTCCCCTTTCTAATTTTTGTGCTTTTGCTTATCCGTAGCCTCCTCTGTGAGAATATGGGCTCCCTACAGGGAAAACAGTATGACTCAAAAGCTTTATTTTCCTGTACCGCTGTTCTGTTCTTTTGCACCGGTGCTTGACCCTGGGCATGCGCAGCCCTGGTTCATCAGCAGCTGAGAAGTGTTTCAGCTTCCTGTCTGCCCTGACCTGAGGCAGGATGAAACTTCTTATGTGGGTGAGGAGGTGTTGGAGGGAATCTACCAGTACTTCGTACTCCTGTCTGTCCTCCCTCATAGAACAGAGCTGGAAACCAAGAAAGTAAAGGGTCTGGCTGGCTTGTGTGCCAGGCAGGTACAATGAGCTATATTGTCTTATATGGGAATCCATATTAAATGTGTCCATTTGTATCTTCCTATATCATTTTCAAAATTACTGCGGAAGGTGTTGCTGGAACGTTTGACCGTTGACATTCATGGGAGGGTTGATACCAAATCCCTTTTGGAGTTCGTCTCTTGTGAAAACAGGAGCAGGAGCGTGTACCTGGTTTGTTTCTTTGCCAAAACTTCCAGGAAGCTCAGAATCCAAATCTGTCTTTGTTTATACTTACACACTTAAATGGGTTTCTGGTAATTTTGTCTTTTCATTCTAGAGACAATCAGAGGGCAGAGGGGTTTTTTGTTGTTGTTGTTTTCTCCTCTTGGCTTCTCTTGGGCTTTGAAATTATATAATGCCGAAATCTTGTGGTCAGTGGGCAAGGTATATGGAGATAATGGGGTTTGGAGTGCTTTGTGGGTAACTGGGAAGACGAGACTCTGGGCTTGTGTCTGTGGAATTGTGTGTTAGCAAGACACTTAGAGCTTCATCTTCTTGACTATTCCTGTCTCACTGATGGGGAAGATTAAAAGCCAGCCCACTTCCCCTGGAACAAGGGGGTGTTCCACCCTGAGCTGGGTGGCAGGTGAACTGGCTGGGGCGTGTGTGTGTGTGTGTGTGTGTGTGTGTGTGTGTGTGAGAGAGAGAGAGAGAGAGAGAGAGAGAGAGAGAGAGAGAGAGAGAATAGTGTGATCACATTGATTTAAGAGAAGCCGGGATCCAGGGACACAGGATGTGAGAATGGGTATGTGCCTGCAGATAAGTGGCTCTCCTTGGGCTACAGAGACTGGGAAAGAACATTTAGAGCTGGTTTCCAAGGCTGTGTTTTTGTTGCTGACATCTCAGCTTTGTGCGATGATAACTCTGGGAAGACAGAACACATTTCCAGGCCAGGGGTAATGGAAAGATAACAGTTGTCCTGCAATGGAGATAGGGCCTCAGTGGGAAAAGACATCTCAGTGGAAGTTTCCAGACTCTGTCTTGGGCAAGGCTGTCATAGGTTGAATTGTGGCGACAAGACCATTATTCTTTTTTGAAAACCTCCTTGTGGCCAGTTCTCTGCTAGTCACTTTGGAGAAATTGATTGGAAGGAGTAATGGACAGATGGATGAATCTCTCTCTGAGAGTTTAACTTCAACAAAGTAGGGACTGGAGATGCATGCACACCCAAATGCTCAACTCCCACTGCATCCTGTACTTTCTGCATACCTTGCATATACTTGCAAACGTGCAGTTTGGCATGCATTCACACACATTTCTACACACATATATTTATCTCCATGTGCTTGTACACTGATTTACTTAGAATTTAGTCTCCTGAGTCTTGTGCAACCTGTGGCTCCCCAACCCCTTCCTCTCACCTCCCCTTAGATGCTCTCTCAAAACTCAGTTCTCTCTCAGCCTCCACAGTGAGACTGGAGGCCCCAGGGCAATGACTTCATCTTCCTGAGCCTCCGTCTCCTTAAACTGCAAATTGAGGCTAATGGTTCCCACCCAGATTGCCTCACCGGGTGGCACCAAGCATTCCCATGAGATAAAGGACACTGGAGCGCTTTCTAAATTGCAAATTGTTTTGCAAACAAACAGATGCGGTTGTTGTGTTCTTAGTCCTGGAACTCAAGAATCAATCCACCCTCATTTAGGCCTTATTTGAGTGGGAAAGGGCAGAATTCTGAGGTGCTGGGGGAGGGGGTAACTTTTCTGTGGCCCAGTTCCACCTGGGGATGCCAGAAGGGCACCAGCAAGTCCCTGGCTTGCTAGGGTCTGGCCATCTGGCTGCCAGTTCTGAGGGCAGAAGAGAGATTTTGGCAAAGGTGGGTGAGGGGAGAAGGCAAGGTAGAAACCATTGCCTCAGAGGCATAACCCAGAGAAGTGTCATTTATCTAAGGGCATGCTGCCTCAAATTCAATGCTTTGCTGAGCTTCAGTGGGGTCCAGACTTCAAGACAGCCAGGAGCCCTGATTCCTCAGAAGGAAGCCATATAGTGTATGTGTGCATGTGCACAGAGGTCTCTCTGTGTGTAGCTATTTGCATCTGTTGGATACCAGCTGCAGTGGTAGAGCTGCCCAGGTGTGCCATTGCTGACTCCGCAGCTTTGATGGACCCCTGGGGAGCCCAGGAGACATAGGACTGATATAAAGCAAGGGTTGGGGCCTACTGGTTTGTCATAAGCTCTTTCCCAAATCATTTTGTTCCTCCCACAGCTGTGACTGGGCTTGCTGTTGCTCATTCTGAATAGATCTGAGTGGGCTCAGGTGTTTATGAGTTCCATCCACGGGTGGTGCTGTAGCAGTGGCTACAACAGGTACTTTGCAAGTAGGCCCTGTCTGAAGGCTCCCTTTGTTACTAAGGCTTACAGTCTTACAGGTTTACATTTGGGGAAACAGAGGCCCAGAGAGACAAGGACATACTCATCCTCATGCTTGGGACACCTTCCTTTTTTGAGACATAGTTTCTCTGTGTAGCCCTGAATGTCCTGGAACTCTGTAGACCAGGCTGGCCTCGAACTCAAGAGATCTGCCTGCCTCTGCCTCCCGAGTGCTGTGTGCCACCATCTCTGGCTTGGGGATACCTTTTAAGAAGAATCATGTAGAATCGTGAAGCTGCATGAATGAAGGCAACTTGCTGTGGGAACTTGAGTAAGTTCTCATGGGTCCCTGGAAGAGGAAGTAAACTCTAGTTTGCCAGGAAGAATGGAGGAAGGATGTACAGAAAATTTGACCAGGATATCACGCCCAACCTTCTGGAGCCTGCCTCTTGTTCTTATCTTGTTCTCCTAATGCAGTGTGAGAGTTTCCTTCTTTTTGGCCTCCTTCATGGACATAGTCACCTAATTTGCAAGTAATATCAGAGACAGGGTGGGGCTCTGTGGCAGGCTCTGTGGCCCAGGACTGGCAACCAGAGGTGATAAAGCAGACAGACCCTGCTCTGTGGGCTCACATTGTAAAACCCAACCAACTCTGTTTTTTGAGAAGTTCTATTTTGTATGAAAGGGGCTAAATTCTAATTCCAGGAAGAAAACCATAAAGTCCACTTGAGCAAACATCCTATGGCAGCCCACCCTTAGCTTCAGCCAGTCTGGCTTCAACAGCAGAGTCAAGGTATGTATAGATAACCTAAGACATCCTGCAGAAAATAGGTAACCTAGTCATCTTCTTTGTCAGGTGGTTTTGCCCCCATGTCTAGTTCTTGCAGATTACACCAGAAATGCAGTTTTTAAAATATTAACTTGCTGACCCATATGGAAATTCCACAAGCTTGCTGTATCCACAATAAATACCTACACCCTAGACTTCTGACCTGCTGTGACGGTGACAATGAGAGTCCTTACTCATGAGCTTGTAATAAAGACCCTTATGTGTTTACATCAGAATTGGCTCCACGGTAGTCTTTGGGGTCCCTGTGACTTGGGCATAACATCTTGGTGTGTTGACTGGGAACCCAAAGATCCCCAGGACTCCTAACTGAAGGGTCGGAAGGCTGGCTGATAAGGAGATGTCTCATTGTTGATCTTTGTGTCAGTGACTTGTCTGTCAGATTTGTGTCTGTATGCCTTGGCTGTCCAGTTTTTGTGGTGGGAGACTACTAAAGAGGAACCCCACTACAGCAGACATGCTGGAGGGTTGTAGCCACGGGGCTTGGAAGAGGACCCAGAGCCTGGCATAGGGGACAGAGCACCCCTGGTGTTAATTTCTGGAACCCTGCTACATGGCTCGTGGCCATCTATTGTCCTGTCTCCATTTCCTCCTCCATACATTAGAGGGATCTGCTGGCTAGCTTTTACTATCCCCCCTTTTGAGTGTGGCACTTTACTATTCTGTGACTGAGACTGACAAAATGAGACAGACTGTTTCCACCCCAATAGACTTGGTCTTAGGGAGGTCAAGGTCCATGTACACAATTTGTCAGTGAAGGTTAGAAAAGGAAAGATGGAGACTTAGTTTGAAAATCTGAATGGCTTGCTTATAACGTAGATGCCCCCCCCCCCACAAAGTACCTTCCAACTAGATATAATCTAGGAAGTCCACAGAAAGGTCTTTGCACAATGGACGGGTCACCCCAACCAAGTGCCCTACATTGTGGTCTGAGAGGACTTAGTTGCTAACCCCCTACCTTGGGTTAAATCCTTCTTATCAACAGGACCTAGGACCCACTGTATTGGCCATAACAGAACGCTCTCAGTGACAGTGGCCAGGGCAGAACCAGGCTGCGACTAGACCCTCAGCCCCTCCAACCCTGTTTTATAGGATGGAACAGATGAAGACCTCATTTTCCTGTCCCCTTCCCAGCCAGTACAGGACCCTACCATAAAAGGAGCTGGAGATCTGTCATGTGATCAGGGCCTACTTACTTCCTTTCTAAGTGCTTCAGTTTCTTATCTAAAAAAATAATGATAATTATGTTCTCTTTGCCTAGTATTTGTATCATGTTCAGAACAAAGCCAGGCACACTGGAAGCACAGTATCTGTGTATGTTTGTTTAAGGAGTGATCAAAGGGACAAGCTAATTGTAGGCTGTGAGCACTTCAGCAGAGGAGGTAGAAAGGATTCTGACGCAGGAGCCTTCTGGGAGCTGGGAATGTTTTCCATCTTGGTGGGGGTGTGGCTCCCAGGGTGTGTGGGATTGTCTAAACTCATTGAACCAAACCTGTGAGACCTGTACGTTTTAGTGACTGTAAATTATACTCAATAAATAAACAAACAGAAACTATATAGGCAGAAAGAGAAAAATAAAAGGTAAAAGGAGACTGTTGGAGTCCTTTCTAGGAAAGATGGTCCGGAGGGCTCATGGAAGGAGGTGACTTTAAGGGGAATCTTGGAGAAGGGGAAGGAGATGGGGAGGAGGAGGAAGAGGAGGAGGGAGAAGGAAGAGGGGGAAGGAGGCTCTAGGTATGGGAAAGGAGATGAGGAAACGTAGGTTTTATGAGATTGGAGGCAGACAATGTAGCTCCAGTTGGTAGAGTTCCTGACCCCAAAGGCTTCATAAACCAGGTGTGGTGGTGCATGCTTATAATCCCAACTCTCAAGAGGTAGAAGCAGGAGGGTCAGGAGTTCAAGGTCATTCTTGGCCATTGAGTAAATTCAAAACCAGCCCGGGCTCTATGAGACCTTATTTTAAAAAACAGAAATGACAAACGAACAGATTTGTGGGGCTAGAGAGGTGTCTCAGTAAGCAGGTAAACACTTCCTGGGCAAGCATGGGCACCTGAGTTGGGAATCCTTGGCACTTATCTAGAAGGTGGGTGTGGTAGAGCTTGTCTGCAATCCCAGTACTGGGTGGGGCTCAGATGGCAGATCCTAGGGACTCACTGGCCAGCCAATACAGCTGAAATGGGGAACATCAGGTTCAGTGAGAGACTCTGTTTCCAAATAAATAGATAGATACATACATAGATAGATAGACAGACAGACAGGTAGGGCTGGAAAGATGGCAGCTCACACAACTGTCTGTAACTCCACAGCTCCAGGGGAATCTGTCACTTTCTTCTGGCTTCCTTGGGTACCAGGCCCACATTTGGTGCACATGCATGTGTGTAAGCAAACACTAATATGCATAAAATAAAAATATATGTATATTTTAAAACGATGGAGAAGAATAGAAGAAGACACCCATTGTTGACCTCTGGGCTTCACATGTTCATGAGCAGGCAAGTGCACCCACACATCCACATCCACTTACATATAGTACACACGAACAGATTTGAGCTATGCTGAGGGACAAGTCAAGGTGACAAAAGAGACAGTCTAGGCGATTTCTTGGTAGCTGGATCCAAGTAGGCCTAGGTTCAGGGCTCTGACTCCTGTGGTCTCACCTGCAGAGAGAACAAAGGAAGCATTCATTGATTTTCTGGGTACAGTACTGTCCCATGCCTGTGCCTATTCTCAGGGCCTTGGTACTAAAGGACTAGTTAGTCTACTTAGGAAGTAGGGTAGGGCCATCACGCAGCTTCGTCCCAGAGCTGCCCTCCCCGCACCCCTCCGCTCCTCTGTGTCAGGCCCAGCTCTGAGCTTCTGTGGCACCTCTGTGCCACCCTCTCCCCTCCCTCATCTCTCTCTCTCCCTCCAGCCTCAGCCACCCCACCCTCCTTTGTTTTCCCAGGAGCTCAGTGCTTCCTTTGAGGACAAACCAGGGACCCCCAGTTCACCGACCTAGCTTTTGCTCCACACCTGCTATAATCTGGCTGGTAAAATGGAGGGAGGGGCTGTTTAGTAATAGCAAGTGCAGCCATCCGGCCTGGACAAATGATTTAGGGCCCAGGGATAGCAGCAGATCATGAGGTGGGTGAAGAAGACAAGTCTGGATGCTGGGGTAGGGGGTTGGGGCATTGTTTACCTACAGGGCCTATGGAAAAGAGATCTGTGTCTACAGAAGGAGATGAAAAAGGGCAGCTGACCCTACTGGGTGCATTTCAGCTGTGAGCTTGGGGTTTCTGAGAAGAAAGAGGGAGAATTTAGGTGGGAATGAATGTCAGAGGAAGGCAGAGGGAGGAGGGGTCTAGAGCCAGTCTGGGAGACCTGACAGGAGCAGTGTCAGCTTGGGGAGGAGGGACCTGAGGACAGGAGGTAGGGGAGAGGGAAGGTTGGGAGGTAGACCCCACCCCACCCCACCCTAGGATCCAGTGGAGGGTGGCTTCGGGGTTTGAGATAAAGCTCATTAACTCTAGCTGGGCAGTGGTGGCACATGCCTTTAATCCCAGCACTCGGGAGGCAGAGGCAGGCGGATTTCTGAGTTCGAGGCCAGCCTGGTCTACAGAGTGAGTTCCAGGACAGCCAGGGCTACACAGAGAAACCCTGTCTCGAAAAACCATTAAATAAATAAATAAATAAATAAATAAATAAATAAATAACTAGCTCATTAGCTCTGACAGCAGGAAGCTGGTGCTCCAGTGTGGGCCCCAAAGGTATTCTGAGAGGCCAAGCTCCATGGTATTCAGCTCTTTCCTGGCCTAGGCCCACAGCTGTCCCAGGCATACCTACCCTAGCCAAAGTAACCGAGTAGGAATCACAGAACTGACAGAGGGGCATAGTAAACCCTGCCTCCCTGTATTTCTGGACAGGTACTGCCTTAGTGTCCCCAGGCTGAAGCAGAGAGGAACACCTCCAGAGTTGGAGGAATAGCCAAAAGGCAAAAGATTCCAGAAACTGCTACATTCCTCTTCCTTCCCTGGGACACTGCCTTATCTTTATCTGAAGAACTTAGTTCCATAGCTGTCTTAATAGGGCCCTGTGTAACGTGGCCTGGCTCCCCCATCTTGTATGGGGGAAACTGAGGCTGGTATGTCCTGGGTTCTTACAGGTGCTGAGCAGGGCAGAGAGATCAGATCTCTGATGCATCATAGCCTTCTTCAAATAAGAAATAAAATAAAATATAGTTGGTCCTTGAATAGGCCAGCTTGCTGGGGGTGGCTTGTCACTATTGTCCTCATTATGGGCCCTCTTCCCTCCTATGCTGACTTCTTTCACAACTTCTCCAGGCTCTCTCACTCCTTGGCTTTGCTCATTTCTGATGGCAGCCTTAGGGAAGGCAGCCATAGCCCAAGGCTATAAACCTGAGTGAGACTCCTGACACCCGCCTACCTCATGCCTGCTTTACTGAGATGAATCTTGTGGGGTGACTTGGTTATTACTACATTTTGCCAAGTTGTAGGCTGTGGCTTGGAGCTGTGCATACTTACTTAAGGCCACAGTAAGTCACTGAAGGTATTCAATCCCAAACCTACATCAAACTCCACGAGGCTGTTATTTTCCTCAATTAAGGTCCTCCCTGCCCTGAGTTTAAAGCTCTGTGTTATAACCTGGGGTCTGTAGGCATGGGATGAGGTCATCTTGAGTTGGATCCATCTCTCTGGCATCATCCCTTTCTCTCTACAGAGGTCTCAGGGATGCTGCAGAGTTCTGTTAAAAGCTGGAGGTCCTGACCAAACAACTAATTTTACTTTATTTATTTATTTTGTGTGTGTGTGTGTGTGTGTGTGTGTGTGTGTGTGTGTGTATGTGTGTAGGACAACTTGCAGGTTCTCTCCTTCTACCTTATGAGTTCCAGGGATCAAATATAGGTCACCGGGTTTGGCGACAGGAGCCTTTACCCACTGAGCCATCTCACCAGCTCCAAGCAACTCCTTTTAGAAGTACTTTTCTTGGGAGTGACAGTTTTATTTCTGCACCCACTCCTGGAGAATGTGATGTCTTAATTACCTTTGCTCCTGCAGAAGTACAGCCTTGTCTCCCTCTGCTCAGGGCCAGGTCCCAGAGGGTAGGCTAAGGCACACAGGCTCCACCTCCTCTTCAGACAGCCTCTGTATGGCTTCCAACAACTTCTCTGTGTTCTGGGCTTTTCCTTTTGCCTTTCCCTAACACTCCCACTTTCCCACAGAGAGATGTTACGAGAAACAGGGAGTCATCAAGGGCCTGGCATCTGCAGATCCCAATCAGCCTGGATAACTGTGTAACCCTGTCATCAAGGGTAAAAGTGAGGCTCAAAAGATATGTGGTCCCGGGCCTGGTGCCCCATGACTCATGTGATTCACCACAAACCTTGCTCAATCTCCACTTCATTTCTTTCCCCTGAAAAGAGAAATAGGGACTTTTCTGACCTCTGACCCCCTAGCCTGTCACCCACCTCCCAGGGCCATCTAGACTTACTGGTCAAGCTGCTTACAGCCAAGGGCTGACCCCCTCAAGTCCAGAGGCTCATTGGACTATAAGACAGGAAAAAATGGATTTGAATTTTCATTCTGCTCCTCACAGATAAATGACTGGTACTTGGGCAGGTCACAGGTCTCTTTGAGCAAAGGGAGGAGAATGAGTCTGATGTTCTTGGTGCCTACCTCCCACAGCTCCTGTATGACAGCCCCAAGGCACGGCAGGAGGTGGACCACCACTGGCAGGCCTCAGGTGGCCCCCACATTGTGCGCATCCTGGACGTGTATGAGAACATGCATCATGGCAAGCGATGCCTCCTCATCGTCATGGAATGGTAGGCAGGCCCCCGGCCTTTGAACTCTGCTGGTGTCCTTCTGCCCTGGGATCACTGCTATCCAGGGAGTTTCTTCTTCAGATAGCAGTTCTGCCTATCAATCCAGCTCTAGAGGAGTAGACAGTCACAGGGCTTGGATCTGTAGAACATTTCCACAAGGGCAGGAAAACTACCACCACAGCTCTCTGTTTCTTTCCTGGACAGGACTTCCACTCTGCAAGGAGTTGTCAGAAGAAGCTGCCAAACCCTGAATGTGTGGGTAGGGAGTTTTGGGGAAGAGTGGGCTACACACAGCCCTTTGGCTTTCTCCTTTCTATTGGATGCTGGCGATGAGTCCAGGGGCCAGGAGTCATCAGCCTTCTTCACCTTGGGCTTCTGCCACCAACTCTGGGATTCAACCTTAGCCTTCCTCAGATCCTATGCCCCCTGTCTGGCAAGTTTCTCTTTCCTCCGTAGGTTAGCTAGCTGTTTAGATTTGGGCCTCAGTCTTGGCTCGGCCACCCACTAGCCGTGGGACTGTGGGCACCCGCTAATCTCTCTGAATCTCCGTAACTCACATGTTAAATGTGGAAGAAGGCCATAATGAGGCATTCATCCCGAGCTTGACTCTGCTCCAAGTTCTCCCTGTGTATCACACAGTCAATCTTCATGACGAGTTGGAGGTTGGTGTTATTATTCACCTTTAACAAAAGAGGTAGCTGAGGGAAGGAAGCAGTCCAGGGTTACGTAGTGATGCACTCGAAGGGTGGATGGAACCCAGGGTGGAGCCCACACCAAGCACTCAGAGAGCAATGGGCCATGAAGATAACAACTGACATCTCATTATGCATCTGGGGAAATACCCTTGGATAGGGTTGAGGGGTGTTCAAGGTCTCACAGACAGACAGAGCCAGCACCACAGGGAACCTAGGAGTTTCTGGGCAAGGATCCAGGCTCACCACCTTTTCTTAGTTCTGAAAGTTCAGATCAACCCACCCAAGCTGACAGCCATCTGCCAGGTTCTCCAGGGCACATGGAACCAGGCCTCTGATTTAGGGCGGAGTGAGTAAGTTGGAGGTACTCATGTCTCCCCCTTTCTGCTTGTCTTGTAGTATGGAGGGTGGTGAGCTGTTCAGCAGGATTCAGGAACGAGGTGACCAGGCTTTCACTGAGAGAGGTTGGTGTGGTCCCTGGGACCAATGGGGAGTTAGGGTGGGAAGGCTACACTGGAGTTGCTATGACATACTAGCCAAGGCCTGCCCCTCGCTGAACCTCAAGAGTCACTTAAGAACTAAAAAGGTGGCGACGCCTTTAATCCTAGAGGCAGAGGCAGGCGGATTTCTGAGTTCGAGGCCAGTCTGGTCTACAGAGTGAGTTCCAGGACAGCCAGGGCTATACAGAGAAACCCTATCTCGAACCCCCCCCCCCCCCCCAAAATAAAAGAACTAAAAAGAGGGAGATGGAATGTGGAATGTCTCATCCCCTCAAGGGGTTTGTGGTTTTTTTGTTCTAATCTGTGACATTGAAGATGGACTATCTATGGTCTCGAGGTGGAGAACTCAAAGGCTCTTGGTGCTATCCCACTGTGGAACTGAACTAAAGCAGTGTAGGCCTGAGGAAAGAGCCCTCAGGGCATCCTTGGAAGACATTGGAATATCTGGATGGGTATCTAGGATGGGTCACTGGTCTGCCATCTAGTGCTGGCCTGCTAGACCATGCTCAAGAGAGATTTGACACTTCCCTAAGTCCTCTATCTGTGCCCACAGAGGCTGCAGAGATAATGCGAGACATTGGCACTGCCATCCAGTTCTTGCACAGCCAGAACATTGCCCACCGAGATGTCAAGGTGAGCCGCCCAAACATCCTGGGGGGCAAGGAAGGTGTTACTCAGTCGCAGCTCCTGCTTCTTCCCCCTTCTTCTCCCCCAACCCCCTAGCACTAACTGAATTGAGGCTAAATTTCTTGCCTCAGCTTCTCAGCTCAGACTGCTCTGCTCTCCATGGCACAACATGCTCATTCTGCTCTCACCAGATGGACATCTTTGTTTTCTTCAAACACTGGGCAATCCCAATAGTAATGAGAGTAACTGCCTGCTTCCAGCCAGTGGGCCCGGACAAGCATCTCTCAATCCTCACCTAGCTATGTGGGATAGGGGCCATTTACCCATTTCATAGACAAATGAACTGAAGCTCTTGGAGAAATTAACTGTCTTGCCTTAGGCTGTGAAGTTGCTGCTTTGGGTTCCCTTCATTTGTTCCCTTGCTCAGTAAGAAGTTTTCTGACCATCTATCTACATGCCAGACCTTAGAGAGGGCTGCCTTATACCATCAGGTCTTCTGTGAAGTTAGAGATATAATTTAAACAAAGTTGGCCACCAAACAACAGCATTTAAATAGAACAAAACCATTTGCTGGCTATTTGAGGAAGGAACTGACCCAGGCAGTCCCAGGGCTGGGCCTGCATGCCTTCTCAGTGAATGAATTTGAAAGATAGGAAGCATACTGCTCCAAAATTTCTTTCATGGGAAAACTGAGGTCTCCTAGGCAGCCTTATATACATATAACCATATGCATGCACACACATAAGCGTTTGTGTGTGCGCCACTATTAGCACAGAATCTGTTCCTCCTTGCCTTTATGCACGAGGCTTATTTCCTCCTAAGCCCAGACCTAGGAGAGCAGAAAGACTAGCTGACATGCCTCTCTGATTGAGGGCTGCCAGTCCATGCAGTTACCCCATGATTCAGGCTACACACACAGCCAAAGCAGACCTACCCTCTAAATCCGTGCTTTATTTTAGCCCCTGAATTCTCTTCTTCCTACTGGAAGAGAAGCCATCTTTGAGCGGAGTATGCTCAACCTCCTCTCTGTTTATTCCGATCCAAGGTCAGATCATCTCAAACAGAACCTACAAAACAGCTCCCACTGCATGCAAACTGGAGTACTATTCTTCCACCCAAGTTTTGCTTGGGCATCATCCCTCCTGCTCTTTGGCATGGACCTAGATCCTACCTGTTCACTGAAAGCCAGCTTTCAGGGCTACCTCTTTCCTGGAACCCTGCTGGCTGGCCCCATCTGCCAGCCCCATCTGTGCTTTGCAGCAAGGAAGATTTCTTCTGTGTAGCTCCTGGAGTCTGAGTTGGGGGCATGTGTTTCCCTGAGCAACCTCAAGTGGGCCTGGCCTGCTGGCTTTGTGGGCTTCCTTCTGGGCTTGGTAGTATTGGCTCATGAGCTGTCTGCTTTCTACCCCAGCATCTCTCTGGCATTTCATGGTATTCACACCAACTCAGGAACAGAAGTTTCTGCCTAGGGGCTTTCTATGGCACCTGGTCATTCATGGCCTTGGCTGAGCACCTGCCTCACTTTTCTCTCTGTGACTGAAGCTACCAGTTCCATGTTGTTAGTGATTGAGGCCCAGAGCTTTTCATAAAACAGAGCTGGCTCATCGTATATTGGGATGGAGGAAGGGAATCTGGAGGAGGGGACTCTGTCTGCTCCTGGTACCTTCCTCTATACCAATGCTTGCTTTCTCTTCTGGATGCAGCCTGAAAACCTACTCTATACATCCAAGGAGAAGGATGCTGTACTTAAACTCACCGATTTTGGCTTTGCCAAGGAAACCACCCAAAATGCCCTCCAGACACCCTGTTATACTCCCTATTATGTGGGTGAGTCTTATGCATGTGGCTTGTATCCCCGTCTCTGTATACTGCTATAAAATGGGGTAGCCAGTGGGTTGTGGAAACCAAAGAGTTAAAGCCTGGTGAAAGAGGGAGGAGGGAACACTCTTGTCTGCATGTGGGTGATGTGGGGGGGGCGGAGGCTGCAAAAATATTCTTCCAAACTTCAGCTTCTGCTTTTGAAAATAGATCCAGGAAAATTCTGGCTGTGGCCTGTAAGCTGAATGACGTCACAGCAGCTCTAAATATATACGTGATAAAAGGCTGCCATCAGCTCAGGACGGAGCCCAACCGCGGTTGTTTTTCTCCGGTTTTCATCTTCATATTCAGAAAGTGGGCAGGCCTTTTCTCCTACATTAGGGGGATACAGGGTACTAGTAAACTGCCTTGTGGGGAAGGGTCCCTTGAGCCAGGAATTAGGTGGGGCTAGGGGGTATCCACATACTTCTGATTCCTGGGAAAGCATCCTCCAATATTACCTAAGGTCCCTGGAATAAGTGCCTCTTTCCTGAGAATTGGTCAATGACTGAAGCTTTTTTCCCTTTTTGGGAGTGGAGCTAAGGGGTACAAAGCTCCAGAAATGCCCCCTGTTTATCCGAGTGTATTCTGCAGTACTTTCATGATAAGTCTGGCCTGCTGACCTCATTGCACTGATTGGAAGACTGAGGCCGATGGGTGGGTATCCAAGCTGACTGGAACACAGAACCCTGTGATCTAGGCTGTGCGTTCAGGGAGATAAGAGACATAACGCAACACCACTAGCAGGCTGAGATTCTCTTGTCAATGGCGAGGCCTCTCCAAACTTGGGGCTGGCCTTCTTCCTTCCCCTCTCTTACCAGGTTGAGACTGGCAAAGGGGCTGAAAGTAGCTAGGGGGTTGTCTGAAAGCAGCTTATTTTTTTCTGGTAGCTGTCTCTCCTCCCCCTACTTCACACACATGCTGCCTTCCCAGAAGGTGCCAGACGACAGTCTGCTCTGCCCTATCTGCCAGCTTGGGTACCTGTTCCTCACCTTACCCAGGCTTAAGACTCTTTCCTAGTCCCTAAGACCCTTGAGGATGAGAGATCTTCTATGCCCTCTGCTCTGATAGCTCCTGAGGTCCTGGGTCCAGAGAAGTATGACAAGTCGTGTGATATGTGGTCCCTAGGCGTCATCATGTACATCCTGTGAGTACCACTCCCCGGTCCCCCGAACCCCCATAACCCTTCCTCAACCCTCTGCCTTTACCTTTCCATGAGCTATTTCAGCTTCTTATTCCCTGCCTCCCTAGGGAGGGATTTTTTTTTACGTGTCATCCCTTGGCCAGGTTGTCTTTTGTTTCTTGTGTTGTGAGACACAATCCTTGAAACTGCCTGTGGGCTTCCTCATGTCAAGGTTGAAGACATTCCTGGGATGTGCTCTAGAGTCCACAGGGCTGGTATTATTGCTGTAGTGTCTGGCTGCCTGTCTCCCTAGTGAAAAGGAGAGAATGGGTCTGTCTGACTCTTGTGTGCCCAACCCTTGTATCAAATGACCTCTTCTCTTTGCCAGTTTGTGTGGATTCCCACCTTTCTACTCCAACACTGGCCAGGCCATTTCTCCAGGAATGAAGAGAAGGATTCGCTTGGGCCAGTATGGCTTCCCTGAACCTGAATGGTCAGACGTCTCTGAGGATGGTGAGTAAGCTTCTCTACCCAACCTGGCCCCTTCAACCTTCATTTTGGAAGATATCTTTTTTTGTTGTGTTTTATAAAATGGCAGCGTGAGGGGGTGCCTTGGTGGACCCTGCCAAGGTGTCTCCCTGAACAATTAAACCATGCGACAGGCCTAATACAAGAGAGAATTTATTTGGGATCTGGAGAGGCAGAGAATGGGGACAATGAAGGACAAAAAGAGAGGGGAGAGAGGAAGAGAGGAAGAGGGAACATGTGGGGAAGAGGCAGAGAGAGAGAGGGAGAGAAAGAGAGAGGGAGAGAGAGCAGCTGAATAAAGTGAGGCTCATACCTGGCAGGTAGCTGTTGCTAGGTAAATGTTGGGCGGAGCCTAGAGAAAATGCTAACACCTTTTGCTGTCAAACTGAATTGTGTTCAAATCCTAGCTATGTGAACCTAGACATGTCATCTGAGCTTTTCAGGGTCTCAGTTTCTATATCTGTCAAGTGGGTTCAAAATTTGTCTCCCCAGCCAAGAGGCAGAGGCAGGAGGATCTCTGTAAGTTCAAGGCCTTTCTGCTCCACAGAGTTAGTTCTAGGACAGCCAAGGGTACACAAAGAAACCCTGTCTTGAAAAACAAACAAAAACCAACAACATAAAAACCCATAAATATTGCCTTTCCAGGACCCCTTCCTTGTGGTTTTGTTCATATTTCCCTCCCAGGTAGCACAAACAATTCCAATTTGTATTATCTATTGTTGCTTAACAAATTATCCTGAGCACTTAGTGACCTTGAACAAGAAACAGTTGTTAGCTCACCATTTCTGATCATGAAGAACATTGGTGCGTGTATAGCCCTGACAGAGCTTGTGACTCATGTGGGGGTTTGAGGGACTGCAACTCACTGCTCTCTCTTTTCTGGGTCCCCTAGCCAAGAAGCTAATCCGCCTGCTCCTGAAGACAGATCCCACAGAGAGGCTGACCATCATGCAGTTTATGAACCATCCTTGGATCAATGTGAGCATGGCCTTGACCTGGAGTAGGGCTGGCAGGATGGAAGGGGATAGCCCTGGAGGCCTGGGTGCAGGGCTGGACTGGGACCTTGTACAGTGATGTATGGTAACATCCCACTTGTGGCCTGGCTTTGCTACTGTCCCAGTCAGTCTCCTTCACCTCTCCGAGCCACCATTTCCCCACCTGAGAATGGGAGCAGGGTATGTGGTGGAGGTACCCTAAGCTGTTCCACACAGTTCTAGGCAGTAATCCATGGGCTTGCGGTTCCTTCTAGCAATCAATGGTGGTCCCACAGACCCCACTCCACACAGCCCGAGTGCTTCAGGAAGACAAAGACCACTGGGATGATGTCAAGGTGGGTAGCCTTTGTCTCAGTCTCTATACATTCCAGGATGGCATCTCCTTAGAATCTAAAGTTTAGCTCCTTCCCTGTGCCTGGAGGATGTCAGTGACTGCCCTGGTGATCCAGCCAGGGAATACACCACTGAGCACTGGGCTGCTACACTTTCCCATTTAGGATGATACTCATGGGTCAATCTTTAGTGGGGGGACTTTAGGCTAGGGACTTAATGAAAGGATTTGGGGCCCAAGCATTGGTTGTAAACCCTCTTATGACCAATAGCATTCGAGATCAGAACCAGCGTTGTTTTAGACATAGTAAGGGTCAAGTGGGTCCCTATGAGATAGCATGGTAGAGCTAGGGTTTCAAACTTCAGACCCTTGGAGATCCAGGGAAATGTCATTGTCTTCAGGCCTTGAGGTTTTATACAAATGCCACTGGTTCAGTTCTCTGTCCAGGTAGCCTTGGTGTGGTCCAGGGACTCACTTCTTTCTTTTGCCTTTGTGAATAAACTCAGTGTCCAACACACACACACACACACACACACACACACACAGATATTATAGAGAGGATCATGTGTCCAGGGCCAAGCACATAGTAGGTACTGGAGCAGTGCATGCTGTTACTCCTGTTAGTGCTATTATTGAGGGACTTCCCAGGCATGGAAGTGATGGTTTTCAAGGTCAGTCTATCCGACCTCTTCTTTCTCTCATGCTAATTGTATGCAGGAAGAGATGACCAGTGCCCTGGCCACCATGCGGGTAGACTATGACCAGGTGAAGATCAAGGACCTGAAGACCTCTAACAACCGGCTCCTCAACAAGCGGAGGAAAAAGCAGGCGGGCAGCTCCTCAGCCTCACAAGGATGCAACAACCAGTAACTTGTGGTGCCTTGGAGAAGCCAGACTGACAGATTGTAATGTCCTGAGGCTCTGGCTAGAAGGGACTGGAGTCATTCTTATAACAAAATAATAATCTTGTTGTCTTATGTGTCACATTGAACTTGAGGATAAAGAGCTTGGCCCAAGAGTCCCAGCCTAAGTCTCAGGCTCTAGAAAGCTTTGGGTCCTCAGGGATGGGAGCCCTCTGCTACAGCTGAAGCAGCTTTGAACACTAGCTTGACTGAGGCCACAGCTCTGTTCTGCCTTAGAACTTAGCCTTACTTCTAGGCCACTGGGAGTTGTGGCAGATCTACCCTTTTTCTATAAAGGATGTATCCTGCTGTGTGGGCAGATGGGTCTGGCCTTGAGGAAGGTATTGGGCCATTGGTTGCTATGGTGACCAGAGGCCATGTTGCTGTCTGAGAATACTGAACAAAGGAGGAAGGAGGGACAATCAAGGGTCTTCCTTCTTGGGGAGGTTTGTCTCTCTCACACTGGCTGTGCCTCCTCAGACTCACTCCTCTTTGGTCTTCCAGAGGCTGCAGAGTCCTTGCTTACTTTCCTGGGTGGTCCAGCCCTGCCCTACTGTAGCAAGAACCCACTCAGAGAGCCACTAGAGTCCTTGGGGCCAAGCATCCTCTCATAACCCCCTAATCTAAAAGGTAGATTCATCTTCATCTCAACTGAAGGGGAGGATATGTATGTTGGGGGTGGGTATCCTTAACCTGTTTCCATTTTGGAAAACTTCACTGTGACAAAAGCTCCCATCTCTTCCTGCTCACCAGATCTCAGGTAGGTAGGCTGGGCTACCTTTGGGTTTACTTTTGTGAAAGGGCATGCTTGGCTCCCTGTTATCCAGGACCTTTTCCTGGATCAGACCTGTGTGGTGAAGGGCTGCTAAGCCATGCTTACAAGGTCTTGTCCTGGCTTTAGCCTGAGTCGAGCAGAGAGGGTTTTCCTTGGCTGACCCCAGACTTAGCCAGCTCTGCCCTGTCCTGCCCAGGGTAATGTCCAGGTGCTGAGTGTTTCATTGGTGACTTGACAAGTGCCTGGCACCCAGCCTTACTTCCTAGATCCTAGATCCTGGCCTTTCTCACTGGCTGGGAAACCTTAGAGCTTATCAATTATAACAGTGCTGCTGGGTTTTATATTCAGATATTAATAAACACATTTTTAACATTTTTCAATGATTCCTGGGTTTCTTTTTGTCTACCTAATTGGACAAAAGTACTCAAAGGGCAGCTCCACACCCCTACTGGTGACTTTAGCCTGACTGGAGAGGGTGCCTCTGGTCTGGTAAACATGCCAGGCAGACTCCAGCACCTCTGTCTCATTCATTGTAGAAAGGTCAGAAGGACCGAGGGATGGCAGCTGCCACATGCCTCCAGCTCTGTGCCGCCCCTGTGCACTGTATGTGTGACACCCACCCCCGGCCCTGTGTGTGCCAGCGTCTGCCCACAGTGGCCACCCCCAGCTGCGTGCCAGCCTGCTGAAGGGCGGGCAGAGTGCCTGCTGCAGCTCGGAGCTATTTTCAGAAGCTGCCAGGTTTCATTTGGCAGTGAGAATATCGGGGACGGGAGGGGTGGTATGCTGGAAGACTGTTTTTTCATTATTCCAGTAAGAGAGCACCCTCACCCCTTGGGAGCCCTGAGGGCAGCCTCAAGGGGCCCTCACTGTGCCATTTCTCCTCCCAGTTTTCCAAGAGCTCATCAGCTCAAGCAGGATCGTTCCTTTTCAGCTGCCCTTCTTATCTCAGGGCACAGGGGTGGGGGGGTGGGGGGTGGGGCGAGGGAGTGCAGGGCAAAGAAATATTAGAAGGCAAGCACTCCACAGATATTCTGCTGCTTCCTAGCTTGATGACCTTGGACAAGTCCCTCAGCTTTCCTGACTTCTAGTTCCTCAATTGAATACTGCAGATGAGTATCTACCTACCTCATAGTGTCAGCCAGGGGATCAGAGTAGGTGTCATTTGTGCAATACTTTTAAGAGAGTGCCTTGGTACGAGGTGCAAGCCTAGCCTGCTTTAGCAACTTTGGCATTCCAATCCATTTAGATGGGAAGAACCTAGAGCAGTCTGAGGAGGAGGGAAGTCCAGTCCAGGCCCACTTCTACCTCTGGGACTGTGCATTTGGAAAATCAGATCTTCCATACTGTGGGATTTCACTTCCAAGGACTTGCTCTTCAGTGTAGCAACATGTGGGCTTTGGGGGCCTTTATTGCAGCTCTGGACTTCAAAGGAGGGCAATTAGTGACTTTGAGGGTCCCTAAGCCCATACAGTTCAGGTTAACATTCCTAGTGTGCTCTCTAAAGCTAGTGAAACACTGGGCATGCAGGGAGATACAAATAGCACATAAAATATAGACAGACTCTTTTACTTCGGCTGCCAAGTCACCACTATGCCTGAGACTTGTGTTAGGTACAGAGTAGGTGTCAGTAACAGCTTCATGCAGGGTTCTCACATGAAGGGGTTTACATTCTTGGGAGAGGTGGCAGAGGGTGGCTAATAGGGACTGGACATCCACCATGTAGCAGGCATTCCCCTTAAGTGCTACACTACACAAATGTATATAATTGAATTACAGCCTTCATGTGATCCAGGAGAAAAATTCATAGATGGTTTAAATCAAAGAGAGTTTAGGGGACAGGAAGGGTACCTGATAGGTTCAGGGTTTAAGAGCAGAATAGCTGGGACCAGATACTGCTCTCTAGCTTTGTCTGTACCTCTGCTCTTCCAGTCTGTTTCTCCTTGAGACTGGCCTTGATTCTCTGCTGTACCCACATTTTCCACAGGTAAGACCATCGCTGCAGTAGTTTTGGAATGGTTGTTACAGATCTAGTGTTTTCCTGCCGGCCCTAAGGGAGGATTGTTTAGTCTGTCACACTTGGCCCATCATTTTCCCTCTCGTATGGCCCTTAGGGAAGAGGTGCTATAGGGCCAGTTAAGTCAAAGAAGAGGAGGGAGCCTTATTCCTCCCTGTCCTGTGTCTTCTTGGCCACTTCCATGATCCCATGAGAAAATCTGACTCAGTGATAAACCCAACTCAGTGCTTGGTCCCCTGACTTCTGGCATTAGAAGGAGTTCCCACAAGCTAGGATTGGGAGGTTGGAAACCAGGGCTTCAGTGTGGCTACCTGTGAAATGGACAATGGAAAATGACAATCTGATGGTAGGTATTAGATGAGCTAAGAAATGAACCAGCCACACATTCACATGAGCTAATCTAAATGCAGGCATTTATTATAAATAGTTACTGTGGTAGCTTCTTTAGGAGCTTTTAGTGATGATGTTGTGTGTGTGTGTGACACAGAGAGATATGCATGTGTATGTGTGTGAGAGAGGTGCATATGTGTGATAGATTTCTCTCCTCTCTCTCTCTCTCTCTTTCTCTCTCTCTCTCTCTCTCTCTCTCTCTCTCTCTCTGTGTATGTGTGTGTGTGTGTGTGTGTGTGTTCTCGTGCATGTGTGCAGGAGCTGGGTGGAGGAGTCCTGACTCTGTCTCCAGAACCTGAGGCTGGCTGGCTTCCAGCTGTCTAGCTCATTGCTATTCTATACCAGCCCCTCTCCGCCCTCACCCTCGATTCAGCCCCTCTACCGCAGCATCAGAACCAAGCCTCCAAATGCAGCTTGCTGCAGCCTCTGCGAAGATCTCAATGTTTTCTGGCCTCTTGAAACTGCCTCTGGAAGGCACGAGGGTGCAGTGGGAACTGTGTAGCTCTCTCTAGACATGGTTGTCTTAGGTTGAGCCTCTGTAGCTCTCATGGATTCTCACAGCTGCCTTCTAGCTCAGAAGTATAAAATTCTTCCTTTTGTCCCATTGAGTAGCTAGCCTGCGTACACTCTGGAATCAAAATCAGCAGGCAGGAAGCCCACCTCATACCCAATATGTAGGATGGGGTCTACACTTAACCAGACCTGAATTTAGGCCTTGGTTAAGACTGGACTCATTTTTGAGGTTCCCTATCAGTAAAATACTATGCTGATTAAGCAGAACCAGATTATTCCAGCAGCCTGGCAGATACGTTGCCACCAGTTGATAGACTTGGAAGAATGTTTTGTGGTCTCAGGCATGCCATGAGCTTTGCTAGGTCTTAGTTTTCTTATCTATTAAATGGGAGAAACCCCTCACAAGGGTAGAAAAGGACTATGGGCAGATGAATCCCCAAAAGACTTGGTCACCAGTATTGGTTGCTAGCTGAGTCTAGCTGCCAGGCTTTCTGCTAATCCTTGCTCTCTATTTCCTCTGGCCCCCGGCCCCCAAATATAACTGCTAACTCAAGGGGGCAGTTTCTTGGGGCTCAGGATGCTAGTGAACACAAGAGGTATGAGGCCTAGTTAAGCAATCTGTTGATACCTACTATGTGTCAGAACTTATAAGAGTGTGCAACCACATCAAGATGAGCAACTTCTGCTTGCTGAATACCTACTATGTGCTGGGCTTTATCTGGGTCACTTAATTTAATTCTCATATTCCTACTCAATAGATGGAGAAACTGAGTCCTATGCTTTTAGCTTCTGTATACTCTCCCCATCTCCATGCTGCAGGAGGCAGAGGAAGGAGATGCTATTCCTGGTCTTGGTTGTAGACAATTACAGAAGGCCTCTGAGATTAGTAACATTGGGAACTTAAAGGGTAAGTCAGATTTAGATAGAGAAATTAGGCAAAGGTCACTGGAGCTAGCAGATTCGGGGTGTGGCAAGGCTTTCTGTGAGAACAGAGAAGTCGTCCATTGAACAGCTGAGAGGCAGCTGTGACAAGGAGGCTCTCATTTCTTCATCTGCCTGTAGGAAGTTTGAAGGGCACTCTTGTGTCTGCCACATTTCCCACCCTTACTCCTCACCCCTGTCTCTCCTAGAGATACACTCATCTTTGATGCCAGTTTGTCAAACAAGCCATCCACCTCCTCTTGCTGCTGTGGCATTTCCAGTTCCCTTCAGAGCTGGCTGTCAGAGTTGGAACCAGGTCTCAGCTATATTGGACTCCCTGAACTCCCAGCATTTGGTGGAGGAGTCCTAGCTCCTTACCTCACACCTCCGCTGCCAACAGAGCTATTTTATATACTGGGATTTCTCTTGAGATTTAAATTGAGCGTGAATTTATGTGCTCTAAAAAAAGTTTATGGACCACTGAACTGTTATCAAAATACATCTTCAATCCTTCCAGGCAAGCACTACAATCCCACATTTCCATATGGAGAAACAAAGACTCAGAGTAGTTCAGTGGCTTTGCTAAGGTCCATGGCTGGAGAGGACAGGAGGCAGACTCTGATAGGGCAAAATGACCTCCAGGTTATCCTTTTTCCTACTGTGCCTACCCTTAGAGGGTCCAGATTTCTGCAGGGATAAGAAGAACACAATTGCCTGCACTCTCGGACAGAGACCAGAGACAGCTAGGTGACCATGGTCATCTTGTGGTGCCATTTTGGGGGAGCATTTCACTCTGGGAAGAGATAGTTGGGGTGAAGAGGAGTAATGGGCATGAGGAGAAAGCAGGGAAGGTATTAGGGGGTCTGCTTTATTCTGCAAAGGTGGCTTCTGCTTCAGGGACTGTAAAGTGTCCACAGCAAACCAGGGGCAGTTGATTCTCACGTCTGGCAGAGAGATTCTCTGTGCAAGAATGAGGCATCTTCTCAGCTTCCCCACAAAGCAGTCTTTCATTCCAGTGTATGTACACATCCCAGTCCAGCCTCCCTTTCCTTTGGCTTTTTCCTAGGACTTTGGCTTATAGGCTATTCTCCCTGACATAACTACTGCAGGATGAAGGGTCTTGGACCACTGAAGAAGGCCAATCCATTGAGGGGCTGGGCCCATTGCAAACAAAGTTTTCAGCTCACGTTTTGTATGCCAGATATATCTCACGTGGCCTCTCTTATGTTTCTGTTCTTCCAATAGCTTCCAAAGCAGAAGTTTTGCCCATATTGCAGGCAATGTCCCTGCAACTTGAGCAGCTTTGTCATGGCCAGGGGCAAGGATCTCCATCGTCTCCTCCCAAAGAAGTCTGTCTCTAACCCAAGAGGGCTGATGCTCTCTTCCCTTCCCAGATCTGTCCTAGCTGAGGTGTCATTCATATGTCCTTCCCCTCCCCTGATCTTTGTTATTCCTGGTTACCAGGAAAAGGTGATCTTCTGTGGCTCTGGCTTCACCCTGGGCATAGGTGAACGTTTAAAGTCAAGGTCTTTGTCTGCAAATGAGAATCCTAGACATACCACCTGAGGTTCCTTTTTGACTCTGCTTCAAGACTGATACTCCCTCTAGTCACTCTGGTCCATTTCTCACTAGGCTATATGGGTACCAATGCCTGTCCCTTAGACTATGAGACTAGAAAAGGTAAAGCATGACATTCTGTAGGACTCCCAGCTTGTCACAGGACCAGAAAAAAGTACACCTTGCACATGTGTCTGTGTGGGGCATGATGGCATTCAGAAATGTTGAGTCATGGGTTAGAACCTTTAAACGGAGGCAGTGTTTCAGAGGGAGGGGCTGCATCAGAGCTCCTGTCTGATGGAGCTGCCCACATCTTTTGGGCATTTCTGTGAAGGCCCCTTGCCAGGCCTAGTAGGCTGTGTAATGAGGCTGCCAAGGCTGCTAAGGAGACAAGAAAGTCAGGGGAAGCTCTGCTAGGCAGATCCAAAGACCCTCTCTTTACACAGATGTAAAGAGAGCCAGCGAACGTCTGCAAGGCCCAGGCCTGCACACCGTGTGGCTGGATAATAGAATGGACTGGTTCTGGATGCCTACAATGGACAGGGTTCTTGTGCTCTGGCTGGAGCAAGATATGCAGATGGGACTCCATGTCCAAACTTGGAGCCCACAGCTGAGGAGTCAAATAGGGGCAGAAGGGTCAGAGAAGGCTGAGTAGGGGATATTCAGCGAGGGACAAAAGTTGGATATAAGAAGAGGAAGAAGGACATTACAGAAAGAGTGGGTGCTAAGGCTCAAAAGCTCTTGGGGTAACAGGGTAGAGCATGTCTGCTGTTCCTGGGGAGGCCTGCTCCCCACTAGCTGCTCCTAAACAGGAGTGAGCATGTGGCAGCCTAACAGGGCTTCAGGAAACAGCTTTTCTTCTTTTGGAGGGGTCATGGGAAGGGGTGGAATGGGGTTGAGACAGGGTTTCTCATGTAATTCTGGCTAGCCTGGGGCTTGCTAGGTTAGACCAGGCTGACCATGAATTCACAGAGATCCACCTGCTTCTGCCCCTCCACCCCCAAGTGCTAAGATTAGAGGTATGGGTCACTGCACCCAGATGGAAACAGCTTTTTGGAGGTGCCTTTCACTAGGTTTTGCACTGACGGAGCAGATCAGGCCCAGGACTTAGGATAGCTTGGCTAAATGAATATCAGCTATCTTCTAGCCTTAGACTCTATAGAAGAGCCATTGGCTTCTAAGGTGGTTTTTACAATCTTATTTCTGGTGATAAAGTGAACTCAGTAACCTGTGGATACAGAGTTTTCTGGGGCTGTTAGTATTGGCAAACCCAATGACTATGTGGGTTTTTTTTTTTTCTTTTTTTTCTTTTGGTTTTTCGAGACAGGGTTTCTCTGTGTAGTCCTGGCTGTCCTGGAACTCACTCTGTAGACCAGGCTGGCCTTGAACTCAGAAATCCACCTGCCTCTGCCTCCTGAGTGCTGGGATTAAAGGTGTGCACCACCACTGCCCGGCGGCTACGTGTTTTATACCAAGATGTAAAAAAATACAATAAGGCTGAAGGGAGAGGTGGTTTAGCAGTTAAAGCATGAGCTGCTCTTCCAGAGAACTTGAATTTATCTATCTATCTATCTATCTATCTATCTATCTATCTATCTATCTATCTATTTTTATTTTATGTGCATTGGTGTTTGGCCTGCATGCCTGTCTGTGTGAGGGTGTTGTATGTTCTAGAAGTGGAGTTACAGACAGTTGCCATGTGGGTGCTGGGAATTGAACCCAGGTCCTCTGGAAGAGCAGCCAGTGCTCTTAACCAATGAGCCATCTCTCCAGCCCCCTGAATTTTTTGTTTTTAAAACTTTATTTATATTTTATGTATGAGTGTTCTGCATATATTCCTGCATGCCAGAAGGGGGCATCAGATCCTATTGTCGATGGTTGTGAGTTACCATGTGGTTGCTAGGAGTTGAACTCAGGACCTCTGGAAGAGCAGCTAGCGGTGCTCTTAACTGCTGAACTCTCTCCAGCCCCAGAGGACCTGAATTTGGTTCCCAGCTCTTAAGTTGGGTTGAGCCACCTGCTCAGTTGGTTGCTCAGCCTGTAACTGCAGCTCCAGTGGGAATCTGATGTCTCTGGACTCTAAGGCTATCTGTACCTTACCCCCCCTCCCTCAATACATGTAATTAAAAATAATAAAAACAAATCTTAAAATGATATAACTGATGTCTGGATATAGATTTGAGAGTGTGTTTTGTTCATGTGCATAGGTGTGTGTAGGTTTGTCTACATGTGTGTGGTGGTTTGAGGTCAACATTGGGTATCATTCCTTGATTGCTTCTTCAACTTATTTTTTGAGGCAGTCTCTTACTAAACTCAAGCTTGTCAACTCACTTAGTCTGGTTGTCCAACAAGCCTTGGGATTCTTCCTGCCTGCCTCCCCAACCTGAGATTATAGATGTGCACAATCACACCTAGCTTTCATATGGGTTCTGGGGATCTAACTTGGGTCTTCATACTTGCACAGAGAACACTTTATATCATGAGTCATCTCTGCAGCCTTGGAGATAAAGTCTGTAAAGATAGAGTGTGCTGGGCTAGAGAGATGACTCAGTGGTTAAGAGCACTGACTGCTCTTCCAGAGCTCCTGGGTTCAATTCCCAGCAACCACACAGTGGCTCACAACCATCTGCAATGGGATCTGATGCTCTCCTCTGGTGGGTCTGAAGACAGCAACAGTGTACTCATATAAATATAATAAATAAATAAATAAATAAATAAATAAAGAGTGTGCTGTATCTAATAGGTCAAGGAAAGAGGGGTGAGTTCCTCCTAGTGAGCTCTCAAAATGGCGTTTCATTTCACTGGAGTTATATGGATGCTTGGTAGGGAGATGCTCAGCTTGGAATAAGCAAGTTCTTAGTAATAGTCATACATTAGAATCTCAATCAGCTAGAGCCAAGTGCCTCCTTTCCCTAGCTTGTGATCAGGATTCCCTGGCTGTAGAGATGTTGAAAGCCACAACCTGTCTAGAATGGAACCTCTTCTCTGGATGAAGATATGAAGATATGGCCAGCCCCAACAGGATATCCTAGGATATGTTCCTGGCATCTGAGCCATGGAGATCCTGGGAAGAGAACGGCAGCTTTGTTTGATCTCAGGACTCAAGGTAGGTTTAGAAGAAAGAGGGGTCTTGGGAAAGGTCCTAGCCCTGGGTAGGGGCCTCTGGACCTGGCTATAAGGGGTGTGGCTTTAAGAGGATGGGAATGTTGTCAAGGGACCACAAAATGTTGCCACAGAGCAGCCACTCCACCTACACCTGCCTTTCAAAGCCTGATTTTAGAAAGTTTTTGTCCTGTGGTTCAGGCAGTCAGGTGGCTTTCCTCCTGAGAATCAGCTTCAAGGAGTAAATGTTTCTACCTGACATTGCCTGGAGGAGGTAAGGGCACAGTGAATTCAAAGGAGTTTAGGAGGGTTTATGGGTGTGATGGTTTGTCTTGGTTATCAGCTCTATGGGATTTAGTATCACCATGGAAACATGGGCATGCCTGTTGGGAGTTTCTAGATTAGTTAATTGGGGTGGGAAGACACACTATAAATATGAGCAGCAGCGTTCCATGGCTGTGTTGCTATACTGAATAAAAGGGAGAAAGTGAGCCGACCACCAGCATTAATTGCTTCTGCTTCGTAGTTGTGGCCAGTCCTGCTACCACGCCTTCCAGCCATGATGGAAAGCAGCCCCCAGCTGTGAGGTGACATCAACCTTTGTCAGGCATTTTGTCACAGCACTGAGAAAAGTAATAAATGCAATGGGTGATGCTATCCCACTGTTGGGTGGGGGACCTTAGGTCCACAGCCAACCCTAGTGGTCTGTCTGGCTAGTGGTTGCCAATGACAGGAGCCACCTTTGTGTTCTTCACCATTCAAGAAGCCCTTGGGATTCTCTGCATCTAGACATGAGTTAAGAGGTATAGGCGTGGTGCACTGGTAAGGGGAAAGAGAAAACTTCTCTTCCTAAAGTATGTTCCACAGCTTTCAGATCTGTTCTTGTTCAGTGTCACAGTCCTAGATAGGGCACTTCCCACTCAAGATGCTGCAGAATTTCCAAGTCCAGCTCCTTGAAGACTGGCCCTTGCCAGAAAATGCTGGAGCTCTGGGACTAGCTGTTGTATGTATGTATTCCCTTTGTTTGTTTGTTTGTTTTGTTTTTTAAAGCCAAGGTTTCTCTGTGTAGCCCTGATTGTCCTGGAACTTGATCTGTAGACCAGGCTAGCCTCAAACTCAAGAGATCAACCTGCCTCTGCCTCCTGAGTGCTGGGATTAAAGGAGTGTGCTGCCACCACCTGGCAGTTACATGTATTCCTAGACAAGCCTCTTTTCTTTGAGTTCTTTTTTTTTATTGCCTGTAGATGGGCACAGTGATGCTGCTGGTGTGTGTGGGGTGTGTGTGTGTGTGTGTGTGTGTGTGTGGGTGTGGGTGTGTAGAGGAAAAAAGAAGATTAGATGAAAGTAACAACAGGAGGGCCAGGGCATTTAAGAGCCTGAAGGTCGTGAGTTCTGCAGAGGACTCTATTGTAGACACTGAAGTGGTCCAGAGATCTGGGCACACATTGTAATGAGGCCAGTAGGCATCGTGGACCATAGGTAGATGGAATCCTGTTTTTCAAAGGCCACACCTGGGCTCATGCACTTGAATCATCTTTTGTATCAGGAGTGGGGTCGGACTCCCATCCCTGCCCATAAGATAGACTGGCCGACAGGGTGATGAAGCCTTTTAAACAAAAGACAAGTTCCAAGAGTTTCCATCCCCAGGTTCTCAGCTGCTTGTCCACTCGTGCTCTAGCAGCCTCAGCTCATCTCACCAAGTGCAGATCAAACACAGGCTGTATATTTCCTGGCCTGATTTTTCCTGTCCCTTAAGATCACATCTAAGAAGGAGCTAGAGGACATGTGCATGTCCTGGTTCTCATGGGGACATTTCACTGTTTGGGTATGTTTTGCTCAAGTAAGTGGCTTCTGGAGTTTGTGTTTTGAGATAAACTTATATAGAATGGCTGGGCATGGTGGTAAATGCTTTTAATCCCAGCACTTGGGAGGCAGAGGCAGGTGGATCTCTTGAGTTCAAGGCCAGGCTGGTCTACAGTGTGAGTTTCAGGACAGCTAGGGCTACACAGATAACTCTTGTCTTGAAAAACCCAACCCAACCCAAACAGCCCCCCAAAACAAACAAACAAACAGACAGACATTTGAAGTGAAAACGTAGCTAACTTTGATCTAACTCACACGACCATGTAACCAGCTCACCAGCCAGGATCTCCAACATCTTCATCATATCTATCAGTTTCTAGTAACTTCTTTTCCCGCACCCAGTGAATAGGGTCTGATTTCTATTATCGTAGACATGATTTGCATATTTTAGAAGTTCACATGAAGGGAATTTTACAGCATGTACATGCATAGCCCTTTGTATTTGGCTTCTTTTGGAGATTTATTCTCATTGTATTAGCAGCTCTTTCCCTTGTATTGTTCTTAGTATTTTTAGTTTTTGGATGCTATTGTAAGTGAAATTTTAGAGTGTTTTAATTCCCCAGTAGCTTATTGCTGGTTTATGGAGGCATAATTGTTTTCTTACATTGATCTTGGATTCTATGATATTACTAAATGTATTTATTTGCTCTTCCATTCTCCACACTTAATCATTGTATCTGTGACTAATGACAGCTTTATCTCTTCCTTTCCAATCTTTTCTCCTCTCTATTTCTTTTCTTTTTTTAAATTATTTTTCATATTTTATTTACTTTTCAAATGTTTCCCCCTTTCCAGATCTCCCCTTTGGAACCTCCCCATTCCCTCCCCCCTCCCCCTGCCACTATGGGGGCAATCTCCCACCCACCCACTCTCCTCTTCCCTCCATGGCATTCTCCTATACTGGAGAATCTAACATCCTCAGGCCCAAGGGTTTCTCCTCCCCCTGATGGATAACAAGACCCTCCACTGCCACATTTGTGGCCAGCACCATGGGTCCCTCCATGTGTATTCTTTGGTTGGTGGGTCAGTCTCCAGGAGTATGGGGGGGGGTCAGGCCAGTTGCCACTGTTGCTACCTCCCTGGGGATGCAAACTCCCCAGCTCCTTCAGTCCTTTCTCCAAGTCCTCCATCTGGGACCTCACACTCAGCCCTATTGTTGCTGCGAAGTGACTCTTGGGTATTTCAAACTTTTGGGTTAATAACCACTTAACAGTGAGTACATACCATGTTCATTCTTTTGTGACTGCGTTACATCGCTCAGGATGATATTTTCAAGATCCATCCATTTGTCTGAGAATTTCATGAAGTCGTTGTTTTTAATAGCTGAGTAGTATTCCATTGTGTAAATGTACCACATTTTCTGTATCCATTCCTCTGTGGAGGGACATCTGGGTTGTTTCCAGCTTCTGGCTATTATAAATATGGTTGCTATGAACATAGTGGAACATGTGTTTTTATTACATGTTGGAGCATCTTCTGGGTATATGCCCAGGAGTGGAATAGCTGGGTCCTCAGGTAGTATTATGTTCATTTTTCTGAGGGTCCGCCAAACTGATTTCCAGAGAGGTTGTATCAACTTGCCTTCCCACCAGCAATGGAGGAGTGTTCCTCTTTCTCCACATCCTCACCAGCATCTGCTGTCACCTGAGTTTTTGATCTTAGCCATTCTGACTGGTGTGAGGTGAGCTCTCAGGGTTGTTTTGATTTGCATTTCCCTGATGACTAAGGATGTTGAACAATTCTTTAGGTCCTTCTTGGCCATTCGAGTTTCTTCAGTTAAGAAGTCTCTGTTTAGCTCTCTTCCCCATTTTTTGATAGGGTTATTTGGATCTCTGGAGTCTAGCTTCTTGAGTTCTTTGTATACATTGGATATTAGCTCTCTATCGGATGTAGGATTGGTAAAGATCTTTTCCCAATCTGTAGATTGCCGTTTTCTCTCCATTTCTTTTCTCTCTTGTGCAGTAGAGTTTCGTAGCCCAGGCTGGGCTACAAACTCATAGTCTTCTTGTGTCCACCTCCTGTGTGCTGGTATTAGACTATGTACTACCATTCTTGGAATTTCCTTTCCAGTCTGTATGGCTTTGTTTTCCTTGCCTTGTTGACTTGGTGGTGATTTTAATCCAATACAATTATGCAGGCTGGGACTTAAGTTTTGAGACATTATTATTCTATGCAGTGGTTCACATTTAATTCCTCTGGCTGCTTGGGAAGAATCTTAGGGAAAAGAAGAAGAAGAAGAAGAAGAAGAAGAAGAAGAAGAAGAAGAAGAAGAAGAAGAAGAAGAAGAAGAAGAAGCAGCAGCAGCAGCAGCAGCAGCAGCAGAAGCAGAAGCAGAAGCAGAAGCAGAAGCAGAAGCAGAAGCAGAAGAAGAAGAAAGCAGAGAAGAGCAAGGAGGCTGAGGATTCCAAGAGAAAGAGGGAGATGGTTTGGCTTGAGAGAATGGAGTCATAGAACTCACTGTGGATGAGTGTGGAGACAGTGAGGGTACTACGGAAGTCATTGGGAGAGGTGGAAATGTTTCCTCTTGAAGTGGAGGCTGGGAGGCAGCTTCACTACTCTCTTTTCAAGATACTATTAGACACTCTTGGTCTTTGGGAGGGAGCTGTAACAATCAAGTTCAAGACACTGGAATACAGTATAACTTAAATGTGGTTCAAAGCTCTGAAAGTAGACAGGAGAGGAGAGAAGCAGAGAGGAATAGAGACAAAAAGAGCCTATGGGAGTTTGAATGAAGATGGCTTACAGATTTCAATGCTTAGTCCCCAGTTGGTAAAACTACTTGGGACAGATTAGGAAGTGTGGTGTGTGACCTTGTAGGAGGAGGTATGTCACTGGGGCCAGGCCCTGAAGTTTCAAAAGTCCATGCCATTCCCAGTTAGCTTTCTCTTTGCTTCATGCTTGTAGATCAAGATGTAGGAGCTCAGCTACTGCTCCAGCGCCATGCCTGCTTGTCTGCTGCCATGCTTCCCACCATGACAGTGGTTGCCTCTCACCTTCTGAAACTGTAAGCCCCTAATAAACTCTTCCTTCTATAAGTTGACTAAGGTCAGGGTGGGTTACCACAGTAACAGAAAAGTAACTAAGACAGAGCCCCAATTCTGAAATAGAGATTGAAGAGAGATATGTTCACTGCCCTTTTGTGACAACTGACAAAAATGCAGCTTCAAAGAAGAAAGGTTTATTTGGGCTCACGGTTCAGGGGATATGGCTCACCATGGCAGGGGTAGTGGGAGGCTGTTCTTTCGCATCATGGAGGATCAGCAAGCAGAGAAGAGGGAAGACTGTCTCAGCTGGTACTCTCAGAGACACAACAAAAGTTGTGTTTCACTAATGCTCTAAATGTGTCTCTTAATCCACTCAAGTCGACACTCAAATTAACCATCACAAGAGATGGGAAGGAATCAGCAAAGCAAATGAACAGGGAGCAGCTAGGTAGAAGGAAACTCAGAGAGAACAACTCTCTTTTTGATATCAGTAGAGGATTGATTCCAAGATCCATGTACTAAAATCTGCAGATGCTCCAGTCTCTTACATAATATGACATAGTATTTGCATATAACCTGTGCATCCTCTCTTGAGTACTTCAGATCATCTCTAGATCAGTTTTAATACTTAGTACAACATAACTGCTGTGCTAATAGCTGTTAGACTGTTTTGTTTAGGGAATAATGACAAGAAAAATTTTGTGTTCAGTACAGATGTAATTTTTTAAAAATCTATTTTCCAATGTTGGTTTAAACCACTAGTGTAGAAATCCATGCATCTGAGGGTACAGTTATTATAAGACTCTAAATTGCAAGTGCTCCCTGAAAGGGCTGGTTAATGTGTAAGATGCTGCCGAGTAGGAAAAGTAGGGCAAAGACAGAGAAGCAATCGTGAGAGCTGGTGTTTCAAGCATCCTCTTTAGAGTCAAGAAGGGCATTTCTGTAGAGCAATAGAGCTAGAGGCTTTTCTGGGTGATGTGAGAACTACTGATGTGGACATAGAGCTATGCAGCACACCACGGGTGGTGGTGGTGATGGTAGTGGTGATGGTGCTGCTGCTGGTGGTGGTGGTTATGGTGGTAGTAGTGGTGATGGTGGTGATGGTGGTGGTGGTGGTGATTATGGTGGTGGTGGTGGTTATGGTGTGAATGATGGTGATGGTGGTGATGATGATGGTGGTGGTGGTGGTGGTTATGGTGGTAGTGGTGATTATGGTGGTGGTGGTGATTATGGTGGTGGTGGTGATGGTGGTGGTGGTAGTGGTGGAGGAAACCTTTCTTACCTTCTGAAGAAGCATTGAGGAGCTCTTGGTGATCAAAAACCTCACTTATCACAAAGAAAAAATAGACCCAGTGTCCTTTAAGGCAGAACTTGGGCTGGCAGGCAGCGTAGATCAACCACACTAGAGAGGATAAAGCAAGGGTAGGAATCCCTTCTCAGTGTTGTACTGTGTCTCTATCACAAGACCCTCGTTGTGACAGTCAGTCCTGTTCATTTCCAGCAGAGGTGAGCTCCAAGGAAGGCAGAAGTGTAGGCTCCAGTGTTGTTCAATGCTGCGTTCTGCCACTGTGTGTTCATGTCCTGAGAAAGTTACAGTGCTTTATATAGTTGACTTTAAATGGAAACTATGCATACTCATTAGGAAACTACAGGAAAATTAAGGACTATCTTTTGACATTTTACGTATTTTACTCTAATGGGTATCTGCATACGTTTGTTCTTGCATAAGCTTTATTATTTGTCTTTCAGTGTTGTATAATGTTTATATATGGCTTTCATAGTAAAATTGCATAGTGTAATGCCTCTTGACCAAGCAATTCTATGAATGATTGTTTGGGTCATATCTAATATTTATAAACAGAATCACATTGAATATCTATAGAAATAGAACTTACTCTTGATCCATCTCCATAAAACTAATAATTGTAGGTTTTTTTGGTATTTCCTAGCCATATTGTTGGTGGGACATCAACTAGAGCCACCTCCCTTGGAATACCCAGTTCAACAGTCCTAACTCTCTACAGATTTGTCATTTAATTCTTTAAAAGATTGATGCACCAAAGAGGGGTCTCATCATAGCTGCAATTTGTCTTTCTTTGGTTGCTAAAAAAAGATACTCATTTCCCCATCTGTTCATTTACTGATTCTATTTCTCTCTGCGGGAGCAAGGAGCTCCCAAGGGATGATTCACATTCGGATCTTTCTTATCAAGGTCTCTGAACAGCCCTCTGGGCCCTGCCTGGAGTATCCTCACTCACTCAAGTAAAGTAAGTCAGATGATCACGCCCTTCTGCTCCCCCCGCCCCCAGCCACCCTCCATAGTCATATTCTTCCTGCTGAAGGCCCCATAACAGCATTTCATGGACACCCCTCCAGATCACCCTTGGCTTTCTCTGTAGCCATTTTCCATAGACCTCAGAGAAACATCAGGAAATACTTCTTAACCAATTTATTAGTCTAGTCTCTACAACCGACTGCTCAGAATTCTTTTTCTTTTTTTTAAAGATTTATTTTATGTATATGAGTACACTGTGACTGTCTTCAGACACACCAGAAGAGGGCATCAGATCCCATTACAGATGGTTGTGAGCCACCATGTGGTTGCTGGGATTTGAACTGAGAACCTCTGGAAGAGCAGTCAGTGCTCTTAACCACTGAGCCATTTCTCCAGCCCCCTGCTCAGAATTCTTCAGTCTGTCTCTACCTACTGCTACTTCCCCAAACGAAATCCAGGCTTTAGTTTGACTTGTTTTGTTTCCCTCTATAGACCTCTATTTCTTCCTCCCTCCATATCTTGTTTTGTGAGACCCTTTTCTTAGGGTGCCTCTATTTATTCATGGGTTATGTCAAGTCAAATATTATCTTAGACATAGGCTGCTCACCCAAGTTTTCCTGGATTTTCTTCAAGTCCACCTAGCCTCCAGCATGCCTCTGAATGTCTGAAGCTTTTGCAGTATGTAGGGATCTCTTAAAAAGCCATCAGGACTCTAGTAAGTAGTTTTTTTCCTCCTTCCATTCAACTTCCAAATAAGTTGTAAAAGGAAGTCTAGGTAGAAGTCAAAGTATTTCCTCCTCCTCCTCCTCCTCCTCCTCCTCCTCCTCATTAGTTTGGTGATACAGGTTTTGTGGAGGAAGCAGCTTAGTGTGAAGACAAATAGAACTATGACCTCAGAATTATTTTTCCTATCTTTGCCCAGTCTCAAGTGCTCTGAGGGGATGGGGTTCATATGTCGCAGTCTCTGGAAGCACATGTATGAGAGGGGACATCAGTGATGAGGGAGGGATGCTTCCCTCCTCATAGAGGATCCCCCAAGAAGAAATGCTAAATCTTGCTGCAATTATAATTTTGTCACTTTGTGCATGTTATTGTCTGAGCTATGCATTGATCATCTTAAGGCCCAAAGTATGTAGGACTTCTTATCTACCCCGTGCTTTTAGGCGGGTGAAAAAGACTCACTTAGCAAGCACACCCACTCTAGCCAAATCTGAGATTCTGCTCTGTTTGAGGGCCTCATTTCTCTATTGATGGCAGCCTAGTTATGCAAGCAGAACTCATGGGAATAGGTTAGGAAGCTTCTACAAGGGTGCAGGAAATGAGGACACTGTTGTCCTTGCACTAGAATGGGGGGGGGCACCCAAATGAGAGGTGGCCTAACTCACAATTGTGTCAAGAGCTTCCCAAGTCTTTATTGTACTTTATTGGATGATAGTCACCCAAGGCACAGGGGAACGACATATTTTTCACTTGTCAGGGATTCATGGACAGAGCCAGATTACAGATTCTGCTGCTCCACTGGCTGCTGCTTTCTAGAGGAATTTGAGCCCTCAGAGGGTTTGGAGCCCACCTGCTAATGCCTGGATTCCAGAGCTGTGGGTGCACACACATCATTGCACCATGTAGAGTTAGAAAAAGATCTCTCTAAAAATAACCACTGAGGAATATTTAATTTGATAGCAAGACTGTGACTAATCCATGAAACAGAGAGTCTGTGTGACAAGACAGTAAAATAATGGGGAGAAATTCATGTTTGACCTTTAAGCAAGTGCAAAATGAAACATATCTATGCCTCAGCAGCCAAGGACCCTGTGGCTGTAGGTAAAGTGAGGATGAGCAGGGGATTTGATGGTCACGGAGGAGAATGGATGGCATTTATAGATCTCGAGGGTGTTGTATCTAGAAAATAGAATGGGGAAATCAATACTTTCAGTGTTAAATAGAGAGAGGAGGCTGATGCTCAGCCAAATGCTGGTAGATGTGGATAGCCCAGTGGGGCAGGTGGGCCCAAACCAGTCCTCTTAGCCTGGCTTGGTAGGAAGGCAGGTGCTACAAATTTGAGGAGACCCAGTGTTTCTGGGTCTAACATAGGGGAGAGGAACAAAATTCCAATGTTGAGTGAGCTTTTACCCCGTGCCATGCTCTGTGTTGAGAACTTTATTGGCGTTATCTTTATAGGCATTTATAGTATTGGAGGCTTTATAATTTTCACTTGCTAGAGGGTTCAGAGATGTCCAATTACTTGACTAGGGTCACACAGCCTGAAAGTGTCCAAAGCCTAGTTTGGAGTCTAGAGCCTTAGCCGCCGCCTTCTTCTTCTTCTTCTTCTTCTTCTTCTTCTTCTTCTTCTTCTTCT
>JADRCH010000034.1:11357943-11389354 GCA_019843965.1 Rhynchomys soricoides
TCTTCTTCTTCTTCTTCTTCTTCTTCTTCTTCTTCTTCTTCTTCTTCCTCCTCCTCCTCCTCCTCCTCCTCCTCCCCTCCTCCTCCCCCCCTCCTCCTCCTCCTCCTCCTCCTCCTCCTCCTCCTCCTCCTCCTCCTCCTCCTTCTCCTCCTCCTCCTTCTTCGTTTCTCTGTATAGCCCAGGCTGTCCTGGAACTCACTCTGTAGACCAGGCTGGCCTCAAACTCAGAAATCTGCCTGTCTCTGCCTCCCAAGTGCTAGGATTAAAGGCATGTGCCACCACTGCCCGGCTTTAGCCCTGTTCTTTATTGCAAAGTTACTTGGAATTTGAAGCAAGCTTAGAAGTGGGCTAGAGTGACTGAGGCTGTGTGCAGAGGTGGTTTTAGCAAGGATCCTGGCACAGCAGGTTGGTAGACCAATATTTCTTCTCTGATTGTTTTATAATTCATGACTGTGCATAATAAATTCTGATCCATCATTCGCAATGCTAATTGAAGAGTAAGTCTCTATTTCTTCAAGTTTCTCTTCCTCTGTGGCAACAGGGTGAATACTGTTTCTGTTGCTCTCTGGGTCAAGACCTTGCATTTTCTAAGCACATATTCAGGATCTCTTATCACAAGTCTTTCAACTTTGGTTTTTTTGTTTTTTGTTTTTCTCTCCAAAGAATGTTTCTCAAGGAAAGAATTAGCAATGGTCCCTAATTCAGGCCCAGTTGTTTCCCAGCATGCTCAGCTCTTCTTTCCACAGACCCTTAGCATGTGCAGAGCTGTAGGAAGACAAACAAATTGCTACGTCTGCACCTGTGGGTCCCTGAACTCTTCTGCAGCTCTGCAGATCAGGCTTTGTAGGAAGGTGTGTTGCCTTTTCCTTCTGAGCCTGGGAAATGAGGGCAGAAGTCTGTAGAGGTAGGCTATCTCAAGGATAAAGGACAGATTGGCTCAGGGAAGAGAGCAGCCTGGGTAAAGAGTGGCCCTAGATTATTTTATATAGTTAGTCTTTATTGGGTGCTCAAAAAATTGGGAAATATGCTAAGTAAGCTCTGTGCTCAGTATTCACGAGGATGGACTCTTTCCTAGACTCTTCCTGAACATACTCAGGATTTCTCCTAAAAGCTTTGTCTTAGGGCCCTATCTTGTCTCCGGATGGCCTGTTAGGGTATGACAGTGGCTAAAACACAATGTCACAGGGCCCACTAGGTTCCTAAGACCTGTCTCCATCTCTTATCCCAAACATATCTGTTCCCATTCTCCACTTGCCTGCTTTCAGATCACATCTTAGGTGCATTAAGCAGTTTTTCTATTAGACCCACTTCCCTGGCACTCCTGTCAAGAATGGTTTCTTTTTTATTTGGCTGATTCATGTGCCTCATCAGACTCCAATTTAAATACCATTCCTCCAGGAAAGTCTTCCCTAACTTGCAAAGTTCATCAGCCACCCTGACTGATGCTCCCTTCCTACATTAGTCTTATGTCTCTGATGAGAGATTTGCTTATGTGATGACTGGTTTAATTTCTCTTTCCCGTGGAAGATCATAAGCTGTATGATGAAAAAAGACCATGAACATCTTCTGTCACAATCCCCCCCCCCATAATAGGTTCTCAGTACATTTCTGGTGAAGGAATTCTGCAAAACTTTCACATTGAATGTGAGAAGCCAGGGAACTGAAGTTCCCTTCTTAGTCCCAGTTCCATAGCAATTCAGATACTGGGTCGATAGGGCTGTACCAAGCCAAGAGGCTTTGTTTTGCACTTCAGTGAGTTGGTGAATACATTGCAATTGGTTGCTTTTTATATATAGAGAAATTACCTCTGTCCTGATTTGCAATATTTGTGCTATTTTGGGCTGTTTTTCTCTTTTGGGCCTATTTGTATTAGAGCAATAATTTCACCATTTGGCTACACAGAGGCTCAATTAATATTACAAATATGATCCCATAAAATTCACTGCTTGACATTAGAATGTTTTGTTGCTAATTACTCTCCAAGGTTTTTAATTTCAATACCTCCTTGGTGCCTTAGTATAGAAACTCAAGGGCAAAGTTATTGCCCCCAAGAGGAAGGAGAACTAAGCAATGCCAAGTTTCTGTTTGCCCTTCCTTCTGGGGGTATCTCACTTTGTATTCCGGTTTTGCTCATTTCCTTACCCACAAAATAAAAAGCAAATAAAAGCTTTATTGAAACGAAGATACACTGTTTTTGAGATAAAATGAGAGTCTTCTTTTACTAATGTAACCATCCAAAGGATATTTATATTTACTGAGTGCCTACTATGTGTGACATCCTCTGTGTCAGGTAATGAGGGTGAAACAGATAAGGACATCATGTTACTGTCTCCAAGTAGCTCAGTGTTGGGTGAGGCAAGAAGCAATCTAGATTGTCAGTCATATTTGGACCCATCTTGGGGGTATTCCTCATGGTGGGACTAGATAATTACAGCCCACCCCGAAATGCTCTATCCATCTTCCGGGGATGAGCTTGGAAGAACCTTGGCTCTTCTTCATTTGAAGGCACTGGCTAACTGCAAAGAAGCTGCATTTTAATAATATTTTGAATGGGTTGATTAAATAGGAACAGATGGTTAAAGTTTGTCATTTTAGGGAAAATAATGAAATATTGCACTGCTTATTCTGCTTCTCTTTCACACTCTTCCCTATTCCCTCCCCACCACATAGATATTCATTGCAAAAAACTCAAGGCAAAATGCTAATGATGCTTTTTTTTAGTCATTTTAGGTCTCCTTACCCAAAAGGACCCCAATTTGGGTAGCTATCTCTGTGTGGCTGGGTTAGCCCTTTGTTCCTGGGCTGCCTCAGAGGAAGCTTCTTACAAGGTGTCGGTTTTGGTGGGAAAATGGCTACCTTAGGTTTTCTTCATTAGGAAAACTAGCTCTGCAAGTATTTTAGCAACCAGAGGAGGCTCACACCCTGAGGGTACCAGCAGAGCAGAGGTTAATTGTGTCTGTCTAGTCCTTTGCTCCAGGGCTTTGTGTAGGTAGAGGCCCTGACTACAGGTTCCTCTTGGTCAAGGGAAGGCAGGGTGGCGCTCCTGTTACCTGCATTCTATTTGGGTTTGTCTCTATGCCAAATGCATTTCTCTGACGTTTTCTTACCACTCTGTTCAGACAGAGCAGCATATGAGATCTACTGCTGGGAGGGAGAAATGAGTGCTGCCTCTCACTGCTACCAGAAACTCTTGGGAGAATGAGCATCGTGTGCCACATATCTACAGCTTGCCGACTTCAATAGGCAGAGCCTCCAGAATGCTCCTGGATAAACATCATCTTTGCGGCCACACATTGTTTTATAAGCTGAGTCATCAGGCTGGCTGGCTCCTTAAATGCTGCTGTCTGAATCTTCAGGCAGAAGAAAATGAGAAGGCTTGGAGTCCAAGCTGACAGAACTTTATAGAGGGTCAGTCTCACTTGCCAAATATGATGACAAATTTGCCATTATGGAATTTGCTCATGATGAAAGGATTATCGATCAACGGAGGAAATATGATGCTTTTCTGCATTTCTTATAGATTATTTAGGAAATCTCTTTCATTATAGCTACTTTTAATAGCCACTAGCATTAAGGGATTTCCTGCTGAAAATCTGATTCCTTCCTTAGTCATCAAGTTGCAATTTATCACTTAATGAGGTAAAGCCAAAAGGAAGGGTGGCACAATGGGTCAAAACTGTTTGCAGACTTTCTTGTTTCTTAAATTGTTCTTCCATGTTTATCTTTTAAAAAGCTGTTCAGTAAGATGGGTCTCAATTAAAACTGATCTTCTTATAACGATCATTAAACAGGAAATTTCTCCTAAAGTATCCTGGTTCTCTTTTTCAGTCTAATTTTATTATGGTTTTAGTAGATGTATAGGTAGAGTACTTACTGGAGAGTGTATGTGAAATTTTTATTAGCTGTCAGGTGCTATGTTAGCCTCTGTGTGGGGCTAAACTAAATGAAATCCTTGCCACTGAAGAATAAAATGCATTGCTGTTAATGTGCCAGGCAGACACACTCCATCTTTTAGAGCAAGGTGGAGGAGTAAATGGTGCAGAGAAGAGAAACCCTGATGGTAGAGAAAAACTTTCTTTCATAGAGGGGCAGCTGGGGAGTCTTCCTGGAGAAAGTGGTCCTGAGGTAATCCTTGGAGAGTGAGGATGACCCACAAGTTTCAAGTGAAAGAAAGAGGTTTTGTGGGTTGTAGGTATTGTTCACAAAAGCCCCCATCAGATAAAGAAGTGGGGGATACCAATGTCTGGAATTAGGATAGCCCTGGAGAATTCTGGAAGAACAGTGTTTAGGTGATAAGCTTAGAAATCAGATCTTGAGGGGCTGAGAATCAAATAAATCACACTGACATCAAAGGACCTGGGGTCCACAGTTCTCTTCCGAAGTCAGATGGAGAGAGGTGGAAGAGGAGTTGGTGAGGCTACTGACAAGCAGGTCTTCCTGGGGTGGTAGGAGCCTGTGGAGCTGGGCAGGGTGGAAATGGGAGCCAGAAGCTTCTAAAGCAAGAGCAAGAGCAAGAGCAAGAGCAAGAGCCTGGCTGGGTACTGGCAGGGATACAAGAAAACTAGATAAAGAGGAGGAGGAGGTCAGTGAGGATTCTGATTTTTCAGATGCAAGCTGGAAATCAGCTTATGCCTGGGAGAGCTGTGTGCTGGGGGTTGTCAAGTGGACTAAGAGCCTGAGGAAGGGAAGGCTTGGACCAGCTGCTATGGGGATAGAAGAGCAGGTGCACAGTCCTGCTGAGGTCACATTCTCCACAATATATGCTGTGTCCTTTTGTGTTATTTCAAGAAAACAATCTAAATTTAGTGCAAACAGCTAAAGTAAACAAGCCCAGCCCTTAACCAAATGTCTCCTTTATCCTCCTTGGCCCCCTTTTCTTCCCTTCTCACCCGTTGGAATTAGTATTCTCTGACCTCAGAGCTGAGATGGGCAGCAGTTAAGTGGATTGTCTTTGTTCAGAAATGGGAGCAAACTTTGGGAAAACTGGGCCTTAGGCTCTGTAACCATCATTATGCACACTAGTCAAGGGATAGAAGTACTGGATGAAATGAGAGCTTCATGGGTGTTCAGAAGACCTGTGTTGCTTGGCTGTGCTGGTTGGTCAGAGCTCTCTGGAGAGAGCTTCATGGGAATGTGGCTCTATTCTGTGGAATGCCCTTCATGACTGCCATTGTACTGAGGTCCATGTTCCTGGAAGAACTAGCTAAATAAATAAAGGCATCTCTGTTGTTTTTCTTTTGGTTCCTGATTGCCCTTTGTACTCTCAAAGTGTATCTGATTATTGAGAAATTCAATCGTTCACAGAACAGATGTTTTCTGGGCAGGAGTGGCAGCCTTCATTGATAGATGAAAGAGTCCATGAGGTGGTGGCAATAATCCAGGTGAGGATGAGGACAGTCAGGATACTTCGAAGAAGGAATCAATAAGGTCAGGCAATTATTAAGATACTTATTTTTAAATAAAAAAATAAAAAAGATGTCTATATGCAGCCCAGGCTAGCCTCAAACATAGGGTTCTTTTGCCTCACCTTTCAGAGTGATATACAGGCGAGGGTCGCCATGCCAGTTGCACCAGAATACTCTTATTCTAGTCTTTCTTTTCTTTTCTTTTCTTTTTTTTTTTTTTGAGACAGGGTTTTCTCTGTATAGCCCTGGCTGTCCTGGAACTCACTCCGTAGATCAGGCTGGCCTCGAACTCAGAAATCCGCCTGCCTCTGCCTCCCGAGTGCAGGAATTAAAGGAGTGCGCCACCACTGCCGGGCTCTAGTCTTGCTTTTCAATTAATGACCATGACGTAACTGTTGAGTTGGGTTGAGGCTGAGAGGCCAGAAGGATGACTTTAGCCTAAAGCTTGCCTATGGGCCTATTTGCTGACAGTCCTGTGGGAGAAAGTTAAGAGTTGTTGGATACAAATGGATACCTGAAATCTCAGACAAAAGAGGAGGCTGCAGAAAACTGCGTGGCTGCTGCTCTTCCAGGGGACCTTACATTCTCTCTCTTTCTCTCCCCCCCCCCATCATACACCATACACTTTAAAATAAAATACAGTTTAAAACAAAAGAGAGGAAAAATGTCACTCTGTTGACTGCAGTACTAGTTTAGGCTTCTTAGAAAAGAGATGCTGAGATGGGCTTTGAAGAATAGGGCATCCAAGAGTGATAGCGAGGCATGGCACCAAGGTTTCGAACTTACAGTGCTAGTGACAAGAGACGATTGGATATATGCTGGGTCCAAATATAGAGTCCGGAAGTTCCCGGTCTTTGCCCAGCAGTTGACAGTAGGGGGTCATAAGGTAATGTTGGTAGCCATCAGAGAGAATGAATTCTTAGGAGATGGAGGAAGAAAGTTCTAGGAGGGAGCCAGACCTCAGGATGGGGGAGACCTATGTCCCGCAGAGGCTGTGGCATAGGTCCAGGGTACACAGCTAGATAGAATTGGGAGAGGAAAGACTAATTTACTAGGAAGGCCGCTAAGCTTGTCCAGGCCACACACATTGACCACAGCGGCCAACTCAACAAAAGAACTCAGGAGGTGTTAGAGGCCTTGGCCTATATGCGGCACCCTAGGAGGCCAAGAACCCCTACATGTCACTGAGTTCCTTTGAGGCAATCTCATTCTCCCAGCTTCTCCCCCTGCTACCCCCAGACCCCCGGGCTGGCAGAAGAGGACCTATCTGTTCTGGACATATCTGGAGGATATGTTTGTGACAGCACTGTGACAACGAGATGAGTTTAATGACGATGCCCCCATTTTTCACTGGTTCTCCTCGCTCTGACCAGAGGGGAAGCGGCCATCTCCGTATGCCTGGCAGGAGGCACTGTGGCCTTCCTCACGCAGGACCGCGACCCTGTTTTGCGGTAGCTGCAGCCAAAGGCTCTGGGTGGGCGGAGGGACCTGGCCTCCCGGGTCGGGCTATCCAATCGCTTCTCGCAGATTTCCCTCCGCTGGCCCGCAGCGGCGTCTCGTGGATTCGCGCGCGGGCTCGGGCGGGCGGCGCGAGCCCGGGTATTGCGAGCCCCCGCGCGCCAGGGAGCGGCGCATGCGCGGGCGTCCCGCGAGCCCGCTGAGGCGATCCGAGCCGCGGCGGCGCCGGGAAGCCAGCGACGGAGCTGTGAGGGACCGAACGGCGGCGCAGGGACGGTGGAGACGGACAGGTGGTGAGCCCTCGCCTGAGTCGCAAGGGCTCTTCGGCCGCCCGTGGAGTCTCGCGGTCGGTCAGGACGTGGCATCCGGCGGTGGCGGTGGCATCCCGGACGGCCTGTGAGGGATGCGCCGCCTACTGCCCCGCGCCGCCTGACCGCCCCCGCCTTGCCTCGCGGTGCGCCACAGCCGGGCCCGCGGCCGCCCCTGCGGCCGTCCCCTGCGCGCTGTCACCCAGCCGCCGCGCCCGCGGGGCTGCGCCCGGCCCGGCCATGTGGACCCCCACGGAGGAGGAGAAATACGGCGTAGGTAGGTGAGGCTGGGGCCTGGGCAGCGGCGGGGGTTCAGGGGCACGTGCCCGAGTCCCGGGCCCCGCCTCGATGGCTGCCCCGACTCCTCCACCCCTGTCCGCAGACTGTGCGGCCTCGGCGCGAGGCGGGTGCGGTACAAGCGCGGGGATGGGCCCGGGGCTCTGGGTGCGGGAGGGCGGCAGGGGGCGCTGGCGGTGCGGCCTTAGCAGGTGCGGCGGGCGGGAGGGGCCGCTAGGCCGGGGCATTTGCGGGAGGTTTGTGGTGTGAGGCGCAGGACAGTTTACCCGCGAAGATACAGCTTGAGAATCTGCTTTTTCCAGCAGTCAAAGCATCGATTTTAATGAATTTCTGCACCAAAGTTGATGAGCCCGATGGTTGTTTATTTTCCGATAGGAATCTTACAAAAAAGGATGCAAAACGTTGACATCATTTTCTCAGTCCAAAATGATGCAGATCTTTGTTTTGTTTTAAGGATTAGAAATAGTTACCCTACTACTGTGGAAAGTGTTTTGGACATACATCATTGTTAAAGTTTAGTGTATTTTGTTGACATGGTTTTGTTTGAAAAAAACAAATCTGTTCTCAAATGAGAATGTTACTCCTTAGTTTCTTCTTAAACTGTTAGGTGAAACTCCCGAAGGTTGACGATTTCTTTTAATATTCCATTTCTTTAAAAAGAATATTCAGTTTTTAAGGGACTGTTTTATTTTTACAGTGTTAGTATTTTGTGGCCAGCCACTTTACATTATTGTAAATAACCTATTGGATTTAGTTACAAATATTTAAAATGTGGAATGTGCAGGGTTTTTCGTTCTTTATTAGCTTGAAAAGGAAAATTTTGGAAAATTTATAGGAAATATATTGCTTAAAGACAAATTATTATTTCAATTAATGCAACAATTTTATCAGTATTTCGTTCATAATTCATTATAAAGTAATTTTGTAAACTGCAGTGGTTTTGTAAAGTGCAATTGTTTTGTAATACCATCAGGCAAGGTATGTAAAAATACTATTTATAGCAGAGAGGCCTTCTATCTTGTTCTGAAAAGTAACATTCTAAAGTTTGTAATTAGCTATTCTACAATGAACCTGGTAAAAAAGACCCCAAGTTCTAGAGTCTTTTGAAAGAGAATTAGGAAATGGTGCACAGGCTGGGATTCACCCCTAGGGACTCCTTTCCCGTTTCTATTTAAAGCATTCCTTGAATACTAAGTTGCTACTGTGAAATGAGGAGTTGATGGTTTTTCCTCTGCATAACTTGCTATCAGAACTACTTAATGAGAATAACAAGCAATCTGTGTGAAAGTGGTCAGCTGTCCAGTGGTACTTGATACATTTTTCCCTTCTGGAAGAACTCTCAAGTAATGCTGATAGTGGGGTTCAGTGTGCTGACTTCTTTTTACTGGTGCTTTGGGAAAATTATGTAAATAATTTTCTTAATGTGTAAATGAGGGCTTGTATGTTAACATATCTTACAGGGTTGTGAAAACCAAACAAGTACACACTAAGTAGTTTGTAAATGTTAATCTCCCCATTAGTACTTAGAGAGTGATAACACTATATAGCAGTAGGTGTGTTAGTTCTGAGACTGGTAATTCAAGCCAATCAGATGGAATGAGATTAGCTTTAGAAATATTGTTACTCCTTGTAGAGGTGCATAGCATTGAGTACAAGGTAGATCTTAAATGCCTATTGTTATTCTGAAGATAGTTTCTTTGTAGCTGTGGTCTGGTATAATTTTGATGTTTTTTTCTTTTCTTTTTTTAAAAAACAACTATTGGATGTTTCTCTTACAGTTTTCTTCATCTGTCTCTTTCTATTATGGTCTGAAAGTTTTTGTTTAAATTGCTTAAAATTCTGGAATTCCTCCTCTCCGTAAACTTAGGGGCCACACTTCTAGGTGTTTTCTTAAAATCTAATTCAATCTGTAAGATATCTTCAGTATTGTACTTAATAATGATAAAATGTCAATTAAATGACTTTTTCTATTAGTTCCATTTGTTTGATTTTAAGCTAAGGACTAGCTTGAAAGTTTAACTATCACCACTGTTTCTATAAGAAAATGTTTTAAATTCAGCTTTTTTAAATTAAACATTCATTTATTTGTTTGTGTGGAGAAGTATCCATGTCAGATACCTTGGGGAGTCTTTTATTTTCCATGTATGTTTTGGGGATTGAACTCAGGCGATGAGATTGGTAGCAGGTGCCTTAGTCCTCTGAGCCATCTCGCTGAATTTAACAGAGATTTAACTTCTAAAGGTCTGTGGTAGAGCCTGGTGTGGTTCATATCTCTTTGAATTCAGGAGATCCAAGGATCAGGATTTTGAGGAGTCATCAGAAGGAGGGAAGACAGAGAAAAGAAAGGAAGAAAGAAGGAAGGAAAGGGGAAAAAAGATCTGCAGTGCAGAGGAGTCTGAGGTGGAGCAGTAACCATGTGGGAAAGACTGCTGTCCACAATATTTGAGTAAATTCACAGTGGCTTCATTAGTTATTTTATGACCCATCAGTCCCAAGAAGGAAGCCCAGTTTTTGAAGCCTCTGAAAGAGAACCAGTACCTCTTTTTGAAGCAAATCCAGAACTTTATTTTGTTCTTAAAAACAAGGATATAATCTACACTTTATAATCATTGGTTTAATATTTGCAGAGAAGTTAAAATTTTACTTGAGCATTAAGACAAGAGTAAAGTCACAGGTCTAAGGTATTTGGCTAGTAAGCGCTGAGTTGAAATTTGAGTCTAAGATTTCAGAATTCTAAGCTACAGATTCTTCTCTTTTACAGAAATTTTATTATTGTTATTTGTGTGTGTGTGTGTGTGTGTTTGTGTGTGTGTGAATTATATATGTGTCTGAGTGTTAACAGGTAAGGTCCCATGGTGATAGGAAACAGCTTTTGCGAGTTGGTTTTTTCTTTCCACCATAGATTCCAGGGGCCAAACTCAGGTTGTTGTTAGGCTTGGGCAGCAAGTGCTGCTCTCTCTGCTAAGCTACCTTGCTAGCTCTACAGACTCTTTTATTAACCCTTTGCCTTTGATTTGTATGTTTACCTTGAGAGTTGAGACATAGTCTAGAGCAGTGGTCCTCACCCTTCCTAATGCTGTGACCCTTTAATACAGTTCCTCATGACCCCAGCTGTAAAATTATTTTTGTTGCTACTTTGTAACCGTAGTTTTGCTACTGTTATGAATCATATTGTAATATCTGTGTTTTCTGATGGTCTTAGGAGACCACTGTGAAAGGGCTGTTCCACCCCTAAAGGGGTCATGACCCGTAAGCTGAGAACCACTGCTCTAGAGTCTTCATTTTAAACTAGGTAAATAGATTTAAGGAATTTTTCCACTTTGGATATTATATAAGGCTATATAACATTACTGTTGCATTTATGAATATAATGATTTATTTTGATAATGGGTATAGGGCACGAGTTCAGAAAGCAAGTTTTTAATAATACCTTGAAGACTATATCAGGTGCTATTATTATTATTGTGATGATGATGATGGTGATGATGGTGATGGTGTTGGTGGAGGTGATGATGATGATGATGATGACGATGATGAAGATGATGATGACCACAGGGTCTCACTTCTTATCTGGCCTAGACCAGGCTGGCCTCAAACTCGCCTGTCTTGCTGGGATTAAAGTTGTGTGCCACCATGTCCAGCCTACTATTCTTTTTTAGAAAGACACTTAGGATAGAGGAAAGAAATTGAATTTAGCAAACATCTATTGAATGGCTTTTTTAAGCCAAAAAGAGTTGTCTTGACCTCTTATTCTCTAAAGCAAACAGGAACTAATCTGCATGGAATTATCAATTAAAAGTTTGTGTTTGAGTGTGATTTATGTGCATATGTGTAAATAGAGGTTAACCCTTAGGAGTCTATCTCAGTTGCTCTCTGTCTTATTTTTTTGAGATAGCCTCTCTTGTTGAGCTTGGAACTCAAGGATTTAATTAGATTGGCCAACTGGCCAGAGAATATTCAGAGATCTCTGTCTCCATCCCCAACCTCAGCACTGGTGTTACAGATGTGTGCCACTGAGTCAGGCTTTTACATGGGTGCTAAGGAGCTGAACTCATGTTCCCAGGCTTGTGGGACAAACATTTTATTGATTGCTCCCCCCTTTATTTAGATGAGTGTCTTGCTGTATTGTTCAGGTTAGTCTCCCATTTCTGGGCTCCCACCTCAGTCTCCCCTGTAGTTGGGCAACAAGTGTGCATACCATAGTCAGCTTCATATTTTAATAGAACACTTAACATAGAACAATATTCAGTAGACTTCATATTTACTGATCATTTAATCAGGTAGTATAGACTGTACATTAGAAGCATTAAAGTACATTGTAAACATGTTTTCAATGTAATATTTAAAATTTTTATTTATGTGTCCATATTTTCGTGTTTGCTAAGTGTGTTGTAGCGTTCACAGAGGGCGGAAGGCGGCAGAACCTCCAGAGCTGGAGTTCAGGCATTGTGTGCTGCTAGACATGGGTGTGGAAATCTGAACTCCAGGTCCTCTGGGAAAATGGCACATCTCTTAACTTCTGAGCCATCTTCCAAGTCCAGATGTAGCATTTTAGACACATCCTAAAGCATGATAGTCTGAAGAGAACAGTCATTGAGGTTGGAAGTACCTCATATTAATGCTTTGTGTTTACATTGATGCTGAATATTAACTTTTAATAGCTTTTGAATCTTCTTCTGAATTTTGTATCTTTATTTTTGAGAGTAAGAATGTTTAAAATTATTCCTACTGTAAACGGCAGCTGGTCGGCTATGTTAGGGATTTGTTTCCAATGTTACGATTTACTGTAGTGAACAAGCCTGTTTATGATTGTGTTCTCAAGTCCTATATACCTCCCTCCAGGCAAATTATACATAGATAAGCAATATTTTGCAAAGTTTTTGCACATAGTCTCTGAAGACATTTTTAATTTTTAAAACATACATAAATACATCACCACTTGTTTTAGCTGTGGACCAGGCACTTGCTATATCACACATTAGGGTACTTTAGTGGAGATAATGACTTTGTTGGGAAATGTCTTTCAGAAACTTCCCATTTTCCTGTTTGTCTGCAGTGCTACAAAACTCAACCCCCTGCTTCCACATACTTTCCCCTCTTCTCTCAGTACTCATTTATGTGCTCTTGCTAATGTAATGAGTGAGAGCCAACATTTGTGGTAAAATTAAAGCATGGTAAACATAGATGTAGTACTGCATCTTTACCAGGTGTGTATTTGACCTTCACTGTAATAATAAGATTATTCTCCCCTTTCCCCGAGACAGGGTTTCTCTGTATAGCCTTGGCTATCCTGGAACTTGCTCTGTAGACCAGGCTGGTCTTAAGCCTACAGATATCTGCCTGGCCCTGTCTTCCAAGTGCTGGGATTAAAGGTGTACACTACTCTTGCCAGTTTAAAATATTGTTATTGCTGACTAGAATTGATGACTTCATGTACATTCTTATAAATTTTTGTTTTTTGCCTTCATATAAATTGCTTGGATTATACCTTTCACTAGTTCAATTTAAAATTTAAAAATATGTGTATGGGTATTTCAACTGCATTATTTCTGTGTACTGTGTGCATGCCTGGTGCCTAGGGAGGCCACAGGAGGGTATCAGATCCCTTGGGACTGGAATTAGAGATGAATGTGAGCTGCCATGGAGAGCAGCTAGTGCTCTTAACCATTGAGCTACCTCCAGCCACAGTAGTGCAATTTTTGGCCTTTAACAGATCATAGAGAAAATACAGCTTAAGGTTCTGTAGTTTGATTGCTAGGAAGGACCCACATGGTGCAAGGAAAGAACCAATCCCTGCAAGTTGTCTTCTGCACACATGTCATGCCACACATGTGCTCAGACACACTTGTGCACAGAATAAATAAGAATGTAATAGGCAATTTAAAACATATTGGTGATAATTTATTGGTTTTTGCAACTCATGGTTAAACCAAACAGCCACAACCACAACCATAACCACAACAACCAACAGTGTTTCCTTGTAGGTTTGAGAGATAGCTTAGTGGCTAAGAGTACTGGTTGTTCTTCTAGAGTATCCAGCACTCACATGGTGGCTAACAACAATCTCTAACTTAAGTTTCAGGGATGCTGACTTCCTCAGGCAATGCATATGTACAGCATACTGACACACAGGCAGGCAAAATACCTATACACATGAAATAAAAATTAAATTTAAAAAAAATATTTTATAACCTTTGTTTCATTTTGTATGTTTATTTATTTATTTTTGTTTCTTTGTTTAGTTTTCAAGACAGGGTTTCTTGTAGCCTTGGCTAGCCTGGAACTTACTATGTAAGTTAGGCTGGCCTCAAACTCACAGATCTGCTTGCCTCTACCGAGCGCTGGGATTAAAGGTATATGTCACCTACCTGGCTATTTTATAAACTCTTAAAAGTAGGGATTATTCCACAGTTACCTCAGTGTTCTTGAAAGGTAGAGCTCAGTGTCAGGATATAGAATGGTTCATACATGTACTTGAGAATGAAGTTGAATGTTTTTGTTGGTGTGGCATTATATTTGATTTTTGGTGACTTTTGAGACACTATTCCATATTGCTCATATTGAACTTAAAACCAACTTAACTCTAGGACTCACTTTATTTGAACCAAAATCAAACTAAATTCTGAGTTTCTACATAATCTCAAGCAAAGATGTTAAATGTTCTGTTGCGGGAAGTATTAAAAAAGAAGGAATGTATCACAGTGTGTTCCCTGGGCCTCTAATCCCCTGCAGGCTGGCCAGCCATGCACTGGTGGGCAATGGCCGACCTGCTTTTATCTCGGGAGCTCTGACTCAGAGCTCCATGATCTCTCCACCCAGCTCGCTAGGTTCCCACTGGCAGGTTGCTACCACACTAGCCCCAAGCTTCAATACCCCCACAGCCTCTGTGGTGCACATCAGGCAAACCCACACTTTGCTGCTGTACCTTTCTGGAACCCAGATGAGCTGCCACATGAAGAAAAACGCAAGACAAACTTAGTTTAGAAACAATGATAACTCAATCTCTGGGCGCATCAACTAAAACCAAATCTTGTAAACCTTATCAAAGTCTGATTTCTCTGATGGTGAATCCTTGCAGATCCACCATGACAACAGGAGACTCCAGTAGCTACATCTTACCTATCTGCTCTTCCCATTCCAAAAAGGGCTCTCCCACTCTCCTGCTCCTCTCTTCTCTTCCTCTGACCTGGAAGTCTCTCCTTATGCCCAGTGATTGGCTCTTTTATTCATTAGGGGATTGGTTCACAAGAAGTCACAGGTGTAACTCACTCCTCTGAAGGCCCTCCCATGAGGGCAGAATTAGAATACAAAAGGCCCCAGGGCTATCCACAACAATGTTCTTTTAAAATATTTATTTCATCACATTTAAGTTACTATATTTGGATTATCAGTTCAACTTCTCAAATATTTTTGAACCTTAAGTTTGTGATTTTACACATCCTTCCTTGATAATTTATCTATACAAGTAATAAGTTTTTTATGCAAGTGGCTTGTCTTTTTTTTTCAGATAGCTAATAAAAGTTTTAAAAAGACAATATTTAATTTTCAATAAACACCAGAGGGAGGTATTTAGTATATAAAATTGTATTTTTGCTGTGTTATATTTTGAATGCAAATTATCTGGATGAACATTTCATGATAATGTCAGCTATACCATCTTTGTGAACCTGATAGTGCTTGGGATTAGGGAAGATTCCAGATTATGGTCTGTGGAAGAAAGATATAGTTACGGGGCATGTCAAAGAAACGTTAGTATTGAAAAGATGTTAGTCCCATTTTCATCTTCATACGTAGGAGGAATTGTAATCTAAAATTTTGTCTTTTGTTTCTGATATTCTTTCCAAATTCTAAATTGTTATAGTTTGGACTTGGAATTCTCCTGTTTCCAAGGCCTATGTGTTAAAGATGGCCTCTAGCTTGGGCTATTGGAAAATGGTAGATGCAAGACTTTGTGAATAGTCCTCTGGCTATTGGGGGTGTGTCCTTGAAAAGAATAGTGGGAGTTTAGCTGCTGTTTCCTTTCTGTTTCTTACTTCCTGGTTTATAAACTTGCTGTGCTGTGTGCTCATGCTTCTTGAGAGCACTAGTTTCATTGGCCCAATCATGGGCTAAAACTTCCAAGATTGTGATTAAAATAAATCTTTTCTATAGTTGGGCACACGCCTTTAATCCCAGCACTTGGGAGGCAGAAGCAGATGGATTTCTGAGTTTGAGGCCAGCCTGGTCTACAGAGTGAGTTCCAGGACAGCCAGGGGTACACAGAGAAACCCTGTCTCGAAAAACAAAACAAAAAAAACCCCAAAACTTTTCTGTTTAGAATACATACATACATACACATACATACATACGTGTGTGTGTATTTAACTTTTTATTCTTTGTGAATTTCACATCATGCACCCCTATCCCACTCATCTCTCCATTTCTCCATATTCTCCCTCTGCCCTTTCAACCTCCATCCTAAAAGAAAACAAAAACAAAAACAAAATCTCACCATGGAAATTCTGATATGTCATGCTGTATCACATAGTACACCCCTTTGCCCAAACAGCTTTACTTGCAAATATTCATTGCAGTGAGTCAATGATTTGGTTTAAGCCCTGTGGCTTCTGCTATACTGTCAATATTGGATCCTTACCAGCACTCTTTTTGGATATCCTGCTGCTGCCCTGTGTCATGGAGATCCTGTAGCTTTGGTTCTGCAGGATTAGCCCCTTCATGAGCTCCAACAGTTCATAGATTGGGTAGATGTTAGGGTGGACCAACTCAAAGTCCTTGAAGGGGGGAAAGGTGTAGAGAGGCTGAGTTGGTCAGCCTGAAGGCTCTTCTGTGCCTGTGCCATTAGAGTTTGTTTTCCAGAACTGCCCTGGTGAGGGACAGGGCCGGCTCACTCTAGTGCACCAGCTGTCAAGGGGTGGGACTCTCACACCTGCCTCAGGTGCTCTTGCCCTCCATACTGTACTGGCCTTTGGTGGTAACGTGGGCCATGGACATCAACACAGATGGCAGTGCAGGGTACTCACATCAGGCGGTTCTTTACCACTCTTGTGTTCCACCTCTCTTCATAGTACACAGACCATTATGGCATGAGGGCCCCTGGGTGTCTTCTGTCCTGACTGTGCTTAGAAGCTAATATATCTCCGATATTTGTTGATTATAATATACCCATGTTCTTGATATACCCCTATTCAGAAAGACTTTAATTTTTCACCTTTTTGGTTTGTTCAGGTTATAATATGACTAAGATACTATGGCTACTATTTTCTACTTGGGGAATGCCAGCTGAAAAAGCTCAGATGTCATTTCTTTAGTGTCCTTTCACAGCTCTGCCTGATGTAAATAAGTGCTGCTTCTGATACATCCTTACTCATTTATAATATGCTTAATTGCATGTCTTTGCCACAGAAGACTTAGAAGCTTTCGCACAGGGACTTTCTCCATGTTATTTTATTTATTTATTTATTTATTTATTTATTTATTTAATTGATATTGAGGCTGTTTTTGAAGTCAGTCTGTGAGTCTAATATGGTTTTTAGGTATGTGACATTGTGAATATATATTTGTGCTTGACCCTTTTCTTTCTTGAGCCTGTTGGGGATTTACTGCTTATGGCTGAGTTCAAATGACTGATTTTGGTTGGGGCCTGAGGATTCCAGTAGCAGTTCATCTTACCTTGAATTGCAGTTATTGCAACAGTGATTAGGAAATCATAAATCAGGTAATTGTAATATAATTTAACTTTCCATTACCTTTTGTTCAGCATCTTTAGGGAATTTGGTGTTTTGGATGAGTGGCTTTTCCACCTTTAAAAGCACAGTAAAGATATTTTGTCTATTTTGGTTGAAGTTTCTCCAAAATTTAATGTATTTTAGTTTACTCTAAAGTATGACTTTAGCATGTTGAATTCATTTGATGTTTATTTTTCTGTATTTATTTTTCTTATTATGTAAGATGTATATTTGTTATAGAAATAACAGATATGGAAAAACAAAAATTAAACATTTTAAAAAGAATTATTTATCTATTTTATGTATGTAAGTACACTGTAGCTGTCTTCAGACACACCAGAAAAAGGCACCAGGTCCCATTACAGATGGTTGTGAGCCACCATGTGGTTGCTGGGAATTGAACTCAGGACCTCTGGAAGAGCAGTCAGTGCTCTTAACCACTGAGCCATCTCTCCAGCCCCTGATTTTTTTACACAGATATAATTCTAGCTAACATATTGACATATCTTTCTAGTCTTTAAAAAATATGTATAGATAGTCATTTAAAATAACTCTAGGGCCATACTATTTTACACACACCCACAATTAATTTGAAGTCAAAGCACTACTTGTGGAGTTAGTCTTTCCTTCCACCAGATCTCTTCCTTAATCAGTCTTGCGTTTGGAGAGTTTGCTGAACTTGAAGATTTTACCAGGTCAGGTAGGCTGGCTAGCTAGTGATATTTATGGTTCAGTTTCTGTCCCTGTCTCCCAAAGCTGTGATTGCACATCTTCCATGCTCAGCAATTCTTATATGTATCTGAGTATCCAAAGTCAGGTCCTTGTGCTTGAATGGCAGGCACTTTACCAATTGAGTCATCTTTCTAGACTTGCATTTTCCTCTTGACTTCTTTAATGAGCCATTCTTTATTTAATAGTGTGTCATTTAATCTTGGTGAGGTTGTGAATGTTCCATTTCTCTTATCATTGATTCTAGTTTTATTCTATTATGGTCAGATAGAATATAAGAAATTCTGGTTTTTGGGGGGGGGTATTAAGATTTTCTTTGTGTTCTATTATATGGTCTGTTTTAGAGAAATTTCTGTGTGATGATAGAAAGCTTATGAGATGTCTGGTAGGTCTATTTGACCTACGATATCACTTAACTAAGATGTTTATTTTTATCAGGTGGACCTGTCTGTTTATTAGAATGATGTATTAACATCACTCATTATTATTGTGTAAGATTAATCTGTGACTTTATATCTAGTAGTAGTAGTTTTATGAAATTGGGTACATCAATATTCAGTGAATATATGTTTGAAATTATAATGTCCTCTTGATAGATTGTTGTCTGAATTATTTTAAAATGATCTTTTAGAAAAATACCTTTCTAATTTTTCTAATTTTAATTTGAAATATTTTGTCAGAGACTAGAATTGCTATACTGCTTACTTTGTAGTACTGTTTGTTTAGATTTTATTTTTATCCTTTTACGTCCTTCTCAGTCTTTGTTTGACCTTGTCAGTGAGGTATATTTCTTGTAGACAACACTTAGATGGATCTCAGTTTGTTTATAAATTTTGTTTCACCATATGGACCAGGCTGGTCTTGAACTCGAGATCTACTTCCCTGCTTGAACTAAAGGGATGTGCCATCATGCCCAATGGAACCTGTTTTTAAACTCCATTCTGTTTGTGCCTTTTGGTTGCAGAATTAGGAGCATTAACATTTAGGGTTTTTATTGAAAGGCATGCATTCATTCCTGTCATCTTCTTGTTTTAGGATTATTTGCTACTTTCCTTAACTTCATTGCTTTATTTATGTTTCTAGCACATCCCCTCTGCTCCCCATAGTCTCATGAATGTGTTTACCTTTCTCTTTTGTGTATGAGATTCCTTCGGTGTCTTCTGCAGTGCTAACTTAGTTGTCATGAAATTTTTTAGTTTGTAATTATTATGCAAAAGTTTTTTTTTTTCTCTTTTGGCAATAAAGGATAGCTCCACTGGATATAGTAATCTGGGTTGACAGTTACTGTCAGTCATTCAGAGGTTAAAATGTGTCCTCCTGTGCCCTTTTGGCATTTGGGTTTTTGTTGAGAAATGTGCTCCAACTTTGAAGGTTCACTTTTATATCTTTGTTGGCCTGTCTCGGCAGTTTTCATTCAGTAAACTTTATTTGTTTAGTTTTGATGGTTAATATTGTTCGTTGTTTTAACAGTATTACTATGAACAGAATTACTTTGGATATAAAACTCTGGAGACAAAACTCTGAGCTGTGTGTGAGGAAGTTCATAGGTTGGGTTACTGGAGGTGGGAAGACATACTCTTGATTGCATGTAGTGCCATTTCATGGGCTGGGTTCTTAGACCAAATAAAAAGAGGAAATTGAGGTGGATATCAGCTTTGACATCTCGGCTTTCTGACTGCAGATACAATGTGCCAGTTGCCTCATGATTATGATTTCCTTGAAGTGGTAGGCCGTACTCTCAGACTAAACCAGAGTGACTTCCTAAGTTTGTGTTCTAGTTTTATTTCTAGAATAAATATCTATAATAAAATTCTCCAAGAGAAAACCTTAGTGGAGAAAGGTTTATTTTAGCATACAGTCAGTCCATTATTTTGGAGAAGTCAAAGCAGCAGAAATTCACATCACATCTCCTGTCAAGAACAGGAGAAATGACTGCATGCATGCTGCCTGCTTGCTTACGCTTAATTCAGTTTCTCCATTCGGAAACAGCTCAGGACTCCCTGCGTAGGGAAGAATGCCACTCATAGTGTGCTGGATCTTCCCACATCAAACTAATTAAGTCAATCCACCACAGACTTTCCCACAGTAGGTGCAATGCAGGCAGCCTCTCAGACTGTCTGACCAGGTAATTCTACGCTGTATCAAGTTGTCATACATAGTTGCCTGCAGTTGGTTGTGTCAGGTATTCTGTCAAAACAATTAGAAAAGTTACTTGTAGTGTTTTAGCAATATGGCATTGGAGATTATTTTCTAGTCTCATTTAGTATTCTAAATGCCTCCTAGGCCTGGATATATGTTTCTTTCCCTAAGTTTGGAAAGTTTTCTGCAAATGATTTTATTCAGTGTTTCCATGCATTCTTCTTCAATGTCTATGAGTTATAGATTTGGCTTTTTAAATAGTGTCCTGTAGTTCTCACCTGTTTGGTTCATACTTTGTTATCAATTTTAATATTTGCTGGTATTAGAATACGGTAATTCTTCTTGTTGTCCCAAGCCCTGATATTTGATACTGTTTTCTACTTGATCCATTCTCTTGGATGGCTTTCACTGGGTTTTTGTCTTATTGAATTTTTAAAATACATCAGTAAGACTTTTCTAATATTTCTCTTTGTTGAAATCCACATTCATATCTTGTATTTGTATAGATGCTTTTTGGTTTCCTATAATTCTTATTAAATTAAAATATTTTACATTTTATTTACTTGCTTTTATGTGTAGTATTAAAATAATTAAACAAATCCTGATGGCATGTTCCTGCTACCCGTTCCAATGGTTTACATTCCTGAATGATATGCCTAAAACAGCTCAATGGCTGGGATACTTCCTAATCTTTATGTGGCTAATCCACCTCCCTCCAATAATCCTGAGTTATCACTTACTACATTCTATATTCTACCTTGGCTGTTCTGGACCCAGTTGGGTAGCCCTCTTGGGCAGCCCTCTCCTGGCTCCTACATGGCAGCCATGCCTCCCTGTCCTGCACCTTCTCAGGCATGGTGTTCCCCTTTCCTCCTTCTCCCTGCATGGCAGATCTCCTTCAGTCCCAAGCCCAGGAATCTGTCCTGCCCAGCCATTGGCTGCCAGCATCTTTATTTATTAATCAGAACCAACTAGGGTCAGGGTCCCTCAGTGTCTTATGTGGACTCTCACAGCATTAGATCAAACCCACCACATTTGTATGTATGTATGTGTTTGTGGATGTGCATCTGCCCTGGTGTGTATGTGGAAGACTGTTTAAGGGAATTGGTTCTTTCTTTCGACCATGAACATTCCAGGGATCAGACTCAGACTGTCAGGCTTGATGGCAAGCACCTTTCCCTGTTGACCTGTCATATTTCATCTAGGAATTATAAAAAAGTTTGTTTTATTTTTTTTTTAAAGATTTATTTACTTCATGTATGTGAGTAGGCATTGGATCCCCATTACAGATGGTAGTGAGCCACCATGAGGAATTGAACTTAGGACCTCTGGAAGAGCAGTCAATGCTCTTAACTGCTGAGCCATCTCTCCAGCCCCTTGTTTTATTTTTAAAGTAAGTGTGTGTATATGTGTGTATATTTGTGTGAGTACATGTGTATATGTGTGTATGTGTGTGTGTTTGTGTACATGTATGTATGTATATATATGTATGTGTATGTATGTGTGTGTAATGCCCACAAGTGCCAGAGGCATTGGATCATACTGGAGCTAGAGGTGAGTGTGAGCTGCCTGAAATGGGTACTGGAAGCCAAACTTGAGTCCAACTATAAGAGTTGTATGTGCTCTTAATCACGGAACCATCTCTCTAGTCTCCAATTATGGTAATTTTATATTCTTTCTGTTTTCTTCAGTGACCTACTGACCATTCAAGAGTATATTGTTCAATCTTCAAATATTAGTTTATTTTCTATAATTTCTCTTAGTATTGGTTTCTTGTTTTCTTCAATTATTGGAATAAGCACACATTATTTTGAACCTTTTCTATTTGTTAAGACATGCTTTAAAGGAGTGCAGAGATGGCTCAGTTGTTAAGAACACTTGTTGCTCTGTAGAGGACCTGGGTTTGGTTCTCAGTTCCCACATAGTGGTTCACAACCTTCCATAACTCCATTTCTAGGGGATCTGAAGCCTTTTTCTGGTCTCTGGGCACTGCATTCATGTGGTTCACATATGCAGGCGAAACATTCATACACATACGCGTGCGCGCGCGCACCCTCCCCCCCCCCTTTTAAGACAGGCATGGTAGTGAATGCCTAAGATTAACCCAGCATCCCAAGGTAGAGGAGGCAAATCTCTGTGAGTTAGAGGTCAGGTTTATGGTGTAGAACGAAGTCTATTTTGAAGAAGATACCATGGGCTTCTGATGTGAGTGTTTTGTACATAGTGGGTGTCTTTACCAGTGGTCTTAGTTACTTTCCTATTGCTGTTAAGAGACACCACCACCACCACAACTCGTATAAAAGAAAGCATTTAATTGATGTCTTGCTTACAATTTTAGAGGATTAGTCCATGAGCATCATGGCAGGAAGCAGACAGGCAATGCAGTGATGCTGAGAGATTAACAGCCTGATCTGCAGGCAGAGAGAGAGGAGGATATATAGGGTAGGTTGGCCTCTCTCTCCCTCCCTCCCTCCTTCCCTTCCTCCCTCCCTCCCTCCCTCCCTCCCTTCCTCCCTCTCTCACTCACTGTATTTATCATGGGCTTTTGGAACCTCAAAGTCCATTCCCAGGGTCACACCTTCTATAACAAGGCCATACCTCTAATCATTCCCAAATGGTTTCATCAACTGGGGACCAAACATTCAAACATACGAGCCTACGAGGAGCGTTCTCACGCAGACTGCCACACCAGTAAAGCATGTCTTGGTGACATCAGATAGTTGGATCTTGTTTTTAATGTAGTCATCCAATCTGCATTGGTAAGTTGAGGCTATTTATATTTAGGGTTATTATTGAAAGATACTTTATATTTTTATAATTTTGTTGACTTGTATTTTGGTGGTTTTCTTTCTCCTCTTAGTAGTAGTACTAGGAGTTTACTGATTGACTGTGTTGGGCATAGTGGATTCCTTCTTCTTTGTTCATCTTTCATTAAGTTTATTCTTTTCTTCATGCTTGTGATTGAGACTGGTTTTTCTTCTCTGTGCATAGTTTTTCCTTTAAGACTCTTGCAGAGCTAACTTGTAAGTCATGAACTGCCTTACTGCTGGTTGTGAGAGTACCTTATTTCTCCATTAGTTTCAAGTGATAACATTGCTGGTCATAGTAATCTTGGATGGCAGTTTTTAGAGCTTTTAAGGCTTGACATACATTGTTGTTTTTGTGACTTTAGGTTGCTGATGAATGGTCGGATAGTCTTATTTGCCTTTGTGAGTTGATGTTTTCCTTTATATATTCTAATATTGTTTGTTTTCAGTTTTTGTCATTCTGACTATAATATGTTGTGGAGAAGTTCTCTAATAATGTTTAATTCCCTCTTGTATTGGGTAGCTATTCTTTTCTCTAGATTTGGGACATTTTCTGTTCTAATTTTATTAAATAGATGTTCCATGTCTTTAGATTTCCCAAGAATGATGACATTCAGAGACAAAATTAGGTAAATTGTATTTAGGAGAATGAAAATGAAACTGTTGCTTTTTGGTTTAGATAGAACCAATAAAAGTTAAAATGGCATTCACAGTAAAATTGAAAGAACAAAGTGAACACTGGGTATGAGAGAAAAAAAGGACAGAAAAATGAAAATAGAAAAGGAAAAAAATTGCTCAATAAAAATTCATAAGAAGAATTAGAAGAACGTATGATGACAAGTAAGAATATTTCTAGTTTTTTTTTTTTTGTTTTAAAAATCTCAATTTGTTTTTTGACGCTTTCTCCCACGTTGCTGACTTTGTCACTGTTATTGTTGAGTTTTCTCAGCCATTTTGCTGACTTTCCCCTGTTGTTTTCCCTGTGTTGTATTGAATTTATCTGCTTACTTGTAACATTCTATTTGAGGTTATTGATCATGAAAAGAATCTTTAGATTATTTTATTTTATTTGTGTGGCTGTTTTACCTGCATGTGTGTTATGTACACTTGTGTGCCTAGTGCCTGCAGAGGTCAGAAGAGAGTGTCAGATCAGTGTGTCACTCACTGTCTTCTCTGCATGCTTCAGGTATCCTATCTACCTTTGTAAATTATTTGAAATTCTTATTGTGGAAAAGTCGATTTTTTTTTTCTTCTTATTCTGACTCTTTTCCTTCACCGGGTCACTTGAAAGCACCTTCTGGTCTTACCCAGAAGTCTGTATTTCTTTATGATTCAGATTTGGTTGGTTATAGTTTTAGGAATATTTTCTTATTTCTTCTGAGTTATAAAATGTGTCTGTCTGTAAGTTTCATAATAGTTTATGAAACTTTTGCATTTCTGTGATGCCAATTATGATGTCTCATAGTCCATATATTTTTTTATCATATGAAAATCATATGAAGAGTCTGCTTTTTTCCTTGGTCTATTTGTTTTACTTTTCATTAATACAGACATTTTTATTTCACTCTTTTCTGTTTTCTAGTCTCTATTTTATTTTTGTTCTTTATTTTTCCTCTTCTGCTGATAACTGTGTTCAGTTTGTTTTCTTTTTCTAGTGTTTTTAGTTTTTAGCTTCATATAGGCATCTACTATAAATTTCCTGCTTAAAGTTATTGGCTTCATCCCATGTTTTTGGTATATTGTGTTTTCAATTTTGTCCCAAGAAATTAAATTTATGTGTGTGTGTCTGTGTGTGTATATGTACTTGTGCCAAGGCCCACATGTGGAAGACAGAGGGCAACTAGTGGAGTTGGTTCTCTCTGCCACGTGGATAGCTGGCACAGGTATCCAACTGAAGTCATCAGGTTTGGTGGCTAAGACCTTTATCTGTCAAGCCATTGCACTAGTTCTCAAGAAAAATTTGGATTTTTCATTTATTTACTTAAAAATTTGATTTAAACTTAGACCCATGGCATATTCAGATTCTTTTCTCTTTACATTTTAGTTAATAATTTTTATCTTTTTTATATTGTATATTCATGAACAGAAAATGGAGATAAGAGTTACTTTTAACTCCATTGTCTTTTAACTCTTATCCTAGAATGATACATTATATTATTCCCAATTTGACCATATCTTCTCACCTTTAGAGTGCTTTTCACTTTGAAGAACTCCTTTAAGTATTTCTTCTGAGGTAAGTCCAGCGGTAATGAAATGTCTCAGCAGTTTTGTCTGGAAATAGAAACTTTTATCGCTTATATTTCTGAAGGACAGCTTTGCTGAGTAATCTGTTCTTTGTAGCAGTTTTTTTTCTTTTCTTTCATTATTTTGAACATCTATGCCCCGAATAAAAGGGCCCCCACATTCTTAAAAGAAACTTTACTAAAGCTCAAAGCACACATTGCACCTCACACAATAATACTGGGAGACTTCAACACCCCACTATCAACAATGGACAGATCTTGGAAACATAAACTAAACAGGGACAATATGAAAACAGACTTCTAAGGGGTAATAATATGTGATATGTTATGATATGGTATGATATGATAGGATATTGTTGTGGTCTGACTCCTTCCCCCCCACTAGCTGTAGCCATTTTGGTCCATGCTTGCCAGCCATTTCATATTGTTCTATAACATGCTTGACAGTTATTGACTCAGAAAAATAACTTGATTCAGAACAAGGTCATGCTGATCACCTGTTCTATTTTGTTCTGTTCTGTTCTGTATGTCCTGAGGCTTGTTAATCTTAAGAATTTCCACAAAGCTTTATGTAGGACCCATCAAGTTAAAGGTCAATATGAACTGTTGTACCTGCGTCAGAGCTGACGGTCAGGCAGAACCTTCTGCACCTGCATATGAGCTCATTCTGGTTTTTGTGTCTTTTTCAATGTGCAGACACTGAAGAATGCTATTAATAAGCCAAAAAGTTATATTATAATACTCAAGCTCTGTTATCTCCATGCTCTGAAATTCCCCTGTTCATAACCCATCCACCATGCCTCTAACCTCACTGAGGACCAATCAGCTTAAAGGTTTGCTGATAATACTTTGTCTAGTAAGCCAAAACATAGTACTGCTCCTCTCGTTGCCTTTCAAACTGTTGAAACTGTTGTTTCAAACTTTCAAACTGGTTTTTCCTATAGAAAGCCTGTCTTGAGGACAGACTGGTTCCACTATTAGGTTATTCCTTTTTGTGGTCCTGAGCTGATCAGTATTAAGGTGTGTGTTCAGTAAACCATCCCTGTCTGACTGAGGTTGGTGTTTGTGTGGTCTGTAGAGTGTCTCCTAGACCACAACGATGTGATGTGATGTGATACACGATAAAACAAAACTAACACATTGGAAAAGGACAAAACAAAACAAAAAAGAAAAAACAAACAAACCACTATTCACACACAGAAGGAAAAGAGCCCCCCAAAAAGCACAAGAAACAGACATAGAGACCAATTGTACTTACACTGAAGAATCTTATAAAAACACAAAACTGGTCCTATGCAAAGGAACTATAGGATAAAAAGAGAAGAATCTAAACGATTCATCCTATTGGGTTGCCTCATCTAGCCTTGATGTGAGGATTTATGCCTTGTCTTGGTAACTTGTTCTGATATCCCTGGGAGGCCTGCTCTTTTCTGAAAGGAAATGGAGGAGCAGTGGATCTGGGGGAGAGTGGAGGTGGTGAGCAGGGGAATGGTTGGGAAGAGGGAGTGTATTGTATGGAAAAAATAAAGAAAAATTGGAACAAAACAAAGATAAAATTTAAAAAAAGTCAAGCATTGTGGTGTGTGACTTTAATTCCAGCACTTAGGAGGCAGAGATAGGCACATCTCTGTGAGTTTGAGGCCAGCATGGTCTACAAAGTGAGTTCCAGGACAGCCAGGGTACAGAGAAAAACCATGTCTCAAAAAAAAAAAAAAAAAAAAAAAAAAAAAAAAAAAAAAAAAAAAAAAAGAAAAGAAAAGAAAAAAAGAAAGAAAGAAAGAAAAGAAACATCTCTGACATGACATTGAGAGAAGGAACACACAGAGATCATCCTGCCTCTGCCTCCCAAGTGCTGGGGTTAAAGGTGTGTGGCACCACTACATGACTTCTTTTCCTTTTTGATAAGGTTTCGCTGTATTCCCCAAACCAGCTTGAACTCAGCGATCTGTCTGTGTTATTGGACTTAGAGTCAGTTTGCCCCAACAAGCCAGGTTAAGCCTCCCGTTTTTAATATAACAATTAGAATAGCCAGATTAATGGTGAAAAGCAGAAAAAGAAGAATTATTCAATGTGGCCACATTGGGAAGAGAGACATGGAGCTCCAGTGATCTATCTTTTGCATTCTGACATGAAGTGTAGGTGTCAGAAGAGGGCCAGGGTTTTATGGATATTTGAGTAGTTCCTGTCAAGGTGCGGTCCCACCCACCATTGACCCATCATTTTCTTTTCTGTAAAGTGGTCTGGTAACAAGTTGTAAATCTCATTCAGATACTTGGCATCCCAAGTGCTGAGATTAAAGGCAAGTGTTACTATGCCCAGTGTGACTTCATTTCAATTCTGATAACTCCCTACCTTGTCTCTGAAAGCATGAACTATTTGGTAGTTTGATCTTTTTTTTTTATGTTGATATGAAAAGGTTTGTCTCCTCTAGTGTGATTTGATCTGATACTGGGGGAAATAAAGTGACAGATGTTAAGAAACTAGTGCCAATAAACCCTTTACTGCCAATTAAAAAAAAAAATCCTGAAGTCTATTTTGCTTGTCCTGTGGATACCGCAAAAATATTGTTCAGTTTCTTCATCAGATGTTACACTTCTGCAGAATGTTAATAATCTAAATCTTTATGAAACATGGCTGCCAGGATGATCAAGTACGTTCTCAGAATTAGTGTTCAGAAGTTATAAAGCTTTGTGATAACAACCAAAAAGAATAAACCTGATTTGAAAATGAAGTACTTGCTTATAGATTTACCAGTGTTCAGTACCTTTTGATTATCAAAAGGTACTGCTTGGAGTTCATAGTCTTAGAGTTCAAAGGCCTGTCTAATTGCCTTTGTTGAAGAGAATAGTCATGATACAGTTATGACTAATTGTAATTATAAATAAATAAATAAATCCTGGGATTTCTTTATTATTCCCAGGATACATAAATCCTGGGAAGGTTTTTTTTTTTTTTGTCATTGTCATTAACAATTCTGTTTCAGAAGTTACCATCTCTGTAAAGTGTTTTCTTGTTTTGTATCATAGGAGTATGTAATACATATGCAAAACAACCAGTAACAGTTGACATCATTGTGCAGTGATAAACTCTGATATGCATTCAGGGGGGCACTGAGACTGATTGTTGGGGGTAAGAAATTTATTAGAAGAGTTCTAATGCCATGGACAAACAGGTAGGGAGCAGCATGGCAGGGGCTGTGAAGAAAGGAAATCAGAGGCCATGTGGCAGAAGTGGGGGGGGGGGTTCTTCTTACACTTTTCTGAGGATGGGGGTTGTTTCATTGCATAAGCCTGTAGCCATGCTCCATGATTCTCAGGCAGGGCATAGGAAGGGGATGAAGAGCAGGTTATGTGGCCATCAATACTGTCTTTGATATACTTCCCCCAGTTAGGATATTCTGGGACCTGGAAATCTTTTAGCTAGAACTTCAGTGTTTCAGTGAATTTCAGGTGCTTGTTGGTATCTGTAAGAGGAGAAGGGCTACTGAATGTATGCATGTATTGTGGCCTGAGCATTCCACTCTTAAAGTCAGTCAGTCAGTCAGTCTGTCTGTCTGTCAGTCTGTCTACCTACCTACCTACCTACCTACCTACCTACCTACCTACTTACCTACCTACCTACCTAGTTTTGCCAGTCATGTTTGACTCTATCCTAGGTCTCTCGATGCTCCAGACTCTGGTTCCTAGTTCTCCAGGCAGTATCAGACATGGGCTTCTTCTTGTGGCATGGGTCTCAAGTAGGACCAGTCATTGATTGGCTTCTCCCACAAGTTCTGTACCACCCTTACCCCAGCACATATTGCAGACAGGACAAATTGTGGTTGAAGGTTTTGTAGTTGGGTTGGTGTCCCAATCCCTCCACTGGAAGCCTTATATGATAACAGGAGTTTGACAGTTCAGGCTCTGAATTCCCCATTGCTTGGAGTTTTTGCTAGAGTCACCCTTGAAGATTCCTGAGAGTTTCCATTACAGTAGGTTTCTATATCAGCCCCAAATGTCCCCTAATTACAGTAGTCTCTTTCAGTACTCTCTCCCTCTATCATTCCCCCACCTATTCCTCCTATTTCTATTCCCACCTTCCCCCAGTCCACCTGCAAAATCTATTGTATTTTCCCTTCACAGGGCGATCCATGAATCCCACTAGAGCCTTTTTTGTTACTTAACCCCTCTGTGTCTGTGGATTGTAGCATGATTATTCCTTACTTTAAAGCTAATATCCACTTATAAGTGAGTCCATACTATGTTTGTCTTTCTGGGTCTGGATTACTTTATTCAGAATGATTTTTTTTCTAGTCCCATCATATGCCTACAAATTTCATTTTTTAATGCTGAGTAATACTCTATTGTAGAAATGTACCACATTTTCTTTATTCTTTGATTGAGGAACCATCTAGGTGATTTTGAGTTTCTGGCTATTATGTATAAAGCCACTATGAATGTAGCTGAGCAGATGTCCTTGTGGTAGGATGGAGCATCCTTTGGGTATATATATGTCCAGAGTAGTATAGCTGAATCTTGAGGTAGATTGATTCCTAATGGTTATACAAGTTTGCACTCCCACCAGTAATGGAGGAGTGTTTCACTTTCTTCACATCCTCTCCAGCATGAGCCTTGTGTTTTTGATCTTAGCCGTCCTGACAGATATAAGATGGAATCTCAGAGTTGTTTTGATTTGCATTTCTCTGATGTTGAACATTTCTTTAAGTGTTTTTTTTCCTAGCCATTTGAAATTTCCCCTGTTGAGAATTCTCTTTTTAGATATCTATCCCATTTTTAAATTGAATTTTCTTTTCTCATTCTGTAGGCTGCCATTTTGTCCAATTTACATGTTCTTTGTCTTACAGAAAGAAGCTTTTCAGTTTCATGAAGTCTCATATATTAATTGTTGATCTTAATATCTGTGCTAAGTGCCTGTAAATTTTGATGAGGATTGAATTGAATCTGTAGATTGCTTTTGATAAGATGGCTATTTTTACTACATTAATCTTACCAGTCCACAAGCATGGGAGATCTTTCCATCTTCAGATATCTTCTTCAATTTCTTTCATAAAAGTCTTGAAGTTACTGCCATACAGGGCTTTCCCTTTCTTGCTTAGCCCCAAAATATTTTACATTATTTGTGGCTATTGTGAAGGATGTCATTTCCCTGATTCTTTCTCAGTTTGTTTGTCATTTGTATATAGGAGGCCTACTAGTTTTTTGAGTTAATTTGAATCTAGTCACTTTGCTGGAAGTGTTTCTCAGCTATAGGAGTTCCCTGGTAGAATTTTTGGGGTTTCTTATGAATAATACCATGTCATCTATGAATTGTAATACTTTGACTTACCCTTTTCAGTCTGTATCCCCTTGATCTTCTTTAATTGCTCTAGCTATAATTTGAAGTACTATATTGAATAGATATTGGAGAAAGTGGACATACTTGTTTTTGATTTTAGTGAAATTGCTTAGAGTTTCTCTCCATTTAATTTGATGTTGGCTATATGTGTGCTGTAAATTGCCTTTATTGTGTTTAGGTATGTTCTTTGTATCCCTGATATATTCAAGACTTTTATTCTGAAGGGCTGTTGGGTTTTGTTAAAGTCTGCTGTGGCATCTAATGAGAGGAACATTTATTTTTTTCTTTCAGTTTGTTTATATGGAGGATTATATCCACAGATTTTTGTTTGCTGAACCATCCCTGCATCTCTGGAATGAAGCCTACATGATTATAGTGGATGATATTTTTGATATGTGCTTAGATTCAGCTTGCAAGTATTTTATTGAGTATTTTGATATCAATGTTCATGAGGGAGATTGGTCTGTAATTCTCTCTCTTCGCCGAATCTTTGTGTGCTTTGAGTATCAGGGTGACCATGGCTTCCTATTGAGTTTGGCAGTGTTCCTTCTGTTTCTATTATGTGAAATAATTTGAAGAGTATTGGTATTAGCTCTTATTTGAAAATCTGGTAGAATTCTGCCCTAAAATCATCTGGCCTCCGGCTTATTTTGGTTGGGAGACTTTTGATGACTGCTTCTACTTCATTAGGGACTATAGGCCTATTCAAATCATTTATCTGATCTTGATTTAATGTTGGTAAGTGGTATTTATTGAGAAAATTGTCCATTCTTTTATATTTTGCAGTTTTGTTGAGTATAGGCTTTTGAAGTATGACCTAATGATTCTTTGAATTTCCTCAGTGTCTCTTGTTATGTCCCTTTTTTGTTTCTAATTTTGTTAATTTGTATATTTTCTCTATGTCTTAGTATGAATGAGTAAGGGTTTGTCTATCTTGTTGATTTCCTCAAAGAACCAACTCTTTTT
>JADRCH010000035.1:0-10399 GCA_019843965.1 Rhynchomys soricoides
CCTGCCTAATATCATACACTCTGACCTAATTTGTGGGCCATCTTGTGGCAACCTTCAGACCTACTAGCAGAGCCTGACAGAGCCTCTTCTCACCTTCAGCAGTGATAAAAGCCCAGTCTGGGTAAGTCTGGGGAAAGCAAGCGTTTTGGGGAGGGTGCTCCCCTGTGTGGCTAGGAACCAGCTTCCTGGCCTCTTCTGTTCTGAAGGGAAACTATAGTATGCAGTAGGTGTAGCTGGTCTCAGGTTAATATGTCCATCAAATTCAAAATCATCTTGTCAACTTTACCTGTCAATGTCATCTCAGAAAAGTTATTTTGTAACAAGAAACACAAAGACAACATACAAAAACACAAATTAAACCTTCCCTGTCTTTGGAGCAGAAACATAAAACCACCAGAAAGTGGCAATCATGAAAAAGACCTCTCTTTGCCACCCCAAATACAAGTCAAATGTTGTCTCTCTATCAGGCAGAAATGAGAAACAACCAGAAATTGGTGCACACCCACAAGAAAAGAACCAGATTAGTGGGCATCTCTCAGCTCCTCTGAGCCCAAGCCCACCCAAACCAAGGCTCAAGACTTCTCCTGGCCATTCCATTGCCATGGCTCTCAGACATGTTTGTCCTAACTGGAACTGGCCAAAGAAACAAGTTCAAGGCTTTGTACCCAGAAGTATGTGACAAAGTTTAAAATCAGTGATCAAAAAAAGGCACAACCAGAAAAAATCAACCAAAACCAGAAAAAAAATAAAGTCTGTAGTAACAAGAATCAACCAAAAGTCGAAGCTCACAGAAGACAGATGTGGTGCCACTCTAAATCTGTGAACAGAGACAACCAGCAACAAAAAACAAAACCATGGAAAAATATCTGTAGTAGCAGGAAACAACCAGAAGGTGGCGCTCACAGAAGAGGAATGTGGTACCACTCAGACCTGCAAGAAAAGAATACAGCCCACAGTAACAAGAACCAACCAGAGGGTGGTGATCACACACAGGACAACCCTCAGTACTGCACAATTGTTTACTCAGACCTGGAAAAATCACCATAGTAACATAAATCATTTATCTTTTCACAAGTTTCCATTACACTCTGTAGATCTCAGAGAAAGTTTCTAACCTTCAGACAAATTAGCTGCCACACACATTGGCCTTTGTGCCAATGTGCGAGTACTCACCTGCTCAGGCCACATAGAAAACTTCTGACACTCAGTCAGATTCCTCAGCATGGCTCAAACTTAGAAGAATTACCATGGCAACAGAAGACATCAGGTTCCACAAAAATAAATCATCTCGGCAGGGCTGGAAGAGTTACACATTTAACTCTTTGGAAGCTTGCTTCCATTCTGTTCTGCAATTCTCACCCAGAAAGCTCAGACAAGTTCACCACTCTGAAACAGAAAATGAAGGAAGTATAACACAGTGTTACAAACATAAAGACACAAATACCTGGACTAGTTTTGCGGTCTTCAATACCTCCAGTTCGGTAGTCCTGTGCTTCATGGGGAACTTCCCGGCCCAATTCACCAAAACGTTCCAAGGAAAAGTTAGTGATAGCCCAAAAACTGATAAGAGCTAATCTGATGCAACTCACAGTAGAGTTTTTATTCTAATCGAGCTAGCTCACTGTCCCCCACCTCAATTCACCACCGACAGCCAGGACAGTTTTGGTGGAGGAGGGTGGGGAGTCCAAGCTAGTAGCTAAAGTAGAATAAAAACCCTGCTGTGAGTTGCATCAGATTGGCTTCTCTCTGTTTTTTCGAGGATCACTAACATTTCCCTGGCACAAGATTCTCTATGGCAGCCTAGGTGAAATAGTTTCCATGTATAACCCAAGCTACTTGCAAACTAAAGAAGACCCTGTCTCTGCCTCCTTGTGTAGTAAGAGCCTTCAGCCCTTCTAGGTCCTATCTTGGTGGCATCATCTGTAGACAATGTGCCAAGCTGACCCTTCTCAGGTTTTCCTAACACAGGCTGGAGTGATGGTTCAGCATTTCAGTGTCCAGGGGATACAGCACACAGAAGCTGCCAAGTGAATGTTGGGAAATGAACCTAAGTTGTCTGTTAGAGCACCTGTGCTCTTAACTGCTCAGTCATATCTCCAGCCCCTTTTCTTTGATTTTGCTTTACAGAAAATAATTTTTTCCATACAGTATGCTGTGATTCTGCCTTCTCCTCCCCCAACTCCTCTGAGATCATCCTTACCTTCTCTTCCATCTCAATACACAACATCTGTGTCTTCCTAAGAAAAGAAACAGCCACTTAAGGAATCCTGAGACAGAGTCCGGTGTGGTGGTACACAAGTGTAATCTCAGCACTTAGGAGGAAGAGGCAGGAAGACCTCCAGCCTGGTCTACCAAGTGAGTTACAGAACAGCCTAAGTTACAAAGAGACCCTGTCTTGGAAAACAAGAAATGAGCAAATAAACAAAATGGCAAACAAAAACAAAATGAAAGAAAACTAAAACAAAAGAAAAACACAAGATGGACCAGAATAAAATAGATAAACCAACAGAAAAAAGAAAGCCCAAAAGAAATAAAATAAAAATAAAAACAACAACCAACCCCTTAGAGATACAGAGCACATTCAAAGACACCTGAATCCAATAAAAATCGGAAATTTGTAGCTGTAATATACAAGCAAAGGACCTGTAATCTAAAAGCAAGACAAAAATAAATAAACAACAGGGCTTGACGCATACCTTTTAGATACAGAGCTGCCAAAATGTCTTTGAGTTTACTTTGTGTTGGCACCCACCACTGGTCACTTAGTCTCCCCTTAATAGTGAGATTTGCTTCCATAGGGAGACTCCATTTGACGGGAGTAGTGTTTCATTTGCAAGTCTTTATGGATTGGAGATAGCTTCTGTGTTAGGAATGGAAACTTGTGTCTACATCTTCTCTTAACAGTGTTATGTCCTGTGGTCAAACTCATGCAGGTCCTGTGAACACTGCTTCAGGCTCTCGGAGTTCATATGTGCATCAGTTCTGTTGTGTTTTAGGAGGCCCGGTGTCTTCAGTTGAGGGACAGCTGCTATGAACATAGTTGAGCAAGTGGCTTTGTGGTATTGTGGGTCCACTTTGGGTATATGTCTAGGAGTGGTATAACTGGGTCTAGAAGTTAGAATGATTCTCAAATTTTGAGCAACTGCCGGATTGATTTCCCAAGATTGCACTCTCAGCAGCAATGAAGAAGTGTTCCCCTTATTCCATAACCTCCCCAACATAAGCTGTCCCTTGAGGTTTTGAACTTAGCCATTGTTATGCGTGTGAGACGGAATCTCAGAGTCTTTGTGATTTTCATTTCTTTGATGATTTGGAATGTTGATTTAGGTGGTTCTTAGCAGGTAGAGATTCCTCTGTTGAAATGTTCAGTATAAATCATTACCCAATTTTTAAATTGGGGTATTTGGCTTATGAATATCTAATATTTTGTTGTATTTATAATGTCTGGATATCATCCTTCTGTCAGATGTAGGGTTGGTGAGGATCTTCTTCCAATACTTAAGCTGCCATTTTGGCCTGATGAAGCACTCCGTTGACCTATAAACACTTTCCAGGTTCATCTACAGCCATTATTAATTATTGATCTCATTTCGTGAGCTATGGGTTTCTGTTCAGGAAGTTATTTCCTGTGACAATGTTTTCAAGGCTAATCTCCCACTTTCTCTTGTATTAGATGTTGTTTATCCAGTTTTATGTTGAGGTCTTTGAACAATTGGACTTGAGAGTATTAAAGGATGATAAATACAGAGCAACTAGTCTTCTTCTGAATTAAGACATCCAGTTACACAGGCACCATTTGTTGAAGATGCTTTCTTATTTCCAATGTCTCTTTTGTCTTCTCTGTTAGAAACCAAGTGTTGGTGGTTGATAGTTGTGTGGGTTTATTTCTGGGTCTTCAGCTGTATTTCAGTTGTATGACCAACCTCTGATTTCCTGCCAATACCATGCAGTTTCTATTATACTATGGTTATGTAATAGAATTTGAGACCAGAGATGGTGATACTTCTAGAAGTTCATATATTATAGAGGATAGCTTTAGTAATCCTGTTTTGTTTTTGTTTTTGTTTTTGTTTTTGTTTTGGGGGGGTTCTTTCTTTTTCCAAATGAATTGGAGAATTGCTCCTTCAAGGTCTGTAAGAATTGGGTTGGAATTTAATGGGAATTGCTATGAATCAGTAGATTGCTGTTGATAAGATGGCATTTTGTACTTCCTTAATCCTCTGATGCAGGAGCTTGAGAGACCTTTGCATCTTCTAATGGCTTCTTCAATTTACTTCTTCAGAAACATGTAGACTTTTCATACAAAATACTTGAATGAAAATACTCAGATACATTTACACCAATAAATTTCATATTATTTTTAGTCTTTTGTAGGGTGTTGTTTCCCTAATTCTTTCTTATCCCATTTAGCATTTTTGTAAAGGAGGGCTTCTGAATTATTTGACTTAAATTTCTTTCATCACACTTTGATGAGGGTGTTTATCAGCTGTTGCGGTGCTCTGGTAGAATTTAGATGGTCTTTTATTTATACTATCTACTCTTCAGTGAATAGAGATACTGGGACTTCTTCCTTTCCAACTTGTTTCCCCTCAGTTGACTTTAGCTGTCTTATAGCTCTAGCTAGACCATCAAATTCGACATTGAATAGATAGGGAGATAGTTGACTGCCTTGTTTTGTCCCTGACTTTAGTGGAATTGCTTTATCTTTCTCTCTATTTAATTTGATGTTGGTTATCAGCTTGCTGTATACTGCCTTTATTGTGTTAAGGAAATGCTTTTTATCCCTGCTCTGTCAAGCTCATTTATCTTGAAGGAGTGCTGCATTTTGTCAAAGGCTTTGCAGGATCTGATGAGATGACCATGTTTCCTTTTTCTTTCAGTTTGTTTACATGGTGGATTACACTGCTGTACTTTCCTAGGTTGAACCATCCCTGCATCCTTGGGATGAAGCCTATGGGGTAATGATAGGTGATTTTATGATGTGTTCTTGGATTTGGATTCCCAGTGTTTTATTTAATATTTTGTTTCATTATTCATATGGAAAATTGGTCAGAAATTCTATCTAATTTATTTCTTGACTCATTGATGTGTGGTCTCTGTATCAGAATGCCTGTAGCCTCATAGAATATATGGATAGATGGATGAGTGGATGGATGGATGGATGGATGGATGGATAGATGGGTAGATGGATAAATGGATGAATAAATGGATGGATGGATGGATGGTTAGGTACATAGATGGATAGACAGACAGACAGTGTTCTAAAATAAACACCCTGTATAATTTCACCCATCCATTGTGCAGGCCTCAAATTAGAACCCAGAGCAAACTAGGCTATTGCTCACGAATTGAGCTCAATGGACACTCCTGAAACCCGACATCTTCCCATCATTGTGTGGTATAGAGGAATAACATTGGAGCCACACAAAAGTCAGGCAAGTACCCTGCTACTGAACATCTCCATTTTAATTAATTAGTTCATTTTTTAAAGTCTTTGTGAAATGGAGGGGTTTTTTCCAAGACTTTCTCAATTAGGTGTATATGTATCGTGCATATTGTGCTTGTAAATGTCATGTTTTATTTATTCACTAAATATTACAGTGAAGAACGAAAAGTTTACAAGTCCATGACAAAGCATTCGGTTAAACTCTCTTGACAGAAGCCACCCAAAACTGTCAAGTTATATTTCTGAGTCCACAAGACCCTGTTTCCACAGTCCATTCGACTGTTCCCCATGTCAAGCTCAGCCTCCAAGATCCCAGTCACTGTACATGCTTTTGTTTCCAACCATGTGAGTAGTGTCTGAAGCCAAAGCCATAAGCTCTGAGAATCCTGGATAAGAGATGTATGAAGCCTTCTGTTTCTTTAGATCCAAAAATCATAGTTTCGTATTTGTTGAGGCCTTCCTCCCTACCAGGGCTGTAGCTATTTTGTTCCTTGACTACCAGCTATTGCATATTGTTGAGAGAAAAAAAAAAGGAAAATAACCATTGTGTGACACATATGGACATCTAGGTTGGCATGGGGTGCAGAAAAAGACATTAACACAACCTTTCTGTCTCTCAGATTCCTTTCTTTCTCTCCCCACACCCTGTCTCAGGGCATGGTCAAGCTGAAAATATACCATGTTCTGTGAGTTCTGAGGTTTGTTAATATTATGGAGTTACACAACCATAAGCTCCACTTGCAACCAATCAGAATGAAGGTCAGTTAGAAATATTTTATGTAGCTAGCCAAAATATCTTCAGTCAGAGCCCAATATTGAGCAGCACTTTTCTGTTTTTTTTTTTTTTTTTCTCCTTGATTAGGTGGTCCTGTGAAATGTTCAAGTTCCAGCCTTAGCTCCAAAGTCTGGTCTGCAACCCTAAAAGATCAGTCTTGGGAAGTGTGTTCAAAAACTGGGTATCTGACTGGTATTATTGTGAGTGTGGTTTTGTGGCTATTCCTGAAACCCAATATTATTTACTGCCAGCAAGGACAAAGTCTGAACCCCAAGCCATAGACACAGCACTGACCACATCTACAACAGATTTCTGTTGCAAAGTAGATACCATTGGGTTGTCTTATGGCCCTGAGTGTATCCATGAGCCCAGCACAATGTTGGGCAAATATCTCTGTGGAGAGGACACACAAGTCATCATAGCACTCCAGAGAGGCAGGGCACTGTTCCACATTCAATCTGTTCAAGTTGGCTATGTGCTTCAAGAGGTCCCTCTGTATGGGCATGGAGAAATTGTTGTCGTAGAAGCTAATCTTGGTGAACGTGGAGCACTGGCTGAGGGCAGGTATAAGGACAGTGAGTTGAGAGTCATTTATCCTACAACCCTTTAAGTCCAAGGACTGCAAAGTGTCTGCCACATTTTCAAGGAGAACTCGGAGAGGCATAATGTACAAACCCAATAAGACTATGCCTCTCATGTCCAGATGTTTGAGCTAAAAGAACCTCTAACAGCAGGAAAAGGAATCCAAGTCTGACTATAAAATTTGGTAGTGAGTGATGGAGTGGGTCTCCAAGGGCATCATCAGGCACCTAGGGACAGAGGAGACTGGAGGGTTAGTTCTGGCAAATGGTGATGTAGAGTGTGGGGTGGGGTTTACACAAAAGCAGAAGGAGGTAGTTGCCTCAAGGTAAGTTTGACCAAGTAATCAAGGACATTATCTAAGGTGTTTCCAGTTGGATCCTGCTGAGTCAAGTCGGTCCTACAGTTCATCTCCTGGCCTCAATCTCAAGCAGAAAATGCATTACATCATAAACTCTGCACAATCACTCTTGTCATTTACAGACCCACACTATCCTCCCCTACCCCATGCACTCAGCCCTACTTGGGCTCGAACATTTCACACATGGGACAATAGGTGAAGACTAGAGGCTGTTCTCACAGACCTGAGCACATAACTCACCTCCCCACTGTGTGGGTGAGCCCCGAGACTCCTAAGTACATTCTCCCTTCTGTTGATTTTGTACTGATTGGGTGGCCATGATTCTAAGAAGAATTACATCCCATCCTGACCAGATCTGATTTACCCCTTACCTCACTTCATTCCTCTGCTTCATGAATACCCATTTGAGACTTTAATAAACACATAACTTACATATTCTAATGACTCCCTCAGTGTTCCCAGTGACAGGCAGGCATCATGCACCAGTAATCCAAGGGCAGCATCTCCTTCACAGCTTCCTCTTTCTGTATGTCTTTGGGTCCCCTCCTTTCTCTGTATGTGTTTGGGTCCATACATTCTGTATGCTGGGTAGCTCTCTACAATCTGAGTACACACCCAGCACTCTGGGACAATATTAATGGAATCAAGGCATTCTCCTGACTCTGCCTTTTGAGCAGATGCTACTTCAGTTTATTGAAAAAGCATCCAATTCAGACCTTGAGTTCCAAAACAAATTCCTGACTACTAGAAAATGTTTGTCCCAAATCCAGTGACAATAATATCTATGAATTATTTTATGTCTATTTTCTGCAGCAGAATAAACTCTGACTTGAGGCAAATCATATTGACTTTGGTCACATGAATAAAATTCTCCCAGGTATAGTGAGTCACAATATTAGTCCCACCAGGAAGAAGGATGCTGAGGCAAAAGAATTGCTAGAATTTAGAGTTCTGAAACAACCCTGGCTTCACAGCAAGACCCAGTCCAGTACCAAACTGAAAACTATGTAATAACTGAACAAATGAGGGGAAAACCCCACAAATTCCGTGATATTTTGTTAATTAACAGTTGAAACTTTTGAGTGGTGGTATGGTGTGGAGGTATTCTCACCTAGAGCTCTAATTTAATCATTGAAGTAGTTGGATGTTACATATAGAATTAAAAGGGTGGAGATTAACCATCTGATCCAATTCCACTTTGAGGTTGGAGGGTGTGGCTGCAATAGGGAGAGGTGAGCAGAGAGACATATAAAGGCTCCCAAAGAACATATTCAGACATCCAGAGCCTGGTTTCCTGCCTGGTTTAGCTGGGACTCAGAGACCCATCGGCAGTACTCACAAGGGGTATGTAACGATTTTCCCTTGGTTCATGCAGTTTGATGTAGTGACTTTTAGACTCTAAGATATGACAAGAAATTTTAATTTCTGTCTGTTTAGATGAACACTTTGAAGACCTTGGATTTAATTTCAAATGAAGTTTTAGCTTCATCTCAAACATCTATGGTAGCCTGTTGATTTCATCATTAAGGTTGATTTTTTAAAAGAAAGTCCTTTGTTGTTCAAGATCTCCTAGAAATGGCCACATGGCTCTGGGTAGGCTGGAAATCAAGATCCTCCTGACTCAGCACTCTCATCAGTGCTAAGATTACTAACATGTTCCCTCATATTTCTATGCACTCAAATGCTTGTTTTTGTTTTTGTGAAATACTGGCAGAACAGTAGACCTATAGACCACATATCTTTGATACCCTTTAACTCACAATAGCTGGAATTAGACTTGTGAGTTACTCAAATGACTTAACTTGGGCTTTCCTTTGCATATTTTTCACATAGGTTTGTTTTTGAATATTGTCTGCTTTTGGGACTCAGGAAACTCTATAAATTATAGGAAACCATTGTCGTCATCCTGCTTAGAAGGAATTCAATATTGGTCCACAACACAAGGCATTTTTTTTTTCCCAGGCTGGCCTTGAACTCAGAAATCCGCCTCCCAAGTGCTGGGATTAAAGGCGAGCGCCACCACTGCCCGACAACACAAGGCTTTTTTTGTGTTTTATTGTTTGCTTGCTTGTTTGTTTGTTCTATTTTTTGTTGTTGGTTTGTCTTTCTTTTTTCTTTTTTCCTCTTTTTTATTGATTACTTTATTTATTTACATTTCAAACGTGTCCCCCTTCCCAGTCTTCCCTCATCAAACTCTCCCTTCTATCCTCCCTCCTCTTCACCTCTAATAGGGTGCTCCCGCACCCACACACCCAGTCCTCCCTCACCCCTCTAGCATCCCCCTTCCCTGGAGCAACAAGACTCCACAGGACCATGAGCTTCCCCTCCCATTGATGCCAGATGAGGCAACCGTCTGCTCTGTATGTGTTGGCAGCCATGGACCCACACATGTATACTCTTTGATTGGTGGTTTACTCCCTTGGAGCTCTGAGGAGTCCAGTTAGTTGATATTGTTATTCTTCCTGTGGGGTTGCAATCGCCTTCAGCTCCTTCAGTTCTTCCCTATCTCTTCCATTGGGGCCCCCGGCTCAGGCCCCCAAGTGTCTGCAATTGTATTAGACAGGTGCTAGCAGAGCCTCTCAGAAGACAGTCATACCAGGCTCCTGTATGTAAGCACACCTTGTCATGAGTTGATGTTTTCCTTCCTATGGGGTTGGAATCTCCTTTGGCTCCATCAGTCCTTCCCATTCTCTTCTTCTGGGGTCCCCAAGCTCAATAGTTGGCTGTGAGTGTCTGCAATTGTCTTAGACAGGTACTGGCACAGCCTCTCCTAAGTCAGCCGTATCTTGGCATCAGCAATGCCAAGGTTTGGTGTGTTGGGGTTTGGTGTCTGCCAATTAGGTGGATCCCAAGATCCTAGTCTCTGGATAGCCTTTCCTTCCGTCTCGGCTCCATTTTTTTGTTCCTGTTTTTTCTGTTAGACAGGAACAAATCTAGGTTAAAAAATTTGAAATGGGTGTGTGGCTACTTCCCTCAACTGGGAGCCATGCTTATCCACTAGGGGTGGTCTCTTCAGGTTCTATCTCTCCTCTGTTGCATATTTCTGCTTGAATTTTATTGTTTGCTTGTTTGGTTATTTATTTATCTGTTTGTTTATTCTTCTTTTTGCTCTTGACATTCTTGGTTTGGATTGTATTCAAAGATAACATTGTTGTTCTCTTGCTAGGGATAATTTAGAATTTCTTTTTTCTTTTCTTTTTTCTTTCTTTCTTTCTTTTTTTTTTTTTTTTTTTTTTTT
>JADRCH010000035.1:16509-32375 GCA_019843965.1 Rhynchomys soricoides
GTTTGTTAGCTTGTTTGTTTTGGTTTTATTGTTTTGGTTGGTTGGTTGGTTTTTTTCTTTTCTGTTTTTTCTTTTTCTTTATTACTAAATTTAATATTTCATCAATTCTTTTTGTACACTCCAGGCATTATCCCATCCCCGTTCTGACCTCTTGACTATTCCTCACCCCATTCCTCCTTCTGCTTTTTTCCACTTTTATTGGTTATTTTGTTTATTTACATATAAAATGTTGTCCCCCTTCCAGGTGCCCCCTTCCCAACCTCCCTCTCCTTTACTTCTAAGAGGGTGCTCCCCCACCCACCCACCCACTCCTGCCTCAGCACTCTAGCATCCCCCTTCACTAGGGCAATAAGCCTCCAAAAAACAAAGGGCCTTCTCCCCTAATATTGATGACAGATAAGGCAATCCTTTGCTACATATGTATCAGGAGCCATAGACCCTCTCATGTATACTCTTTGGTCAGTGACTTAGTGCCTGGTAACTCTGAGAGGTCCAGTTACTTGATGCTGTTTTTCTTCCTATGGAATTGGAATACACTTCAGCTCCTTCAGTCCTTCCCTATCTCTTCTATTGGGGTCCCCTTCTATTGGGGTCAATCCAATAGTTGGCTGTGAGTGTTTGCATTGTCTTAGACAGGTGCTGACATAGCCTCTCAGAGTACAGCCAGATCTTGGCAATGGCAGTTGTGTTAGGGTTTGGTGTCCGCTGACTGAATGGATACCAAGATCCCGGTCTCTGGATGTCCTTCTCCTTCACTCTTGGCTTCAATTTTTTGCCCTGTTTTTCCTTTCGATGGGAACAATTCTAAGTTAAAAATTTTGAGATGACTGAATGGCCCCTTCCCTCAACTGGGGACCATGCTTATCCACTGGAGGTGGTCTCTTCATGTTCTATCTCCCCTCTGTTGCATATTTCGACTTGGGTCATCCGCACTGGGTCCTGGGAGTCTCTCCCATTTTTCTATCTTTTGTTCATTCTTTATTAAGAAAGGTTCACACATAAAGATATTTTGAGCCGGGCAGTGATGGCACATGCCTTTAATCCCAGTACTTGGGAGGCAGAGGCAGGCGGATTCTGAGTTCGAGGCCAGCCTTGTCTACAGAGTGAGTTCCAGGACAGCCAGGGCTACACAGAGAAACCCTGTCTCGAAAACCAAAAAACAAAAATTATGTGCCTATTTGAATAACAGAGAGGCTTTCATGATACTGTTGTGGGAGTCTGTCTTTACACCACCAGTTTAGGAAGAAGAGGTAAATTGGTGTCTCCAGCACTGTCAGTAACTCAGAAGCTTAGTGGTTCATGTGATGGTGAGGAAGTTTTATAAAGTTTTTCTTGAAAGTATATTCTTTTCTCACTCCTTCCACAGGTGTCTTCTGACTGGAGACCTTAGAGGATGAGTGTTCACACTCCACCCACACTGCAGAAGCTGGCAAGGCAGACTCTGCTGAGAGATGAGGCTCTGGCCATATCCTCTCTGGAGGAGGTGCCCCCTGGGCTCTTCCCAGCACTGTTCATGGAGGCCTGCAATGGCAGACGCACCAAGCTTGTGAAGGCAATGGTGGCAGCCTGGCCTTTCCTCTGTCTCCCTCTGAGGGCACTGATGAAGAGACCTGACCCTTCCTGGGAAACCTTCCAGGCTGTGCTAGATGGAGTAGACATGCGACGGACAAGAGAGTTTCACCCCAGGTAAGCAATAACCAAGTACTGTAGAAGGGAGCACTCGGGATACAAAATAGACAATGTCGGGGAGCTTGGCTTTGTCATAAGTAGGTCAGATGCTTCTGATGGCTTCTGATCCCTTCAGTCAGGGATCCAGGGTTCTTGAAGGCTACTGTTTCCTTGTACTGAGGACAGCTGGGTATGGATTAGAGTTGAATAGGGTAGATCAGATAGAGCCTCACAGTAGAATGAGCCTGTCCCTAGCATTCCCACACCCACTAATAATGTGACTAAGGAGAAATAACTTTTACCTTAGTGAACAACAAGTAATCAAGTATACAGAAGCCCAAGAAAGCTTCTATAGCATGCCTGAGTCCAATTTGAATATCAGGTGCTTAAAAAACATACACTTTAGAAGAGGCAAGATATATAGATATAGATATAGATATAGATATAGATATAGATATAGATATAGATGGTGTGTGTGTGTGTGTGTGTGTGTGTGTGTGTAGTAAAAGGTGGTTCAGGGTCTGCTGACATGTTTCACCTGCAGGAGGGCAAAACTACAGATTCTCGACCTGAGAAATGCATACCATCCCTTCTGCAACATATTTTCTGAAGAGGTCAGCAGGTGTTCAGCAGAGACCTTGGAGGGGAAGCAGGTATTGAAGGTATTTCCCAGATATGCACTGAGGCAGCATCTGAAAGTCACAGTTGACCTGTACATCTGGTCCTGCCTCAATGAAAAACAAAGAAGCTTTTTGAAGTGGGCCCAGCAGAGAAAGGACTCCCTACATATCTGCTGTACAACGATGAAGATCAGGGCTCTGTCAGTCCACATTATCAGAGAGATCTTGAATGTTTTTGATCCAGAGGACATCACAAAATTAGAACTGAATATGGAGTGGACTATGTTTCAGCTGGCAGATTTTGCTCCCTACTTTGGGCAAATGAGAAATCTTCACAAAGTCTTACTGACACCCCTCCGCAAGATCACCTCCGATTTTACCAACCAAGCAAGACTCACAGAAGCCGAGTGTTTCAACAAGTTTATTTCTCAGTTCTCCCAATTTAACTGTCTCCAGCATCTCTTCATGAAACGTGTCAATTTTCTCAGCGACCAGATGATTCAGGTCCTAGGGTAAGCAAGAATGGAGAGCTGGGTCAGCTATCAAAGCAAATCTGTCTCTCTTCTCTTAAGGATTAGTGGTGCATGATGCCAGCCAGTCACTAGGAACAAACATTTAGAGACTCATAATTTCCTAGAAGTTATGTCCTGCTTCCATGTATACTAAGTTATATGCTAGGGAAATTTACAAGTGAAATCAGTGTCTCAAATGAGCACTCATGAAGTAGAAAAGTGATTTGGGGTAAAGAGTGGGTCACATCTAGTATGGATGGGATGTAATTCTTCCTGCAATCCTGCCCATCCAATCAAATGAAAAGGGAACAAGAAGAGGAGTGTGGAGTGGGGACTCACTAGCACAGTGTGAATATGAGCTATCTATCTGTTCAGATCTGTGAGAACAGCCTTCTATCTTCCCCCAGCTTCCATGGGTGAAATGTTTTGAGCCTAAGTAATGCTGAGTGTATGATATATGGGGTACAACTTGGGCTGTAAATGAGAACACATGACTGCAGAGAGGATGATAGAATGCAGATTCAGTGAGCCCACAACAAATATCGAGATCCTGTCAGGACTTTCTTGGGATGGAAGTTCTTCCGCGTACTTGCTGAGCTAACAGGCTGAACTGGTTTTCAGCCTAAGTGAGGCCAGTAGATGAACTGTGGAGTTGGCATGGCTGAGCAGTTTCCAACAGGAAGCATTATCTCTGATGTCCTTGATCATTTAATAAAACTGACTGATCTTGGGGCACCTGGTTCCTTTTACCACTGTGTACATCCCAGTCAAACCTCTACAACCCAGAACTAACACCCTGTTCTATCTCTAGGTCCCTGATGACACCCTTGGAGACCCTCTCCATCACTCACTGCCAAATTTCACAGTCAGAATTGGATTCCTTCTCCTGCTGTCAGAGCCTCTTTGAGCTCAAACATCTGGAGATGAGAGGTGTGGTCTTACTGGATTTGGATCTTATGCCTCTGAGAGGTCTTCTAGAGAACGTGGCAAACACTCTTGAGACTCTGAATTTGCACGGGTGTAGGATGAAGGACTCTCATCTCAATGCCCTTCTACCTGCACTCAGACAATGCTCTCAGCTTACCCAGATCAAATTATACAAAAATAACTTCTCCATGCCCATCCTGAAGGATCTTTTGCAGCACACAGCCAACTGGAGCAAGATGAGAATGGAACAATACCCTGCCCCTCTGGAGTGCTATGAAGAGTTGGGTCATCTCTCCAGAGAAAGATTTGCCCAACTTTGTTCTAAGCTGACTGATACACTCAGGGCAATAAGGCAGCCCAAGAACATCTCCTTTGCTACAGATATCTGCCTTACATGTGGTAAGCGCTGTGTCTATCACCGGGTGTCCAGACTTTGTCGGTGCTGGCAGTAAATGGGAAATTATGACTTCTGGATTTGAATAAACAACAAGCTTTGGGACACATCTCTCATCTGGGGTCCTCAGATCCTGTGGCTTCTGACACTGCTCAGAAGGTTGGAAACAAAGTAATGTACAGAGACTGGGACCCCGGAGACTGAACTTGACATGTGACACTCCAATGGACTATGGGAACAGGGGAACTTGTGGATTTTGAAAGACAGTTTGGCATTTGTATGTGATTTCTGCCTGGATAGACTAACTAGATGCTTTGCTGTGTACATAAACCTGGATGTTCTCTCCCAGGGTCTTTGAATGTTCCCAACCTCACTACCAGGTTTAGGATCAGGAAGGTTCATTGGGTACAGGAATGAAAAGACTCTGCTATTTCATGAGTGAAGCAAAGTTCCAGGTGAAGTTGGCATGGATAAAATGACACTTCTTTCCCTTGTCCTTTGCCTGGGCTAAATTTACAACCCCCTTGTACAGCTGATCAGTTATGTGTACAGAACATTTAAACTAAAGTGAGAAACATAGACACAGCTCCTATGAAGGAGGATTAAAAGGATCACAGACAATTCACATCCAGTACTTTCAGACCACAAGGCACCTTGGACCCATCAGAGATACATAATTGGAAGAAGACAACAGGGCAAAGTAAACATCCTTTCCAGTCTGGCTTGTACTCTTGATCTTTTTGCCATTCTTTAATGAGATGACCACCAGGAACATCTATATCCGAACTTTATGCCACATGTGTCTAGAGCCCTAGTCCTGTGGACCCCCAAGCTCTGTGAAGTACCCATAGTGTACATAAAGGTGTCCAGTAATATGCAGGTCCCTCTACTACATAAAGCATTTACTTTATAAAAGAATTGTATTTTAAATCTTCAGTCGTTAAAAAAAAAGAAAGAAAAATTTCCTTCTGCCTAGTTGTTATACACCCTTTAGGCATAATAAACTATCAATAAAATAATTTATTGTTACTCTGTATTTATTGAACACTTAGAACATGAGTGCTTTGCTTAAATATCATTATTATTGTCTGAATTGAACAAAGTATCTAAATTAAGGACTCTGCAACAAATACTCTCTGGAGAGAAATCAAAATGAACAAATTGATGCCAGGCATGTCACAATCTTGGGAAGGTGGATAAAGTTATCAGTTCAGGTGGGAAACGTGGACATCTAGGCTGGCCTGAGGTACAGAGGAAGATGAAAAACAAACAAAATAAACGTCTCTCAGGCTCCTTCTTTCTGTCTTCTCCCACAACCTCTCTCCCTTTCTGCATGTCCAGTTCCCTGGCCTTGTTCCTTGTGACCAGTGAATCACCTGAGATTTGCCCACAGTAAAAGAACTTTCAGATTTTTAAAACGGATAGATTCAAAGAGATTGCTCACAGGATAAGAACACATGCTGCTTTTGTAAAGGACCGAAGTTTGTTTTCAGAGGCAATAATCAGAGGGTATTTATTGCAGGTGGCTCTCAAATGGAACTTAGTCTTCAGGTGATAGAACCTTCTTTTCTGGCCTGTGTGGATCCTGCCTTTCACGTGCATAAATCCACATAATACACATGCAGGTATAAATCTGGCTGAAGAACTCTTTAAATATAAAAAGGACTTAATTTCACAAAGGAATAAAAAAATGGCCCAATTAATTAAATAGGGATGTTGATCAGTATCAGTTGTGTGGCTCTGAAGAGAGCAGGTGGAGTTTCAGGTGTGTCCATTGAGTTCAGTTGGTGAGCAATAGCGTAGGGTGTTCTGGGCTCCAGAGTTTGAGCTCCTGCACCATGGTTTAGTGAGAGGAAATTAGGAGTTTGTCAATGTACAGCATTTCTTTCTGTATGTAGTTTATGTATATTCCTGTTCTATTTGCATGTATGCTTGCATGACAGTTCAGAACCCTGTATAGACGGTTCTGAGCTGCCAGGTGGTGGTCTAGAATTGAACTCAGGTTGTCTGAAAGAGCAGCCAGGACTCTCAATTACTGGAGCTATCATCCCTCCAGGCCATGTTTGACAATGTAAAAATCACTTGTGGGTACAGAATCACTAGGAATCAGGTGTCTCATTGGCATAAAAACTACCAGTTTGGCATTTAGATAGTTACTATGTAGATCTGCCAAAGCAATATCAATAGCTTGAGTCATTCCAAGAAAGGTCTGGATGTGCTTCACTTCATAGAGTGTTTACCTGTCCATTCACTGGATCTGTGAACCGCATTAAACAGGTGTAATAGTACATAACAGTTATCTCAGCACCCTACAGGTGGAGACTTCAGAGCAGAAAATTGTTATCATTCTATCTTTTTAGTCTGAATACCTAATAGGAAAATTTGTGAAACTTCCTCTTGACATGGAGCTAGAGGCTCTCTGCACTTTCCTTCTTGTCTGTCTTGCATTCATCTTATTCCTGCTTAGTAATGGAATAAAAGCTGAAATAAATAAATAAACCTGAACAACTTTTATAGTATAAACTTTAAGCATGTATTTATAAGAGAGGAGAAAGAGAAAGTTGGGAGAAAGTAGGAAATAAGAAACTAAGAATAAATATAACCTTACCTATTTATGGCTGTAGGATGATGTCTAACTGAAACAACATTGTTTATATAATTTACAAATGCTAATTATCAGTTATAAGTACATATGAACTATAGCCACCCAGCTTGACAACAATCCTCAGAACTTTATCTTATAGCAAAAATTTTCATATTTCATGTTTTTTTTTAATGTAATTACAAGTGGCCTATGAAAACATATGTTGCTAACCTATTTCAGGGAGAACACATGTCTATTCAGTTGCAGTGGACAAAGTTTAAATAATGTGAAACATAACTAGCTCCCTATCTATAATTTCTTTAGGCTTTCGTTAACTCATTCATTTCTTCACTTTACCACCTGACCACATCCTGCTTTCCTTTCCTCCCAGCCCTCTCCTCCCACATCTTCCCCTCATTTCCTGCTCCCATTCCCCCCAGAGAAGTGAGGCCCCACTCCCTACACCCACCAGTTACCACACCACCCTGACACACCAAGTTGCATCAGGACTAAATGCATCCTCTCCTACTGAGACCAGACAAAGCAGCCCAGCTAGGGAAAAAGGTTACAAAGGAAGGCAACAAAGTTCAACAAGAGACAAACCTTTGGTAGCCTTCTAGTCACTTGCCTTGAGATGCAGAAATCGGAGCTAATTGCCCTCAACAAAGCCTTGGAACTTGGGGCAGGCAAGAAAATTAACATCTAAGCCTAGCAGTGGTGGTCCATCCCTTTAATCCCAGCACTCAGAAGGCAGGTGGATTTCTGAGATCGAGGCCAGCCTGGTCTACAGAGTGAGTTCCAGGACAGCCAGAGCTACACTGTCTAAAAAATCCAAAAGAAGAAGAAGGAGGAGGAGGAGGAGGAGGAGGAGGAGGAGGAGGAGGAGGAGAACAAGAACAAGAACAAGAAGAACAAGAAGGAGGAGGAGAAGAAGAAGAAGAAGAAGAAGAAGAAGAAGAAGAAGAAGAAGAAGAAGAAGAAGAACAAGAAGAACAAGAAGAACAAGAAGAACAAGAACAAGAAGAACAAGAACAAGAACAAGAAGAAAATTAACATCTACATGGATAGTAGGTATGCCTTTGCCACAGCCCACAACCATGGGGTTATATAGCATGAGAAAGGACTGCTCACATCAGAGGGAAAAAAAATAAGCAAGCAGGAAATCTTGGATCTCTTGGATGCTTGGATGGCCAGCAACTGTGAGTATTATTCATTGCCCAGGACATCAGAAAGGAAGAGATTCAGTGGCCCAGGGCAATAACCAGGTAGATCAAGTGGCTTGAGAAGTGGCTATGCAGGAGCCTATCCCAGTTATGGCCCTGCTAGAGACAACTGCTGGGAAGTGGGACTGGATTAAGGAATGGCCTCACTTAAAATATACGGAAGAAGAAAGGACTCAAATTGCTAGCCACCCTACCAACTATTACCTAGAGAAGGAAGGGCAATGGTGCACACAAGAAAGAAAAACTATACTCCCCAGAAAGCAAGCAAAAAACCAGAGAGAGAGAGAGAGAGAGAGAGAGCGAGCGCAAAAGACTTACCGGGCCAAATGCACAGAGGGACTCATTAAGGGATTTAAAGTATATATAATAGACCTCAGGTTTTGGGCCAGAGAGATACTAGAACAGTGTAGGATATACCAGCAAGTGAATGCTTATTCAGCCAAAAATAAACAAGGTAAAAGACCTAGGGGAGTATATTGAGAAGTTGATTTTTATAGAAGTTAAGCCCGGAAAATATGGTTACAAATACCTTCTAGTGTTTGTAGATTCTTTCTCTGGATGGATTGAGGCTTTCCTCACCAAGCAGGAAACAGCTACCATGGTAGTCTAGAAGATATTAGAGGAAATTTTCCTGAGGTTCAGAATGTCTAAGATAATTGAATTGGACAATGGTCCTGCTTTTGTCTCTAAGGTAAGTCAGGGATTGGCAAAGATATTTGGGGACTAATTGGAAGCTCCATTGTGTGTACCGTCTCCAAAGCTCAGGGCAGGTAGAGAGAATGGACAGAACCCTAAAAGAGACTTTAACGAAATTGTCCTTGGAGACTGGTGCTGACTGGGAGGTGCTCCTTCCCCTGGTTCTGTTCCAAGCCTGGAACACACCTACCATTTTAACCTGACCCCTTTTGAGATCCTGTATGGGACCCCCACTCCCTTGACCCTGGCTCTTGATCCCCCCACCCCCCCAGAGTGACTTTTCAGGCTGCCAAAGATCTTATGGCTCAATTGTAAGCTTTCCAGATCAGCCACCAGGAATTGTGGCCTAAACTTCGTGGCCTGTACAACACAGGTACCCCAGAGGTTCCACACGAGTACCAAGTTGGAGACGGTGTATATGTTAAAAGGTATCATGCTGAAAACTCGGAACCAAAGTGGAAAGGGCTGTTCCTGGTGTTGCTGACCACCCCAACTGCTGTTAAAGTGGATGGAATAGCTGCCTGGGTTCACGTAACTCACGTCAGACCAGCACCTGCACCTGAAGCCAACTGGATAGCAGCCAGACACCAGAGCAACCCCCAGAAAACCATGAGATGGCTATGGTGTATCTTCCTTTCTGAGCTGAGCCTCAGCACCCCCACAACCGTACCAAAGTGACTTGGCAAGTCCTCTCAGCCACTGGGGATGTAGCCTGGTCCACTACAGAGGAACGCCTGCCTTATACCTGGTGGCCAGACCTTGCCTTTGATCTCTGTAAGTTAGCAGCAGGCCTTGACTCCTGGGATATGCCCACCCTAGACACACAGGGGGAGGGATAACCTAAATGTGTGGGACGAGGGATTTACTAATCTAAACTATGTCCCATAAGAGGCCTTAGAGGGTGGGGCTTAGGGTGCATACGCCCAAAATTGAGGAGTGTCCTTCAAGAAACCCCCATATATGTGTGCCCCCAAGATGGAAGAAGCCGGCAGCAGGTCCATCAGTGGGGGAGGGGTGGTGGTGGCAAGCACTTTTTCTGTGCTACCTGGGGATATGAATCATCAGGATGCACGTACTGGAGACCATTCTAGGAGTACCTGAAGATCAGTGGCCAAGATGAGAGAAGGGCTAGCCAAGCAGAATAGAGAAAGAGAACAGAGTCAGGGCTGGTTGAGTCTTGGTTTAACTCCTCCCCTTGGTTAACCACCCTCACCCCCTTGTTAAGACCCCTAATTTTTCTCCTGCTATTGCTGATCTTTGAACCCTGCATGTTGAAGAAGCTTACAGCCTTCATAAAAGAGAATAGGAGCAGTGCAGCTGATGGTTCTGGGCCAACAATATGAGACCCTGAGGACAGTTACCCAAGACCACTGAGCATAGCTCCAGGATTGGAGCTTGTACAATTAAAAGGGGGGAATGAGGGACCCTAAGGGCTTTTCTAGTCCCACACCCTCCTTACGGCTTCCCCCTCCTTCCTGGGGTCAAGGCTAGGCCAAGTTCCAATCTCCACCTACAGGAACACACTTGAGTAAAAAATTCTCAGAATGTACCGATTGATTGTCATCTAACCCTCTGGAAAGTTCCAGGTAGAGTTCAAATGCATGTCATGCTTGCTAGTCATTAGATTTAAAGGTCGATATGCTTAACCAGTAAGTTTGAACTGTAACCTTGCTGATGTAGCCTGTGCCCCTAAAAGGTATAAAAACTGCTTGTAATAGCCATTCGGGGTCTCGTTCTAGTCATTTGCCTTGAGGGACTAATTGAAAGTCAACCCGATGCTCTGGAAAATAAACCTCTTGCTTTTGCATTGAAAAAAAAGAGAAGAGATAGAGAAGAGAAGAGAAGAGAAGAGAAGAGAGAGAGAGAGAGAGAGAGAGAGAGAGAGAGAAAGAACCCCCATCCTGATTTTTAGGAGACCCACATTAAGACCAAGCTTCACATCTGCCCCATATGTGTAGGAGGCCTAGGTCTAGTACATGCACGATCTTTGGTTGGTGGTGGTTCAGTCTCTGTGAGCCCCCAATGGGTCCAGGTGACTTGGCTCTGAAGGTCTCCTTCTGGTATACATGACCCCCGTCTGGCTCCCTCCATCCTGAAGAGGCATAGGAAGGAAGCCTACCTCTATACTTTCCTGTCACTCTCATAGAGCTCCACTCCCCTCTCCCATTTTCCCAGCAGAAATACCTCCTGCCTCTCCGAGGGGGCAAAAAAAGAGAGCCCAACCTGGCACCAGAATATTGCAATCCCTCTTTTCACGGTGGCACTCTCTAATGACCCCCTAACCCCACCCTAGGAGTGGCAGATGCCCTTTGGGAATAAATAGCCCAGCCTCTTAATCCTCCTCCCAGATAGTTAGCTAGTACTTCCCGGATGCAGATGGCTCCTGCCCTTGAAAGAAGCAAGAACTTCCTCCAGTATCTTTAAAATAATAAAAGCCCACTCTTGAACTATAAAAAAAAGACAATTAAGTGTTCCCAGACAGCTTTGAGCAGTTTGTAAAAGTACACCAGCTTCTGATAACACAAAAAGTTATTTTTCCCGGATCAGGAAGGTCCTATCCAGCAGTTCCGCCTCGCTGTCTAAACAAACAAAGGTTACGTAATCAGGCTTGAAAGACTGCATTTCTTTACCCTTTCATGTAAAGTCAAGTCTTGAAAAACCCTACTTGTGGTTTTTTTCCTTTATACACCCCCTTCACTTAGACCTGGGGGTTCACTCTTCTTCCTGTTCCATCAGAAAGGTTGGTGGCCCAAGCTCGAGCTTGAATAAAGATCCTCATGCAATTACAATGGGTTGTGATTCCTGGTGGTCCCTTTGGGGTTTTTACAATCCAGACACAACAATCTATCATTTGATATATCCACAAGACTCCCTGAATTCTGCCTAATGTTTCACTGTGGATATCTATCTATTGCCATCAGGAACTGGATAAGGCCTCCCACAGGACAGTTTTGCTAGGCATCTGTTCTGAAGCATAACCAAGTATCAAGAGCGTCAAGGTTTGGCTGTCTTCCATCAGGTAGGTCTCATGTTTGTCCAGTCATTGGTTGGCTACTCCTTCAACCTCTCCTCCATCTTTATCCCTGCATACCTTGTAGGCAGGGCAAATTTTAGATGGAAGGTTTTGTAGGTGGGTTGGTGCCTGCACAAAAAATCATGACCAAGAAGCAAGTTGGACAGGAAAGGGTTTATTCAGATTACACTTCTACATTGCTGTTCATTATCAAAGAAAGTCAAGACTAAAAAAACTCAAGCAGGTCAGGAAGCAGGAGCTGATGCAAGGGACATAGACGGATATTGCTGCCTTGCTTCCCCTGGCTTGCTCCCCTTGCTTTCTTATAGAACCCAAGACTACCAGCCAGGGGTGGCACCACCCATATTGGGTCCTCCCACCCTTAATCACTAATTGAGAAAACACCTTACAGCTGGATCTCATGGAGCCGTTTCCTGAAGGGAGGCTGCTTTCTCTGTGCTAACTCCAGCTTGTGTCAAGTTGACACACAAAACCAGCCAGTACAGTTGCTGTCCGCCTCGCTCCACTGGAAATCCTGCCTGGCTTCAGGAGGTGGCCACTTCAGGTGCTCACTTCAGGATCTCAGCCAAGGCCACTCCCATACCCTTTCAGGAGCCTGCCCCATCCCAGGTCTCTGGCTTGCCCCTGAGACCGCCCACATAAACACTTTCCTCTCTCCCAGCCCTCTCAACCCAACCACTGCTCCCACCACACATGATCCCCCAAACTGATCTTGACCCCTTACCTTCTCCCGTTGATTCCCTCTAATCAACCACTGCTGATAAGGATTTTATTTCTCTTTCATGGTGAGATTCAATCATCTCACCTTGTGACAAATTGTTACCTAGATTCTTTGGGTGTTTGGATTGTAGCATGCTTATCCTGTTCTCTATGGGTAATATCCTCTTAAAAGTGAGTACATACCATGCAAGTTCTTCTGGGCCAGGATAACCTTATTCAGAATGGATATTTTTCAGCTCTATCCTTTGCCTGAAATTACATAATATTCTTTATTTTTAACAGATGATTAGTATTCCATGGCATTAGTGTAGAAGATTTTCCTTATCCATTCTAGGGGTGAGGGACAGGTGGGTTGCTTCTGGTTTCTGGTTAGTATGAATAAAGGTGCTATGAATGTAGTTGAGCAAGTGTCCGTGTGCTATGGGGGAACATCTTTTGAGTATCTGCCCAGGAGTGCTATAACTGGGTCTTGAGGTAGAATTATTTGTAAGAAACACCCAGACCGATTTCCAAATTTGTTGTACAAGTTTACACACTCACCAGAAATGGAGGACTGTCTCCCTTGCATCATATCTTCACAAGCATGTGCTGTCATTTGAGTATTTGATCGTAGCCATGCTGATGTGTATAGGATGGAACCTCTTGGCCCTTTCAATTTGCACATGGCAAGGAATGTTGAATATTTCTTTAAGTGCTTCTTGGCCATTAGAGATTCCTCTGTTGAAAATTCTCCATTGACCTGTGCACCCCATTTTTAAATGGGGTATTTTGTTGATGTCTAATTCCTTGAGGTGTTGATATTGTTTGGATTTCAGCCCTCTGTTGAATGTACAGTCGGTGAAGATAATTTTCCATTCTTTAGACTGCCATTTTGTCCTATTTTTGCTGGTTTTGCCTTACTGAGTATTTTCAGTTTCATGAAGCCCCACTTATTGTTGATCTTAGCTCCTGAGCTATGGGTGTTCTGTTCAGAAAGTGTTCACCTTTTACAATGAGTTCAAGAGCCCTGACACTATTAATGATATTCTGCAAATAGGAGCCTAGCATAAGTGTCCTTTGAAAGGTGTCACCCAGCCACTGACAGAAGCAGATGCAGAGACCCACAATAAAATATTACTCAAGTTTGGGGAATCTTGTGGAAGAGGGGAGGAAGGATGGAAGGAGCCACAGAGGACAAGGACATCACAAGAAAACCACAAAACCAACCTAGCTCCATAGGGGCTCACTGAGATCGAACCACCAACCAGAGAACATTCATGAGACAGACATAAGCCCCCTAGACATATGCAATAGTTCTGGGGCTTGGTCTTCATGGGGCACTGGGTTGCTTGGAACACCAGGAGCAGTGGTTGTCTTGCCTGCCTTTGGATCTCTTTCCCCTAACTGGGCTGCCTTGTCTAGCCTCAATAGAAAAAGATGCACCTTGATCAACCAATATATATCCACAGGAGGCCTCCCCTTCTCTGAGGGGAAAGGGAGGGGAGGGAGGAGAGGGGAGGGGAGAGGGAGTAACTGGGAGGAGAAGAGGGAGGGGAAGCTGTGATCTGAGTATAAACTAACTAACTTAATATAGGGTGTAAAATAAATAAATTAATGAAGGAATGAAAACTTACCCAGCCTTCTTGTCCTCATATAGATTTGCCTTCTACAGCCTTGATATGGAGATGTTTGCCTTGTCTTATACTGTCTTGTTTTGTCCTGTCTGTCTGTCAACTCTGGGGAAGAGTATACGTGTGTCTGGGGAGGTATTAGGAGTGGTGGACATTGAACTACATACTCTTTGAAGTTTGGTTCTGCTCTAATCTAATTGCAACTGTGCCCCGGTCCTTTCCTCTTGAAGTAAGAAAGTATTTCATTTAATTTTGATTTTTACAGGAGCACACAGTTGAAAGACTCAGTGAACAGCTTCCTCACAGCATCTTTTTCCCACAGCCTTGGTGAGGGAGTACAACACATGGCCTCTTGTTCTCATGACCCTTAGGAGGAGGTAGTCTGTGTTACCTCTACCTTCCCATCCCCCAGAGCCACCATGAGCTGCAGCCTAAAGAGGAAGTTCCTATTTCTGTGAGCTGGGGGCCATGGAGCAAGGGTGAGGAAGACAGACTGGCATTTCTTATCAGTGATTTCCTGAAGGACGAAGCTATGCAGCTAGGAAAGGCAGAAGAACGAAAAGAAGAAAACACTCTGAGGCCCATGTGAACTGAGCAACCTTGCAGACACATGAGGACATTGTTGCCCACTTCCTACTGCCAGAAGGATCAGTACAAGCTCAGCTTTTGTTAGCTTCATTTCTAATGAATTTCCATCTAGATATATTTTCAAATACAAATTAATCAGTTCCAATAATTGGGAGGGCAAGCAGGGGAACTTCTCAGCTTTGGACTTGTGAGAACACAACTAGCCCAAGCACCAGTTTTACTGTGTGTCAGTGCTGCCCCCTAATGGCCAACAGGTTGATCTCGGTCACAGGATTGCTTGAGAGCCATTGGCCTTAAGGATTCTACTACCTGCACTGCCAGCCAGTAAAGACCATTCTTCAAAATAATGTGTATTTTATGAAACAGAAAAAAAAAATCACAATCCATTAATAACTGCATTCTATGGACTTGAGCAGGCCTTTTTTTTTTTTTTTTTTTTGGTTTTTCGAGAACTTGAGCAGATGTTACAGACCAAATTATCTTACTTCGGGTTTCTATTGCTGCAATGTAAAATCATGACCAAAGCAAATTGGGGAGGTTTATTTGGTTTCCCCTCAGAGAAGGAGACTTCTCATGGATATACATGGATATACATTATCAAAGTGCATCTTTTCAATGGAGGAAAGACAAGGCAGCCCAGTTAGGGGAAAGGGATCCAAAGGCAGGCAACAGTCAGAGGAGTCACTGGAGGAAGTCAGGACAGGAACTCAAACAGAAAGGAACCTGGAGGCAGGAGCTGATGTTACTGGCTTGCTACATTCAATGCTGTTGCTGTTCTTAGGGTCATCAAATGATACCAGCATCTCCAACACACTGGGGTCTTCTGCTATGACTAGGCTGCACTTTCAGTAATAGCCTCTTATGGTCTCTCTTCATAGGGCCAAGACTCAACTTCTCTGCATGATCCCTTCAATCATGGGCCTTCAAATGCCACTGAGACTGTACCTCCACAAATAGCCTCTTCTGGCTACACATAGTGCCAAGCTTCAGATCCTCTCCATCATTCTTCATGCCTTCATAACCAGTACCAACTGGGTGACTCTTAAACTACAAAGTTCGGCTGCCAGTGCAGTAGGGTTAGAATTTTATGCATGTCAGCCGGGCAGTGGTGGCACACGCCTTTAATCCCAGCACTTGGGAGGCAGAGGGAGGTGGATTTCTGAGTTTGAAGTCAGCCTGGTCTACAAAGTGAGTTCCAGGACAGCCAGGGCTACACAGAGAAACCCTGTCTCAAAAAAACCTAATAATAATAATAATAATAATAATAATAATAATAATAATAATAATAAT
>JADRCH010000035.1:36507-94092 GCA_019843965.1 Rhynchomys soricoides
TCTCAGGCTCTGACCGTTAGTAGCTCCAGCAACAATTGTTGTCATCAGAATCCTCACAAGAAACAACTGAAGAGAGAAAGGGGTTTATTTACCCTACAGTTCTTGGGATGATCTCCAGCATGGTATTGTGGGAAAGGACCGGTGGAAAGGGGAGAGGCCTGGTCACAGTGCATCTAAACAGGAAGCAGAAAGAGATGAATGTGGTACTCAGTTTGATTTATCTTTTTAATTCAGTCCTGGCTGCTAGTCCATTAGATGGTGCCACTCCCATTCAAGTTGGTTCACCTTCCTGCTCATTCACAGGTTTTAGGAAACACCCTCATGTGAGTTTCCATAACAATTCTAAATCTCATCACCACAATTAGTCAGGACATCATACCTAAGCACCAAAAGTAGACAGTGGATGTTTTGATTGGCATTGGAAGAAAGTATAAGGTTTGGGCAACAGAGATTGTCTGTCAGCTAGACAGGATCTAATCACCTAAGAAAGAGGTCTCTGGGAATTCAGGAGAGTTAGTTTCTGTATTGATTTAAAGTTTGAAGGTACGTGGTTTGAATGCTTGTTGCTAGAAAGTACAACTTGCTCTCATCTGTGAGGATTTCATTCCCTGACTTGCTAGGGCTCTAAGAGATCAAACTCTTTGAAGTATTTAATGCCTTTAGCCACAGAATTGTACCTTTCCTCTAATATCAGTGAAAACATCTAGTGTTCTAATCTGGGTGTTAAGAACCATTTAGGGGGCTGGGCTTGGTGGAGCATTCCTTCAATATCAGCATCATAAGGCAGAGAGGCAGGAAGAGCTCTGAGAGTTATAGGCTAACCTGGTCTGCAGAGTTCGAGGCCAGCCAATGCTACCTTGAGAAATTGTGTCAAAAACCAAAACAATCCAACAACAACAACAAAAGCATTTATATAACGGTTAACTTTGTCACCTTGGTGTGCCTTAGACCCATCAAGGAAACATATCTGATGGTGTTGTGAAAAGAGTCACTAGGCAGATGCTCCACTCTGAATGTGGAGGTGCTGAGGTCATCACCCCAGATGCTGGGGTCCTAACTGAATAAGAAAGAGAATGCAAACTGACTATGACCCTTGCCTTCTCTCTGCTCTCTACCTGTGCACACATCCTGACCAGTTGCCTCTCACTCTTGCCAAGATGTCTTCCTTGCCATGATGGACCCTATTCCCTTGAACTGTGAGACAAAGAAGACCCTTTTCCATGTAAACTGCTTCTTTGGGGGATATTTCATCACAGCAAGTGTCACTGGACTTACTAGAGATTAGGCAGAGGAACTGCATTTCTTAACAGTTGTTAAAAGAAAGCTACTTTCTCTTGGGCATAGAATAGGATCTGAATTTTACCCCTGACCCTGGGGTGACCCTGTCATTGTAATCTGTACCAAAGATTAGAACATATATTATCCCCTCATCTTATGAGTTAATCCAACCGGGCCTGTCAATCACTTGGCCAAGGAGAACATCTTGCAGGTCAGCTGGTTCACCTGAGGATACTCCAAGGACCTGGTAGGGGTGATCAACCCCTTAATGAGCTGCTGTTCTTACACCTCCCTCCTACAGTTGCTCAGTCATCTTCACCACCAAACCAGCCTGATGCCTGGGTTCCAACTCAAGTTGTAAATGCAGTCTTTAACCTTCATCCCTCTAATACCTGTGTGAATTCTAAACGTGCCTGCTGAGATAAGCTGAGCTTTGCACCTTTCTCTTATGTAGACCCCACCTGCCTTTTTCTATTGGGTTTGCAGACCTCCATTGCTGCCCCTTACTCTAAAGAAATGACTCTCCCTTACTACCTCCTTCCTCATCTGGTACCTTCTGGGAATTAAGCTGGCCTATCTGCCTCTCAGACTCTAATAAGATGATACAGGGGCTTCCTTTGGAATGTCTTTGTGAATTCTTTCTAATCATCATCATTATCTAAGTTAGAAGGGCTGTGAAGTGATTCCTGGGAAGATGCTGTGTCTTCAGAGGCTGACTGGCTGACTAACATACAGTGACATGGGGAAGATGGAATGCCTCAGGCAGGAGACTGAACAGAGTTGACCTGGGGAAGCTTTAATGTATTAAATAGTCATGCATTGTCTCTCCCCCCATGCCCCATTGAACATCCCGTCACTAACAAATAAAACAGCACCTAATACTCTAAAAGATTTTTTAAAACCTTATAATGTATTAAATTAAAAACCACTAGTCCCACCAAAGGGCTTTAGAATGTTCTCAGATAGCATCTGAGATTTTTCAGCTTTGTTAAAACCACTCTCTAATGTTTCTAGCAATGTAAATTTTTTTTTTACCAATATATCTAAGAATTGCTTTAATTCAAGATTTTTTTTTTGAGGCGTTTCCATAAGAACTTCATGAAACTGCTTCCATCTTGAAATATGGAATTTGAATTAACCTGTATCTATTTTCAAAACATAGCTACACATAATTGGCTCCAGAATAAACAATTTTTTATTTCCTTTGAGATCAGAGATGTGTTTTTGTATCAACAAAAGGAACTCCACTTCTCCCTTTGATTGATGTGTTAATCTTAACTCTTTGTTCATGACACAAAAAGAACCTGAGCATTGCATAGTGGGACATCATGGGATCACTTCCACTAATAATCCTTGAGCCATAAGAAAACTACATCTTGCTTGACAACTTACTCTGGCATAAGAAGTCACTGCAGGACTAGGCACATCTCTCCCACTGAGGCCAGACAAGGAAGTCCAGTTAGAGGAACAGGATCCACAGGCAGGCAACAGAGGGATAGCCCCTCTCCCATTCTTAGGAGACCAGCAGGAAAGACTGTCTTAGTTAGAGGTTTACTACTATCAACAAACACCATGACCATGGCAAGTCTTTTTTTTTTTTTTTCATATTTTATTTACATTTCACATCTTTCCCCCTTTCCAGATCTCCCCTTTGGAACCTCCCCATTTCCTCCCCCCTCCCCCTGACACTATGGGGGGATTCTCCCACCCACCCACCCACCCACTCTCATCTTCCCTCCTTGGCATTCTCCTATACTGGGGAATCTAACACCCTCAGGCCCAAGGGCCTCTTCTCCCCCTGATGGCTAACAAAGCTCTCCTCTGCTGTATATGTGGCCAGCACCATGGGTCCCTCCATGTGTATCTTTGGTTGGTGGATCAGTCTCCAGGAGTGTCGGGGGTCAGGCCAGTTGCCACTGTTGCTGCCTCCCTGGGGATGCAAACTCCCTCAGCTCCTTCAGTCCTTTCTCCAAGTCCTCCCTCTGGGACCTCACACTCAGCCATGGCAAGTCTTATAAAGGACAATTACTTGGGGATATATTACAGGTTCAGAGGTTCAGTCCATTATCATCAAGACAAGAGCATGGCAGCATCCAGGCAAGCATGGGGCAGGAGGAGCTGAGCATTCTACATCTTCATCTGAAGACTGCTAGTGGAAGACTCACTTCCAGGCAGCTAGAGTATTAAGCCCACATCCACAGTGACACACCTACTCCAACAAGTCCTACCTCCTAATAGAGCCACTCCCTGGGCCAAGGATATACAAACTGTCACAAAGACCAAGCTGCATATCTGCTACATATATTACAGGATGGGGGGGGGTGTTAGTCCAGCCCATGATTCAGTTGGAGATTCACTTTCTGGAAGCCTCCAAAGGTTGAGGCTAGTTCATCCTGTTGATCTTCTTGTGAAGTCCCTATCCCCTTCAGGTCCCTTAATCCTTTCCCAGTTCATCCACAAGACTCCCAGAGCTCTGTCAGATGTTTGGCTGAGTCTCTGCATCTGTTTCTATCAGCAGCTGAGCCAAGGTTCTCAGAGGAGAGTTAATAATAGGCTCCTATCAGCAAGCATAAAAGTATCATTAATAATGTCATGGATTGGTACTTGTCTATGGTATGGGAGTCAAGTTGGGCCAGTCATTAGTTGGCCATTCCCTTAGCCTCTGCTCCATCTTTGTCCCTGCACATCTTGTAGGCAGGACACATTTTGGGTTCAAGGTCCTATGAATGGGTTACTTTCCTTATCCCTCTACTGGGATGAAGTGGCTAGAGGAGGTAGCCACTTCAGACTCCCACTGCTAGGAGTCGCCCTCCTACACTCCCTTGACCTTCTTCCCATCCCAAGTCTCTGGCTGTCCTAGAGATGTGCCTCTAACCTCCCACCCACCTGCTGCAGATTTCCATTGTCTTTCTCCCTTCCTTTCCCTACACCTCATCTTCTCACCCAGATACCCTCCCCATCCTCTCTCCCCTCAAGTTCCTGCTCTCCATACACATTTGATGTCCATTTTATTTCTCTTTGAGTGAGATTTAAGCATCCTCCCTTGGGTTCTCCTTGTTGTTTGTCTTCTTTGAGTCTGTGGATTGTAGCATTGTTATCCTGTACTTTAGGGCTAGTATCCACATATAAGTGAGTACATACCATGCATGTCCTATGGGTATGTCTAGATGACCTCAGGATGATCTTTTCTACTTCCATCCATTGTCCTGCCAATTTCATGATGTCATTGTTCTTAATCACTGAGTATTCAATTGTGTGAATGAACCACATTTTCCTCATCCATTTTTCACTTGAGGGACATCTGGTATGTTTCCAGTTTCTGGTTATTATAAATAAAGCTGCTATGGATGTAACTGTCCTTACCAAGTGTCCTTGTAGTACAGTGGAGCATCTTCTGGGTATATGCCCAGGAGTGGTATGTTTGGGTCTTGTGGTAGAACTATTACAAGTTTTCTGAGAACACTGCCAAATTGATTTCCAGAGGGGTTATACAAGTTTGCACTCCCACCAGCAAAGGAAGAGTGCTCATGTTGCTCCACATCATCACAACCATGTGCTGTCACTTGAGATTTTAATCTTTTGACTAAAATCATTGAACGTCTCTAAGTATATTTCAGCCATTTGAGATTTCTTTTATGAATTCTGTGTAGCTCAGTACTCAATTTTGTAATTGGGTTGTTTGGTTAGTTGGTGTCTTGACTTCTTCAGTTCTTTATATATTTTGGATATTAGCGCTGTCAGATGTAGGCTGGGTAAAAACTTTATTTCCCATCTTGTAGGCTTTCATTTTGTGCTATGGATGGTATTCTTTGCCTTACAGAAGCTTTCTGTCTCATGAGGTCCTATTTATTAATTGTTGATCTTAGTTCAAGAGCTATGAGAGCTCTCTTCAGGAAGTTGACTCCTGTAGCAATGTGTTCAGGAAATTTCCTATTTTCTCATCTATTAGATTTAGTGTATCTGGTTTTATATTAAGGTCTTTGACCCACTTGGATTTCAGTATTTTGCAGGATGATAAATATGGATCTATTTACATTCTTATACATGCAAACACTGAGATAGACCAGCAACATTTGTTGAAGATCCTTTTTTCCGTTATATAGTTTTGGCTTTGTCAAAAATCAAGTGTCCATAGGTGTGTAGGTCATCAATTTAATTCCATTGATCAACCTGTCTGTCTCGATACCACCATGAAGTTTTTATTACTATTGCTCTGTAGTACCACTTGAAGTAAGGGATGGTGATAATTCCAGAAGTTCTTTTATTGCACAGGATTGTTTTAACTATCCTGGGGTTTTTGTTTGCTCATTTATGAAATTGAGAATTGTTCTTTCAAGGCCTGTAAATTTCAAGGTCTGTAATTGTGTTGGAATTTTGATAGGAATTGCATTGAAACTGTAGACTGCTTTTTGTATGATGGCCATTTTCACTATGTTAATTCTACCAATCTATAGAGAAATGGCATAACTCCCAGCATGCTAGCTTTGAGGTGACATAAGGATTTCTGTAAATCTCAGCATACTGGGACATGGAGAAAGCATTCTTTCTCAGCAGAGAATCCCTGATGTTTGGCCAATTTAGCTTCGTGCCTGAAGAAGTGGCCTTACTGATCATTTTCTCGTGAGAATCTTACTTTGTTTTTAATTAAACTAAGCAACACCTAAAAGCGGTGGAGTACTGACAGATTTCTCAGTCTGCAAGGAGGTTTGGTTCACCTTAAACCTGGATAAGTTATTGCTTGAGATATGGAAGCTATTGAGAATTAGAAGCTATAAGAAATCTTTATTCTGGTTGCCTATGAGATATTCTTGAGCATTCAATAAACTAAGCGTTGGTACACTATTGCTATGCATCCCCTGTGTACTGATTAAAGCAACTCTACCCTTGGGATCCCATTGTGTTAGACATTGATACCAATCCATGATCATGAGAGATGTTTACATGTTCTGATATATTCTTCATTTCCTTTCTCCAAAGACTTGAAGTTCTTGTCAAACAGATCTTTCACTTGCTTGGTTACACGATGATATTTTATATTATTTGTAACTATTGTAAAGGGCATTATTTGCTTAATTCCTTTTCATTTATCATTTGTATAAAGGCAGGGTACTGATTTTTTTTATTTAATTTTCTATCCAGAAATTTTGCTGAAGGTGTTTATCAGCTATCAGAGTTCTCTGGTAGAATAGTTGGGATCATATACATATGCCATCATATCTTCTATGAATAGCAATGTTTTGACTTCCTCTTTTCCAATTTGTATCCTTTTGATCTCCTTTAGTTGTCTTATTGCTCTAGCTGGGACTTCAAGTACTACATTAAAGAGACTGGAAGAGGGCTGACAGCCTTCTCCCTGATTTTAGTAGAATTGCTTTAAGTTTCTCTCCTTTTAATTTGATGTTGGTTGTGACTTGCCATATATTGTCTTTATTGTATTTAGGTATGTGATTTGTATCCCTGATCTCTCCAAGACTTTCAACATAATACATAGTGTTGGATTTTGTCAAAGTCTTTCCCGGCTGCATGTAATTTTTTCCCTTGGTGTGCTTATGTGGTAGATTATATTGATAGATTTTTGTATTTTAAACCATCCCTGCTTCCCTGGTCTGAAGCCTACTTGATCATTGAGGATTATGTCTGATGTTTTCTTGGGGTTGGTTTGCCAGTATTGAGTATTTTTGCATCAATGTTCATAAAGGAAAATGTTTCTGAAATTTTATTTGTTGAGGCTTTGTGTGGTTTAGCTATCAGGGTTATTCTGACCTCATAAATTAGGTTTGGCAATGTTCCTTCTGTTTCTCTTTTGTGGAATAGTTTAAAGAGTATTGGTATTACCTGTTCTTGGAAATTCCAGTAAAATTCTGCACTATTACCATCTGCCTCTGTCCTAGTTTTGGTTGGTAGTCTTTTAATGACTGCTTCTTTTTTCTTGGAGGTTTGTCTTAAGGTTTTACTGCTGTGAACAGACACCATGACTGGGACAACACTTATAAGGACAACATTTAATTGGGACTGGTGTACAGGTTCAGAGGTTCAGTCCATTATCATCAAGGCAGGAGCATGGCAGCATCCAAGCAGAGCTGAGAATTCTATATCTTCATCTGAAGACTGCTAGTGGAAGACTAGCTTGCAGGCAGATAAGATGAGGGTCTTAAAGCCCACAATGACATACCTACTCCAACAAGACCACACCTACTTCAACCGGGCCACACCTTCTAATAGTGCAACCCCATTGGTATAGCATATACAAATCATCACATTGTTATAGGACTAGATCACTTACCTGGTCTTGATTTAACTTTGTAAGATTTGTCTGTCTAGAAAACCATCCATTTCATTTAGATTTTCCTATATTGTGGAATACAGGCTTTTGAAGTAAGACCTAATGATTCTTAGAATTTCCTCAGTGTTTGTTATGTCTCCCCTTTCATTTCTGACTTGTTAATTTGGGTACTGTCTCTCTGCCTTTTAGTTTGGCTAGGGTTTTGTCTATCTTGTTGAATTTCTCAAAGAACCAGCTTTTGGTTTCATTGATTCATTGTGTTCTCTTTGTTTCTAATTGATTATTTCAGCCCTGAGTTTGACTTTTTCTTGCTGTCTACTCCTCTTAGTTGTGTTTGATTCTTTTATAGAACTTTCACATATACTTTAAATTGCTAGTGTGAGAACTCTCCAATTTTCTTATGAAGGCACCCTGTACAACAAACTTTCCTCTTAGTACTGCTTTCATTAGCTCCCATAAGTTTGGATATGTCCTGCCTTCATTTTCATTGAATTATAAAAAGTCTGTAATTTCCTTATTTCTTCCCTGACCCAGGCACAATTGAGTAGAGCGTTGTTCAGTTTCCATGAGTTTGTAGGCTTTCCATGAGTTTGTAAGTTTTGTTATTTCTGTCACTGTCCAGCTTTAATCTATTGTGGTCTGATAGGATACAAGGTTTTATTTCAATCGTATCTGTTGAGGATTGCTCTATAACCGACTTTATGGTCAGTTTTTGAATAGGTAATATGAGGTGCTGAGAAGAAAATATATTCTTTTGTGTTTGGATGAAATATTCTTTAGATGTCTGTTAGGTCTGTTTGATTCATAACATCAGTTACATTATTTCTGTTTAGTTTCTATGTGACCTGTCCATTGGTGAGAGTGGGGTGTTGAAGTCTCCATGGGATTTGATGTGTGATTTAAGCTTTAGTAATGTATGTTTTATGAATGTGGATGCCCTTGCATTGGGGTCATAAAAGTTGAAAATTGAGACATCATCTTGTTAGGTTCTTCCTTGTAGAGTATGAAGTGTTCTTCCATATCTCTTTTAATTAAAGTTAGTTGAAAGTCTGATTGGATATTACAATGGCTATTCCAGCTTCTTTCTTGGGTCTGTTCGCTCAAAAAAATATTTCCAGGCCTTTAATCTGAGGTAATGTCTATCTTTGTTGCTGGGCTGTATTTCTTATATGCAGCAGAATAATGAATCCTGTTTATGTATTTACTCGGTTAATCTGTTTGTTTGTTTGTTTTAGTGAGTTGAGTTCGTTGATGTTGAGAGATATTAATGATTAATGACCAATGAATGTTAATTCCTGTTATTTTGATAGTGGTAGTTATATGTGTTTGTGTTTGTGTGTGTGTGTTGATTTTGCTGGTATGGAATTATTTCTTGGGTGTAGTTATCCTCCTGTTGGAGTTTTTCTTCTATTATCATCTGTAGAGCTGGATTAGTAGAAAACTATTGTTTAAATTTGGTTTTGTCATGGAATATCTTGTCTTCTCTATACATGTAATTGAAAGTTTTCCTGGGTAGAGTAGTTTGAACTGGTATCTGTGATCTCTTATAGACTGTAAGACATCTCCCCAGCTCTGGACTTGGTTAGCCTACAACTGTGACTCTCAGACTGTGTACAACAGCCCCCATGTGCTTAGACTCTGTACCTGGCTTCCATGTTTCTATCTGGGCTCTGCCACATAAGAGCTCTGTGGCTGACCTCTCTGCCTTAGTTTTTCTTAAAACTTTTTTATTCGTTATGTGCATGTGTGTGAGAGTATGTGCATGTGAGTGCAGTTGCTCATGGCGGCCAGAAGAGGGTGCCAGATCCCCCATGCTGTAGTTACAGGCAATTGTGAGTCATCTGACATGGGTGCTGGAAACTGAACTCCAGTCTTCTGCAAAAGCTGTACTCATGCTTAATCCCTGAACCATCTCTCTAGTCCTCTTAACCCAGTTTCTGCAAATGTAAACCAGATATAATAAAAGCATTATCTTACAAAAAAAAAAAAAAAAAAAAGACATTTCCCCATGCCATTCTGGCTTTTAAAGTATCTTCTGAGAAGTCTCCTGTAATTCTAATTGCTCTGTATTTTTATGTTACTTGGCATTTATCCCTTGCAGCTTTTACTATACGTTCTTTGTTCTGTACATTTAGTGTTTGATTATTATGTGGCAGAAAGAGGATTTTTTTGTTGTTGTTGTTCTGTAAGCTTCTTGTATGTTGATAGTCATCCTTTTCTTTAGGGGAAATAAATTTTCTTCTATAATTTTGTTGCAGATATTTCCTTGGTCTCTGAGTTGGGAATTTTCTACTTCTATCCTTATTGTTTTTAGGATTGTTCTTTTCATTGTGTCCCAAATTTCCTGTTTTTTTCTTTTTTATGTTAGAAACTTTGAAGATTTATCATTTTTGTTGACCAATCAATTTCTTATATTTTCTACACCTGAGATTCTGTCTTCCATCTCTTGTATTCTGTTAGTGATGCTTGTGTCTGTTTCTGTTCTCTTCCATAGGTTTTCTATCTACAAGATTGCCTGTTTGTTTTCTTCCTTCTATTTCCATTTTCAGGTCTTGACCAGTTTTATTCATTTTCTTCATCTGTTTGATTGTATTTTCCTGTATTTCTTTATATTTATTTGTTTTCTATTTAAGACCCTCTACCAGTGTGGATTTTAAAGGTATCTACTTATTTGGCTGTATTTTTCTGTATTTCTTTAAGGGATTTCTTTTCTCTTTAAAGTCCTTTATTATGTTCATAAGATGGAATTTCAGTTTTTTGCATTTCAGGTGTATTAGGTTATCCAAGGTTTGCTGAAGGATAGCAGGGTTCTGGAGATGCTATATTGCTTTGGCTATTGTTGACTGTGGGGTTTTTTGTTGTTTTGGTTTTTTTGTTTTGGTTTGATTTGTTTTTTTTTGGTTTTTCGAGACAGGGTTTCTCTGTAGCCCTGGCTGTCCTAGAACTCACTCTGTAGACCAGAATGGCCTCGAACTCAGAAATGTACCTGCCTCTGCCTCCCGAGTGCTGGGATTAAAGGCATGCATTGACTGTGTTCTTATGCTGGCCTTTAAACCATCTGGTTGTCCCTAATGTTGATGGATCTGGAAGTCGCTGATGGCAGCAGGCCTCTAGGATGACAGATAGCGATGTTTGGTGTCAGTGGTAGCAAACTTCCAGAGATACAGGCAGAACCAGTAGTCTCTGATGGCTTCAGGCCTCTGGGTTAACAGACTGAAGTGTGGACCAGAAGACATAGCACAGAGGAACAGGTCAGGATTGATGGCTGCTGGGCTTGCCAGGGGACTCAGCAGGCAAAGGCTTGAGGTTTGGGAATATCCCCTGGTTGTCCCAGGACTCCAAGGATGAAGAAAGAGCTGTGGCCCAAGAAATAGATTTCAGGGAGGGTCAGGGATGAACTCATGGACACTGAGTTTGCTCTGAGGGGCTAGCATGCAGGGAATTGGGGTTACATTCAGTAATATTTGCTACATCAAAGCCACTAGCAAAAACATCTTAACCTAACTTTATTAATAATCAACATTTCCAATTCTTTCTAAGGGTGGTTGACATTACTAACAATCTATGTCCTTTCTGGGGGTGGTGATTAAATCATTAATCTGCTGCAAAGCTGTGATTGAAAAAGATCATTCACTATTATTGTAAGTGCCAATGATACTGCCCAGTGAGGGGCTAGAAACTTCCTTAGAGATTTCATATAGCTTATAGATTAGGAGGGGCATGAGGGCAAGAAGCAGAGAAAAACTCCATACCAGCATGAAGTCTTCAGGACACATACTCCTCAAGGCTCTACCTCTCCAAGGCATACCCATGGTGGTTGTGATAAGTGTGACATTCCATGAATTTTAAAGTCTTTTGTTGTTCTTCTTGCTCAGCTCTAACATTCATTGTTGTCTATATTTTATTTTCTTGTCATAGAATTTGACATTGGTAAGTTAGGAGCATTGGCTGATAGGTAGAAGGACATTGATCTGAATCTGTCCTCTTACACCCCAGAAAGTTCAGTGTCTGCAGGGTATCTACTACATTCTCTGAAAGCTTGGAGAAGCCTCATATATAAAGGGAACTGGAGACAAATCATGTCTAGATGTCTTAGTTGAATGAGGCTTTGAATCTGGGAGAATGGATATAGGCATGCTCTATAAATCTAGTTAGAAGTGATAGAGACCCTTTCCAGAAAGTTCTGACAGTTTTCTTCCAGGGCATGGCGAGGAGTTGGATGTCAGAATATATTGGAATCAGTCTGTTATGGCACACTTTGCAACTTTTCTGGTTCAGATGAAAAAAACTTTAACAATTTTTACTCACATTACTAAAGACACAGTCTATCAGCATTGTAAATCCAGGAACAAGCAAAAGAAGTTTGCCAGAATCTTCATTTCTCAGTTCTCCAATCTGACCCTGTTCCCAGCATCTCTACATGACAAATGTTCTTTTGAAATGACTGTTCATGCAACAGTCATGCAGGTAAGCAAGGGTGACAGCTGCGTCTGCTACCCAAGCAAACTTTCCTCTTTTACTTTAGGGATTGTATCTGCCAGTTACTGTGGAATGAATAGTGAGTCTTAAATACCAAAGCTTGGGCTTGTTCCCTTTTTAAGTTCTCAAGATCTCACAGGACCACTCATGACACAGAAGGCTAAACTTTGACAGAACATATGTACTACATCACAAGGCAGATGGGTTGCCTAGATCTAGTGTGGGTGAGTTGCACATTCTCCCTGGGATATTGTCTAAGTAGTGGGAATAGAAAAGACAGTGGAGCGGTCTCTATCTGCACCCAGGAGCTAAAGGCTGTCCTACAGCCTTCCACACCCAAATCCTGCCCAGGAGAGAACTGGTCTCCCAAGGAGTGCTGACACACCTAGGATCACAGGCTCACAGTCCCACAGGAGGGACAAGCTCCAATCAGAGAAAGCAAGACCAACTAACCCCAGCGATAACCAAATGGTGAGAGGCAAGTACAAAAACCTAAGCAACAGAAACAAAGGCTACTTGGCACCACCAGAACCCAGTTCTCCCATCACAGCAAGTCCTGGATACACCAACACACCGGAAAAGCAAGACTGGTTTAAAATCACATCTCATGATGATGATAGAGGACTTTAAGAAAGACATAAATAACTCCCTTAAAGAAATACAGGAAAACACAGGTAAACAGAAGCCCTTAAAGAGGAAACACAAAAGTCCCTTAAAGAATTATAGGAAAACACAACAAAACAGGTGAAGGAACTGAACAAAACCACCCAGGATCTAAAAAAATGGAAACAGAAACAATAAAGAAATCACCAAAGGAGACAACCCGGGAGATTTGGTGAGACCGTGAACATAGCATGGGGGCTCTGGGTCACTAGCTAACAGATCTGAAATCTCTTCTATACACATTTCTTTATTTTTGATTCAGTCTGATGTAAACTATCCTAGCTTGTAGTCAGCCATGTAGATGAGGCCAGGCTGAATCCTTTTCATGAGTGAATGTGCAGACCACCACAGCCAGCAGTGAAACAAGTTTCTGTGGAACTGCATTCTTTTGTTCTCTGTTAAGGAGAAATTGGAGAGTAGAAAGCACCTTTGGTACTGGAAGCTACTGATTGAAATGGGAGGCATGATTTTAAAGGTCATTCAAATCCTTGCTGGAGGCTGGGCTTAATATTTTCCTCTCTTTCCTTCACATGGAAAGAAGAGGCAGGAGGATCTGAAGTACACAGCCTATCTTACTGCAGAAGCAGCTCATATATGTTGAGACAGCAGCCTGTCTCAACAGCAACAAAGGGCCCAATAGGATCCAGTATAAAGACTGATTCCATGGTTGAGATCACTGTCTGGGCTCTTGGATACTGAGTGATCTGTCAAGCTGGTTCCATGTGTCCACACAGTGATCAAATAGGCAAGCACCTAGCCCAGATTGTCAGGCTGTCACTAAGGCTGGCATGTGGCTCAAGGTGACATAGATTATGTTTCCTCATATAAACACATTTGTAACATTGGTTTTAAACCATGTTTGCTGGTCTGAGAAGATGACACAGGAGATTTGCAAATTTGAACAAACCTGATCTGAAGAATAAGTGGCCACCTCAAAAAAAAAAAAAAAATCTGTGAGTGTCCGTACACACCTCTTACCTCAACATCCTCAAATCTGAAGTAGGTGGATAGAATTGGTTATCAGCCGGGGTAGGCTACAAAGTAAGACCCACCGGAACTACACCAGCTTACAAAAACGAACAACTGAGTGAGTTGAATAGTTGAACTGGAGATGTATCTCAATGGTTCGATGCTTGCTTGGCATGTACGATAACCAGGGTTTCTGTCTCCACATTCACATACCGTGAAAGGAACGTGGAATTTTCAAATTTGATGGTTCAGCTCAGTGGCTGAGGACCAGCATAGATTACATCTAGGTTTCTGGTCTTTCTCTTTATACCATGGGTAAACTAAGGATATGAGACATTTCTATAGGTAAAGTATTTGGAGGTATAGAATCACAATAAATCAGGTGTTCATTTCACATACTCAGAATATTTGGAATCACCTTTAACTTCTCAAGTTTTTTTTTGTTTGTTTGTTTTGTTTTCATTTGGTGTGTGTGTTTCAGTTTCTTTATATAGTTTCTCTCACTAGATAGAACTATTAAGCAATACCTAGGGTCTCAAGTTTTGTCTTGAAAAACGCTGAGTAACTTCACTTAATTGCTTTCTTTTCTAACATGTTTAATGATCTGGATTAGATCTAAGAATGACATGTCTCTGAGCTTTACAGTACATCCCTGTAACCCAATCACTCTCCAGATTATCCTAGTTACATAGCCAGGCAACTTGAGAGACTGATTCAGAGACCAAGTAACTGAGAAGCAGTAAGTGACATTTTTTATAAGCAAGGCAAGTGCCCTCTCTTAGAGTTAAGCCCAGCATGATAAAACGTTTTGTTTTGTTTTGTTTTGTTGTTACTGCTGCTTCCTGTTCCCTGGTGCTCTTAATGATCTGGTTTCATCCGAGGGCTCCATGTGGGCATAAATATGGCCACTTTCCAGACACATAAAGGTGAACTTTCACATTTCCCATGGAAATATCCCCTTTCTCATTGCAAACCTCAGTGGCCCCGTCATTGGAATAAATGGTGGTTGCTTTATGACTGTGCTAGGGACAGTGTGTTAAGGGGGTTTGGCTGTAAATCTGATGCCTTCAATTAGAGCCTTAGAAGATCTACATGGTAGAAGGATGTAATACCATCCTGAAAAATTTTCTCTTACCTCCACATGTAGACTCCCTGTCACAGTTTGGGTTTTGTTGCTGTGAAGAGACACCATGACCACAGAAACTCTTATAAAGGCGAACATTAAGTGGGGTTGGCTTACATTTTCAGAGGTTTAATCCATTATCATCATAGTTAGAAATATGGCAGAGTGCAGGCAGGCATGGTGCTGTAGAAGGAGCAAAGAGTCGTACAGGAGTTCTATGTCTTGATCAGAAGGCATCAGCAGAAGACTGGGACACACTGGGCATGGCTGGAACATAAGAGACCTCAAAGCCCACAGCGACACACTTTGTCCAGCAAGGCCACACCTACTCCAACAGGCCACAATTCCTAATAGTGTCACTCCCTGTGGGCCAAGCATTCAAACACATGAGTTTATGGTGGCTATACCTATCTATGCAAAGCACCACATCCCCTATACAAGTAAATTATGAAAAACCTAACCATAAATGAAAGAGCCAAAATAAATAAAAACAAAACAAAATGCAAGGAACATTCTGGAAGCCAGGATCTCTATACTGACTGCTGTGTGCTGCAAAGTGAGGTCCTCTGTTGAAGGCAGAGAGTTGCACATTGTCTATGGATGCATCAACAAGATGAAAAAAGACAGTTTAATGTCATGTGAATTTAGCTCAAAAATTTATTTGTTATGTTTTGCTACATTAAAATCATTACTTTTGGTGATTCTTCCTCCAATTTTTTTGTACAAATATGTATTAATCCAAAATATTCTATAGAATCATGATCATACACATTCAATATGTTTCCCCACCAAACTGTTGAGAACAATTTCCAAGTCAGTAAATAGAGTTCAATATTTAAAACTGGATGCCATAAACATTGCATAATTAAAAGTTGTTTGCTGCTCAGTTTTAGCTCTTGTAGACATTTCCATGAAAGGAGTCATATCTTGATACAAATTTGTAGGTATTTTATTGATAGGATGTCTAGCAGAGCAATAAAATCCATTCAAATCAAGGAACTCGGGTCTAGAGGGCAAGAAACTTATCTGAGGGCAGATTCAAACCATAACTCTTGCCAAGAGTCATAAAATGTCCATGATCCCCTATCAGCTGCTGTTCTGCTAGTTCTGTTAGTTTACAAGAAAGGAGTCTTGATTGTTAGTATGATGGATACATTGTTTCAGAATAATGTTTCCACCAAGGCAGTAATTGTCATGCATTTTTGTTCTGTCGCTCTCTTTATAAATATTGTTCTTAAATGTCAGGGACATTTTCTTGGCAGAATGAACACAAAATATTTTGCAGTACAGAATTGAGCTCTTGGGACTTCAGGGTCTTTGTTTCTTCCTCCTCTTCATTTTTAACTCATCCCTCCATACTTTCCAATGACATCAGTTGAGTGTTCTACCAGTCTAGCTTGTGACATGGGAATGTAACAACACTGAACAACAGTGAAGTGGGGAAATAGATGTCGTGTTATAGAAACAAGACTTAATGCATAACAGGGCTTCCAGAAATGAGTGTCAGGTCCATTTGGGGGTCACATAGCATGTGTTATTGAATTAGACTTGATGGATGTGTAGATATTTAGCTAGTGAGAAAGGCTTTATAGTCAAAGAGCTTTGTGTAGAGAGCTCAGTGTTCTGAAAATTATTGCTGTGGTCAGAAGTCTTTATCCTGAGATTGACAGAAACTACAATGGGAAGTGAGGACCAAGTCACAGAAGGCCTACTTCCTGTTACACAGGAAGTTCCTATGCCTCTTGAGTTACTGTAATGTAGATGAGAGATGATGGCCTCCATCTTGGAACTGAGCCATGATGTATGTGAGAGATACAAAGATTAGAATGATGCCAGCTGAACCTTATCCAGGGTCCCAGTTCTGTTGAGTTTCAAACTAATTGGAAGACAACTGACAACCAAGAGATGGGGAGGTTGGTAGTTAGCCAATTTTTTCTGACTCAAGATTTTCTGAGATTAAAATTTAAGTGACCCAGGGGCAATCCAAGATTTTTAAGTGCCCTGCTAATGATTGTTGGTCCATACAGGATAGTATGAGAGCAGTCAAAACTTAAAAAACACTTGGGGGAAGGGGTCACATGGTCAGGGGCAGACATGGAAGGACTGGGAAATGAGTGTGAACAGGGTGCATGATGTGAAATTCTCAGAATCAGTAAAATATTATGTTGAAAAACCTTACACAACACAAATCTAAAAAGATTAAAATAAAATTCAAGGGGCTGAAGAGATGGGTCAATGGTTAGGGACACTTGCTGCTCTTGCAGAGGGTACAAACTCCATTGCCAATACCATAGCAGTTCACAATCACTTGTAATTTTAGCTCTGAGGATCCAAAGTGCACCTGCCCCCCCCACACACACACAGAGCGAGAAACAGGGAGACAGAGTAGAGACAGAAATATTAATAAAATAAAATGAAAGTGTGAATTCTTGTCATTCTTGATAAAAAGGCTAGGAAGATTTTGTCTGTAATTTGTGTTCAGTGCAAAGGCACTGTAATGGTTTGTATATGCTCAGCCTAGGAGTGGCACTATTAGAAGGTGTGGCTCATTTGAAGTAGGTGTGGTCTTCTTGGAGTAGGTGTGTCACTATGGGCGCAGGCTTTAAGACCTTTATTTTAGCTGCCTGGAATCCAGTATTCTGCTAGCAGCCTTCAAATGAAGAGGTAGAGTTCTCAACTCCTTCTGCACCATGCCTACCCAGATGCTGCCATGTTCCCACCATGATGATAATGTACTGAACCTCTGAACCTCTAAGACAGCTCCAATTAAATGTTGTCTTTATAAAAGTTGTCTCAGTCATGGTGTCTGTTCACAGCACTAAAATGTTGTGGGAAATATTAAAAATGAGTGCATTCTTGCACTAGTGCCAGCAACCAGCCACAGAGTTCACACCAGGCCACAGGGCTCCTGCCCGGTACATCTCACTCGGCGGTCCCTCTGCCCGCCATCTCTCCAGCGGAGGACCCCGGAGTTCCTCTCGCTACCACGCAACACCCACAAACCCCGAGGTCAGCCGTCTCAACATCCAATTACCGGGTAGAATTAAAACTCTTAAGCATATCGTTAACCAATCAGATTTATGTGTCAATAAAAACACAATTTATAAAAAAAAAAATTTAAAAACCACAATTTATAAGATGTCAATACAATAATTTCAGAGTCAATTGATAATGATAAAAGCTGCACACCTAGATTAGACAAATTATCCCAAAATTTTAACATAACCATCGGTGGCTCTAAGCCAGTTCACGTTGGCTGCTGTCTTCTTTCCTCTCACCCCATACACTGTCTTAGCTCCAACTCCCTGTTTTCTGTCCAATCACAGGGCTCCTATTGCCCTAATGTAATTGGGCAGGGAAAAATCCTACAACAGTAAAACCCTGACTAAGACAAGCACCCATATTAAATGATTTCTGTATTTGTTGCAACAATATGAGAATTGAAATATGTTTGTTTCGAAGACAAATAGTATAGAAGTATATCTTCTGAAGTTTTCCTGTGCCTTCTTTTCATGTAACTTTATCATAAAGTAGTGGACTGTCCATATCTGCACATCTCAGGCTAGTTGACATAGATTCTGTTCCTGTTGCTGTGATAAAATCTCTCAGGAAGCAACTTAAGGGAGAAAGAGTTTACTTTGATTTACAATTGAGGTTTCAGTCAATCATCATGGAGACATCACAGCAGGAGCTTGAGGCAGCTAATCACCTTTCATTCCTAGTCAGGAAACAGTAATAAATACATGTGCTCAGCTCACTCTCTTCTTTCTGTACAGTTCAGGATCCAGCCTAATGGGATGGAGGAATGGTGCCACCTAGCATGGGTGGGCCTTCTCACCTCAGTTAATCTAGGCAAAATAATTTCCCTCAGGCATTCCCAGAGGTTTATCCCAGATGATTCTAGATCACACCAAGTTGACAATTGAGATTAATCATCACACAAATTTCAAAGGAATGCCAAGTGAATGATTTCCAATTGGGGGAGGGGGCAGGAAATGGACCCACTGGCCCATGTAACCAGAGATAAATGTTACATGAGAATATTTCATAACTCATGAAATTGTCAGTAGCAAGAAAAATGGACTTGGAAATTTTTTAAGTAGAAGGATAGCTGGTAACTCATTAGAATTGACTAAAATTGTCAGTCCAAGGACCACATGCAGCTTTAACTGCCACTGTCAAGGTCTGAAGCAAGCAATATCAAGACATGAGATGTTGGAAATTTCTATTTTCACTCCCAGATGCAGTTGCCCTCAAAGTCCTATACACAAGCATTTGATTAATGGTCCCGGCCTCTGTCCACATGGACAAGGGAATGTTGAATACATTTCTAGGGGCTTCTAGGTTTTATGGCAGGAGGAATTTTACACGTCGGACCCCAGATGGAACACAGTAAGGAGGTCCTCTTACCCAACTAGTTCTACATAAAAACAACAAAGACTTGGTAGCTCCAATCAACCACCATCGGGGCTGAAGAGATGGCTCAGGGTTAAAACCACCGGCTGCTCTTCCAGAGAACCTGCGTCTGATTTCCAACACCTATATAGCAGCTCACAACTATCTATTATTCCAGGTCCAAGGGATGTGATACCTTTTTTTTTTTTCATCTGTTGGCACCTGGCATGTACATGGCACATAGACATACATGCAGGCAAAACATCAACATACAACATACAAAATGAAATAATTTTGAAAACTCTCGGTTATCCAATACCAAATGACCAGCCCCGAAACAGGTATGAAAACATACACACAGTTAACACTCTATAGATTGAGCAGGTCATGATTTTATACAGATATTCCTGTGTGTGTATATACATATATGCATTTAACAATTAGTGAAAATAGTAACCATGATTTTGAAAGCGGTCCAGAAGGGATTATGAGAATAAGAAGAGAGAGAGAAAAGTGGACGTAATTATATTATAATCACAAACATAAATCCCAACCATTTGTCATGCTCTGAAGAGCACTTGGCATATTCTGCTGAATTCTACTGATCTTGGCTGGGGTTACCCTTACAGCTGGCTGGCTGTTGACTAATTTAGGGTGGTTGTGGTTGGAATCACTGCCTCTGCTCTATTTGTAACTCATTCCACTCTGACTCTCTGGGCACAATTATGATGGCACCCCAGGTGTGTGATGCCTAGCCGTGAAACTGGCTTATAGTTCTGTGCTTAATTAGTTTCTAATCCTGATCACTGTGAAATCATGATCATCTTACCCTCTTAATCCTGAACTTTGAAAGTCACTACTACATAATTAACCTCATTTCTCAACTTCTCCTATACCAACATCTGTTTTGAAGATGAGCAAAGTCTCTTACCCACAATGTCACCTAGTCACTGAATTTATTTTCTATTCTTTTAGTGTCATTACTACTACAGTGTGGTCTGAAGTGTCCCCAAAAGGCTGTGTGTTAAAGGATTGAATCCTGACCCAAGGTGCTACTGAGCCATTGTGGAATCTTTAGAGGGTAAGGTGGCTATCTAGAGGAGGTTAGGTCCTTAGAGGTATCCCTTTGAAGGGGGAAGTGGGACTGCAGCCCTTACTTTCTCTTGGCTTGCTGGCAACTATGAAGAATGCATCTCTCCCTGCAATATGTTCCCGCCATGTTATACTATACCATCAGAGGCCTCAAACTACAGGATCAAGTAACTATAGATGGGAGTCCTGATCCCAATCAATCTTTCCTATTCATAAGTTTATTATCTCAAGCATTTTTGCCATAGTGATGGGAAGATATAAAAGAGTATTTGTAAGTATGTATGCATGATTCTTTTTTTTAATAAGAATTATTGCACATTTCACAAAGTTCTATACCTAAATTGTTTTTATTTCAGAGGACATGGAGGTTATATCCCACCCTGCTTCCCATCAACACATATATGTGTATTTGTGTTTTTGAGTATGTATATGTATATTTGTATGTGTGTGTCTATGGGTGGGATATGTATGTGTTTTGGGGGGATGAAGGGAGAATGGATTCCAAAAGTAAACTTCCTTGCCACCAGAAAATAGATGCAACTACCTGTTTCCACACCATTGCCAAAATGGCAGTGATCAAGCTATTTTTATTATAAAGATGATTTAAGAAAGAAGTAATTCACAGTATTTTAATTTGAAATTTCAAAGTTACAAAAATATTATAAGAACATTAAAAACTATCATATTTCTTTTACTTAGACTCACCAATTACTTTAATGTATGTGTACCACCATTCTCTTTACAGGGAATCATCATGTATTTGATGAGACACTTTAACTCAAGTTGCTGACATGATGCCCTTCAGCCCTTGCACATACATCCAAGGAGTATTTCTGGAAGATTAGAATCCCATTATAAACAACCAAACAACAACAACAACAAAAAGAAAGCCATAATGAAGGCATCCAAGTTAGAATGTTAACCCTGATCTCTACTATCCAGAAACGTGTGATCTTCTTAGTAGTCCACATTAGGAAGCACTTGACATTGACCTGTCTCACCATGTTTGCTGTTGATCACTTGATCTTCCTGTTGTGCTGACTTCGTATTTTTGCAATTACAATTTTACCCTTTGTAATGGACTAACAGATTCTGGGAAGATTTATGCTTAAGAAATAGGATACCAAGTTGGTCTGACCTTTCTACTCACTAGCATTAATACCCACGGATGACTACCACTTAAATTCCTTATGACTATGACAGCTGCTGTTTGGGTTTTGTTCTTACTATTTCTACATATAGTAACACATATAATCTACACATACATATATTCAGTCATGATGAAAAGCCCTTCCTTGTATCCCATGTGTATTTCATTATATACACATATACCTAATTAAATAGATTAGAACACACTGCTTTCTCCCAAAGGTTAGATTGTCTCAGCTTTAGCCACTTGGAACCCCTTTAGAGTAGGTTCTACATCTTCTGAGCATTTTATGTCTTTCTGGCATGAGTAGCTCCAAGTTTACCTTGCATTTTCCCCTGACTCAGCCCTAGAATCACTCATTACTAGAAGATACTGTAATTTCTTTTAATCAGAGGTCAGCAAATGTTTTCTAAAAAAGGTCAGATAGTAAATATGTCATATGACTTTGTCACAGCTACATAAATGTGCTGCTGTGGTACAATATAGCTATGAATAATACTGAAATGAATTGTTCATGGATACCTTCCTATTGCTACATTTGTTTCATAAGCTATAGCTTAGTAGGCCTTCTTTTCAATGAGAGAAGGTCTTTAGAAGCCAGGATCTAGGCAGTTAGTGTACTTAACATTTATGGGATGTACTTTCTTTATATCTCATCAATAAGCCTGACTGTGTTTCAATTTTTGACCCAATTTTTTAGTCCATTCATTTTGCTGATTTTTTAATTGTGTCATTGAGCATTTTATTATTACTTACTAGAAGCTCTTCATTTTTTCCTGTGGGGAAATATGGATGGATGAATATATAACATAAATAAAAATTAATGAATATTACACTTAATCACTAATCTCCTGAAATCAGCCCCTCCATTTATTAATTATGAAGATGTAGACTCCTAACCAGAATTCCCCTCACAGCTGATGTGGTAGTGGGTAGGAGAAAAGTCTGGAGAGGTTGAAAAAAAATATTTATGTTGCAAGTAGCTCTTATATGGGGAAGCTAGCCCATTGCAAATGCATTCTGGTGCAACAAAGTTTATAAGCACATGATGATTTTTTTTTTTCTATCAGCAAGCTTAATCGAGAACAAGTTGGGTGATTTGTATATTCTCAATGCCATGAAAGCCAATTTTTGGTGATGATTATAAAGAGCAGCTTGGTTTTGTATAGCCAGCAGCTGTGATGACCTTGTCACAAGAGATCAAGTACTCTCTGTCTTATAGGTTTTGGTTATAAGAACTTTTGTGGTTGTAACTTGCACCATGGAGCTTCTGTAGGGCTGTTCTGGAGTGAGGGCTGGATTGTACTTGGACGTTTGATTTTGTTTCTTCCACTAATCCTGTAAAGCAGAGGATACTCTTTCAAGCCCCTTTCCATTTTACTGAGCTGGAGTAGACTGTCATCTGTTCTGGAACTCTGGACCCAGATGGGTTAAGATGGCATTTGACATCTCCTACATGCTACAGTTCTGCTGTAGCAAACAGTGGTTAAATTCACCAGCACAATCATAAAAATCCATGCCAGCCCAGAACTTAGGATGTGGAAACAAGGTCTTTAAAGGTACAATTGGTTAAATCTTGAGATGATATAAAAATAGATAAACATGGCTTCTGAATCCAATGACCAGTCAAAAGCACAAGGGGTAAAGCAGTGAGAACATTTGATAAGCTATGGAGTGCCTGAAGCTATTACATATCATAAGAGGCAAGGAAGGATTATCTCCTAGAGCCTTGAGGGATCCTGGTCCTGCTGTTACATTGACTTTAGACTTTTTGGTTCCATAATAGTGCAAAAGTAAGTTTCTGTCTGGTTGGTGGTAATTTATTATGGAGGAGGACCTAGGACCATGGTATATCCCATCCTGAATGATAGGCAGACTACAGAAGACTATTGGCACACATTTCAATGATTAAAATGTTCACATGTAGGTAACTGGAAGGAAATGACCAAATAGGTGCCCCATACCAGACATTTGTGAAATATGGTGGAATTCTAGCCATAGTGCTGTGTAGTTAGGTGACTTTTGCTAAACTTGATTAATGTATTAGAAAGAGAACATGTTGAGAGTGTTTAATTTGTGATTGAAAATCTAAGCATGACAACCAGAACCCTTCTTGGTAGATGCAGAGAGTAAAAGACAAAGCCATAGATTTGCTCAGAGGTGTTGTGAGACTCCAAACTGTGTCTCATTTGCAGCTAGGCAGGGTCCTGCTAACCCAAGGCCAGAGTTCTGGCCGAAACAGAACGGTGTTGTGTTCAAGTCACCACGTCACCCAGAACTCTGGGTAGAGTTTGCCCAGTGCCCCGTTAGGGTTCCAGCGTCCCTTTGCTCAGGAGAACTCAGATTCCTCACTCACACCTTCTATCTTCCACCTTCCCCATATTCACTCCCACATTCCAGTCACAACATAACTGCCTTGGGGGCTGTGCTAGTCTTGATTAGAAAGAAAAGAGACTTCTCCAATGAAGCTACAGACATTTCTCAGATGATAAAGATATGGCATAGAGTTCGTGTAAGCCACAGTTGGAGAATCTCAGACTGATAAGTTTTGGAGTAAGGTTATTTTGAGTGTGAATAAAATACAGCATGTGGCTATACAACCAGTAACTCCCCCATACTTAACTTAAATCAGGACTTACAAGTCATTAGATTGGATGAGGCCAGTGGTTATCTATTTTTAGAGGGAAAGTCCATCAGATTCAAGCTTGAGTGGAGAAAGCAGCAAAGAAAATGTCTCCAACTTCTGAGTTATTCCTTCCTGTCACAGTCATGTCTTTCTGGCCTGATGGAATAAGATCAAACAGATGTCCTTACTTAAGAGTCCCAGCTAGCCTAAACTACCCCACAGGGTACCTAGAGTAGTTACTTTTCATTAAAGCAATAAGTAGTGTGCTGGGTGAAGCATCAGAATTCTCTCACAGTTCTGTGGTTGCTGTCCTCTACAGTCTAGAACTGACCATGAGATCTGGGTGATACCTGTACAGGCCTGGGACAGATTACAACAAAGGGGATGACTAGATTCTAGAACAGCACAGACCATGTGACAATACATAACAGTAGAGACCAGTAGACACACCACTAGATCCCATAGCAAGATCAGAGCTATTGCTGCTGGAAGAGACATGTACTCTAAGGACTCCTGTAGAATGGAACATGAATCCATTCTGTAGATAATATCATAGCCACTTTGTGGTCATCTAACCTAATTACTGATACTTAAGAGGTCTTCTTTATATAGAAGAAAGGATGAGATAAAATTGCAAATCCAGAGGCCCATTTTATTAGTAAAGTTTACAGTAGAATTAGGAATCCTAATATACTTGTGTTCCTGGCTCCTTTACTCTCTTCACTTCTGTCTAGGTAACATGTTTTTCCACTAGACTGAATTTTGCAGTCACCTTTTCCAGGCTCCTAATTGTCTTCTAAACAGGAACTTTGCCTCACTCCTTGGATTCCTAACACTGTATTTAACCAAATGTCTTTAAGAGTACCCTTAAATAAATGTGCTTCCCTGCCCCCCCAGCCCACTCCACAATTAAACATCTTCAAAATCTAAACTCAAGTATAATTTCCTAATTTTCACATTACCTACTGGTTAATCTCTTTATGGGCCAAGCACACATACAAAGATGCATGAAGCTGCTCTCTAATTTGTCAACCTAGAAGCTGTAGAAAAAAAGAGTGAGTCCTCTTGATTAGAGGAAGTTCTATTTTGTAGAAGAGAGACTTCTTCAGCATATTTCAGTAGAAATGGGAAACTAACTTCTCTAGAGATGTTAAGCCACCTCTGCAAACCTGAAAGTTCTAGAGATATCAATATCTTCAGGAGAACCCATTCATTTCTAGATCCCTTGTTTTAAATTTTTAGGTTTTCTCTAGTGTCTTGACTTTCATATTTAAAAAAACTAAGAACACCTTGGCAAAGCACTCCAAAGTTTCCCCAGCCCTGTGATTCAGGTTAGGTGTGTAGATTGGTGCTTAGTTATATCTGCCTTTGAACTACAGAAGTATGGAACTTCTGATAAGCAACCATGAAAGCTTGATGGCTTAGTTGTTCCTCAACTACTTGTTAACAGCCATGGTTCCTTGTCACAGGGCATCAATACAAGATCTCAGTGGTCAATTCTGCTATCTCTGTTGGTTTTGTCCCCTCAACCTTGTTCCACCGCATCCTAGATTGTCAAAGCCTACATTACTGCACTTGAAGTGTTCCTCCTTTCCTCCCTCAGAAAGCATTGTCAGGGTCCCTTTGGTGAAATTGTTAACTAAATCAGTACCTTAGAACATATTCTGTTATGCCCCTCTCTAACAAGGACAGTGTTCACTTTGCTCACTGGATAGTGTATAAGCCAAGTCCAAATCCTGTATTATCATGTTGTTGTTATTGTTGTTGTTGTTGTTTCCCTCAGACCACTTCTCATACCACAAGAGAAACAAATGCCAGGGCAGATGCTTTTCTTTAATGTTCTTCCGTTAACTTTTCTTACGTGTTTAAGTGTATCAGAAAAAAACAAAGGTATGGCTATAAGTCACATGCAATGTGTGACTAAATTCCTGTGGAAAGAAATGTCGAATAGAAACTTCTTATGATGGCTGCAATTTAGACAAGGACATTTTGGAGTCTTGGATAACTTTACTTCCCTGCTCAGAGAACAGACCAAAGGATATTTGTTTTAGCTAGTAAGGACCAAGTGACAGTTCAAACACTGTTGGCTTTGAGGGAATCTCAACCCCCATGTATATATATTTTGAGGGCAAACTATGTTGTTTATGGAATTAATTACATGGTGGGTTTGCTTTTAATCACTGTCTAGCATATCTTTAGAATTTTAGCATGTTTTGGAATTAACCAGACAATAAGAAACAGTTGTTATAAATCACATTCCATGTTACTGTTTTATATTAAATAATTAGAGTCATTCAAGTGATAGCAGATGAGCTAATTTCAGTTGGAAAGCAATCTTCTTTGGAGGAACTCTAAGTCAGTTGCGTTTTGTAATTATTGTTTATTTGCTCATCAAGTCCTGAGGGTTAGTTAAAGAGCAGTTTTATTTTTCTGAGAAATATACACTAGAGCATGAAATCAGTAATATTGCTGTCAAAGGCACATGGTATCAAAATGACCATACCACTATAACTGGACAGTTTGTAAGTGACCTTCATGTGACTTTACAGGTCAGTTGTCTTTTGGCTGATTGTCAAGAAGTATATCAGTTACTTCTGCGCAGAAAATGTTTCCTTCCAAGATATTAAACTTTGTACTGCAGAAAAATCCATAAATTTGATCATAATTCATAGGATTTTAATGTAAGCTCATTAATCAAGTTGTATAGACATGAAATTTTTAAATGAATATAATTCGGGGAGTGAAGTGATTACTGCTACAGATACAGTTCTAGTTCACATTGTACTTTGATACTGTTACACACAGGAAAGAAGTGTTTGGATTTGCATCTCAACTTATTTGATTACTAGAGATTCTGTCTGGTTAAATCTTGGATGCATCTCTGAGAGACCTTTTCTAGCATAACTATCACTATTGCCAATGACCCAGGTTTGAAAATATATCCAAATTCTGCTAACCCCCAAAAAATCACATTACAATCATCTGTGATGCCACAGATGAATCCTGGTAACTGTGCAAAGACATTTTCACATTATCTCCAGGATATGAAATAAACTAGGAAGAGCAGTTCAGTGGTGAGGATGAATCCATTGGGAGAAGAAATGGGATCATGAGTTAATACTCAATCTTCCATTAGGTACTATAATAGCATTGGTACCATCTTGGACTTCTAGAGTGATAGCAAAATAGAAGCATCTTTTCCATGACTTTCCCAGTATTAAAGCAACCAAGGAGAAGCTCTCCTCTAAGAAGGGCTCTGAGGACCAAGAAAGAGGAGATGGAAAATCTAAAAAGCATGGAGAAATAGAAAAGTGTCTTAGAAACAAGTATGACGGCATCCATAACTCCAACCCCAGCTTCCCAGCAGGAAGAAATCAATTGTCATTATGAGCTCTCAGTCATATAGAGGGATTTGCTATAAAGTGTTTGTCCTGTATAATAAGCTAGCTCCAGATAATTCCATTGCATTGTTCACTATGTAAGTCCTATAACCACATATCAATGAGAAGGGGCCTATTAAGAACTAAACTATGTTGAAGACAAAAAACCACAGAATTACAATCTAGTGTCCTCAGAGATACCCTACGACAGTGAGTGGGTGGGAGATGTCCATAACAGCTATGTAGAAAGTCAGAGTCTGTTATAAATCCACTACAAACTGTAAACAGTGAGGGATTTGGTTTGTGGGGATATAGTGATGGCAGACCTGAGTGTAGTTGCCTGTGAGGAGCTGAGTCTAAGACCATTGAGAGTTAGCTGGTGCATTGCTGGTTCTCATGATGCCTCCATGTCTGGCGTAGAATCCAGTAGTTTGTTTCCTTCAGGCTCAGGGGCATACCCCAACATGCAGCGGGTTAGTCATTCATCATGTCTTTGGGTACACTGACTGGGAGGAGTCTGAAAGTGATAAGTGCTTGTCTTGTCCATATATCACCAACTCACAAAGCTCTTTAGGGTTAATAAATGTCTCCAGATTTATAGGATAGTTGCTTATAGAGTAAATTCAGCCCTGGCATGAACAACAAACTCTTACCTGAAGCTGCAAGAAATATAGATCACATCTCCATCTATCCAACACATCAATACAGTGCACCCATCTCTGTAGTGGTTTAGCCCACTTTGCCTCAAGTTGTTAATGTCTTTCTTTATTCCACACAGGAATAATCAGCGTAAATGGAGAAGTTGAGTATGTATAGTCTAGTCACTGAAATAGAAAAATGTCCCAAATCTTGGGAACATTATAGATGTTCAAGGAGAGGAGGCACTTAGAACCATAAGCAGGAACAACTAGAAGAGAAGCTCTTGATCTCATATTAGAGATAAACCACTAAATTACAGAACAAACAAAGACTATTAGAAGCAGAAAGCAAGAGGTACCAAACATATATAAAAGCAAATTTGTCAGAGTAATGGAAGATTTCTCAGGAGAAACTCCAAAGCACAGAAAGTCAGGGAATGATGTATTTCAAGCCCTCAAAGAAAATAACTGCCACCCCAGACTACTATATCCAGCTAAATTATCCTTCAGAATCAGAGGAAAAATAAAGACCTATGAACCCCAATAAACTAAAGGAACTCATGGACATTAGAGCATTACAGCATGACAGAAGATACTGAAATAGGTTCCGGAAGCACTAGATGATTCAAGACAAACATTCATGGGAGCACAGGAAGTAATCAATCTCTTTAGAAGAACAGATAAAAGCAAATGAGAGTAGGAAAGAATTACACAATAAGCCACCAGATTTCTAAGATGAATAAGGAGAAAGACACAAACACAGATTTTTCAAAACTACAAAAGAAAGACATTAATATACAAGGAACTAGTATATACCTTTCAATAACAACCCTGGATAATATAGATGATTAAATTTCTCCAATTAAGAAGCAAGAATTGGCAGATTGGATTTAAAACACAAGACCTAACAAATTATCAATAGGGTGATGTTCTTACAAGACAAATAGACACAAAAAGTGAAGAGGTGAAAATAATACAATTTCAAGCAAATGAAATCTGACATAGCTCTATCTTTACCAAGAAAGCAGAGTTGAAGAAAAAACTGCTTAGAAGAGATAAGAACACTACATGTTGATGAAAAAATATGATTGATAATATGAACACTGAGCATTCACAGCACTCAATTTTATGAAACAAAGGGAAAAATAAGTTCCAGTGTAATTATGGGTAACTTCAACTTTCCTCTCTTACTGGTAAATCATCCAGATTCAAACAAATAATCAAGCAAAGTGAAGTCAAAGCCGTAAGAGTTAAATTGAACTATATATAAAAAAAGAACTAATGGATATCATCAGAATGTTCCATCTAAGGGCTACAGAATAAATGTTCCTGTCATCAGTACATGGAACTTTACTCTACATAGATCATATTTTAGGAATAAGTCTTAACATGCATGAAGTTATTTCCCCTTTTTTGTATTATCAGATTGTAACAATTCAAAACTAGAAATCAACAACAGAAATTATACAAAGACATGGAGATTGGATGATATACTTTGTTTTCACAATGGATCATCAGAGAAATCATGGGAAAATGGAAACTTTCTAGAATTAAAACTGGAAGTTCAACCTATATTCTATAGGAATCAATGAAGTCAGTTTTAAGAAGGAAGCTTACAGCTCTAGGTGCTGTGCTAGCTAGTTTTATGTCAACTTGACACGAGCTAGAGTCATTTTGGAAGAGTCAACTTAGGTTGAGAAAATAACACTACCAGACTGGCCTGTGGGCAGCCTAAGGTGAATTTTCTTGACTGATAATTGACATGGGAGACGCAGCTAATTGTGGGCTGTGCCATCCCTGGGCAGGCGGTCCTGGGGTAGATAAGAAAGCAGGCTGAGCAAGACAAGGAGAACTACTTGTTAAGCATAACCCCCCATGGTCTCTACTTCAGCTCCCTTCTCCAGGTTCCTGCCTAGAATTCCAGCTCTCACTTCCATGGATGGTGGACTTAAAAGTTCAAAAGTGAAATAACCCCCCCCAAGCTGTTCTTGTTCATATTTCATTACAGCAATAGAAAACTAAGACAGAACCCACATTAAGTTTTTTAAAAGAAATAACTCTCAATTTAATAGTGCATATGTAGGTTTTATAATAACAAGATTTTAGAAGAACTCAAAATTCACAGAAGGAAAGAACAAAAATCAGAACAGAAATGAAAACCAAAGGAACAATTCAGAGACCTAGCTCTGGTCACCCAACTCCTGCTCCAGCTCTCATACCTCATCAAAAGGGCTTCTTTTCACAAGAGAAAACATTATAGGAGTCCACGACTAGTAAAGATGCAGAGGACCACTTGTATGGGGTGCCCAACCCCTGACTGATACATTTACAATACAATCCCTACACCTAATGCAACATGGACAAGAGGAGGCTGATAAAATCCAGGGACTAGGATGTCTGGTGTGAGATAGATCGTCTATATATGATAGGGAGGATGTAGTCACAAATGCCTCAACAACCTGATTGCTTAAATAAGACCTGCTCAATGACTCCAGTTAACATACTAATATAAATGGGGGGAAATCTCACAAGGCTATGTGAAAAGCTATAGGCAATCAATAGTTGCTGCGAAAGAGAGCTTCATTCTCCTCCAGGGAGATCCTACCAGTTCTCTAATAGGTTATTCAATATTAGGACCCATCCCTAAACACATACACTTGCAAGAAATGATAAATGGATTATATATTTATATATGTGGGTACAACAATAATTAAGCCTTGGGTCTGAGAAGGATTGGCAGACATGGAGAAAGCCAGAGGGGTAGACATGATGTAAATATATAATGTTTTCAAAAAAATTTTAAACTTAATACAAAAATAACATTAAAGATAAAAAATAAAGTTGTTTTTTTAAACAAACAGGATTGCAAACCCTTAGCTAAACTAACCAGAGAGAGAGAGAGACAGAGACAGAGACAGAGACAGAGACAGACAGAGAGACAGAGAGAGAGAGAGCAAGCACAAATTAATAACATTAGAGCCTCTAGGAGAAATATAACAAAAATATCACTAAAACGCATGCGCTCTCTAGGACATATTATGGAACATTATATACCAATGACCTGGGAAATCTAGAACAAAAAAAATTATAGACACATATTATTCATCACAATTGAGTCAAGGGGGTGGTATAAAATGTTAAATTGTTAACAAAGAGATTGAGCTCCACTAAAGTCATGCCAGCATGAAATCAACTATACAAGTATAAACGTCCTCTATAGCTGTGGTTGCATTTTCAAATGGCTGAGGAAATGCAAGGTGGTACAGGAGCTGTTCAGACTTTGTGGCAGAGCAAGACCAACATTTGAGGCATGTAGATTTCAGTTTTGCTTTCTGGTGTCCAAGAAGGGGAATGTCAATGGAAATCAATACTAGAGAGGAATGATCAACAGAGAAAAAAGAGATGAAGAGCAAGAGCCAGAAAAAGCTGCCTGCAATTGGGGAAGCACAAAAATGTGGAGTGACCAGTTCAGAGTGCAGGTAATGTGGAACATTTGCTTGTAGCTGGAAGCCATTGTCCCCTTCTTTATTGTTTGACAAAACAAACAAACACTGTGAGAAAAATGTAACCTCATAGCTGTAAGCTAAGGTTGTTAGTCAACCCTAACTTCAACAACTTTGTAAATTATCAGAGAAAGCTTATCCAGAATGTTTCTTGCTAGAGCTGCAAATAATGACTCGGGTATGAAGGACACTGGCTTTTCTTGCAGAGGACCCAGGATTGGTTCCCACCACCCACAATCATCTGTACTTCCAGTTCCAGAGCATCTGATGTCCCCTTCTAGCCTCTTTGAGTACCAGGTGTGCACACGGTACACAGACATTTTTGTAGACACAATGCTCATACACATTAAATAAAACATGTTAACTATTTCCCCACTGACATTTAATTTAGAACATGTATTGGCTGAGATCTCATGCTAACCAGCTAGAGTGGTGCTTCAGCCTCCTCCTACAGAAAGACCCATCTTTTGGTACTGGATGGATGTTTTAAGCCTTCTTATAGCATGACTCTTCAACTTTTAAGGGCTCTGAGTTTCTCTTAGGCAAAGTTCCAGAAGACACCATTACTCTGCTCTTATCAATGGAGGAAGAATTATGACAAGAATTATTACTTAGGGGACACAAAGACCTTCCAGCAGGAACCATCCAAAGCCTTTCATGAGAGGCTTTCTAGAACAGACACTAAGGGGTGCAGTGGGCAATGTCATCCATGGTCTTAGAGCAAGAAGAATAATGCCTGTTCTCTTCATTAGCCTGTTCTCTTCATAGCATCCTTTGATGAAAGCTGAAGGCAATAACGGCAAAACAGCCCAGCAAATGTGATCGTGTGTGAGACCAAGAGAAATTTAGCCAAGCCATGAAGGTTCTCTCTAATTTGACAATGGAGTGTGGAATAGGAAGAACTGGATATGCTATATGATCTTCCATCAACCCTTCACAGCCTCATGCTTCTCAATTACTCTTTTGGCAAGGGGCAGCAGATGATTCCAATTCCATCTCTAAGAAGACTGTACAGGAAAAAAAAATTTGCTCAAAATACACCCAGTGCTCTTTGATAAGAGGATAAAATGTGTTAATACCGACATTACAGTAATTAAACAATTCTACCCAGTGAAGAATCTTCATCTCTTTTGCTTGGAGTAAATTTGGTGCAAATGGGCAAAGCCAAATGCAATTTAAGCTAAAGCTAAATCTCTATTCTCTCTGTTTCTGTCTCTGTCTCTGTCTCTATCTCTGTCTCTCTCTCTCTCTCTCTCTCTCTGCCTCTCTGTGTGTGTATGTGTATGTGTGTGTGTGTGTGTGTGTGTGAGAGAGAGAGAGAGAGTGAGAGAGAGAGATGCATTGTTACTGCTTTCTTGTAAAATACAAACAAGCAAGACTAAATGGTTTGAACAGTATATTTATTTTCTCAAGGTTATGCAGGATTCTGATAACTCATCATTTGTACGGTGTTACCTTCTTAATTTGTCCTCATGTGCTTTCCTGTGGGCATAAGCAGAGTGAGGTCTTTCATTCCTTTTTCTTAACAGGACCATCAACCCTGTCTGATTAGGGTCCTACTCTTATGTCTCTTGATCTTAATTATCTCCCCAAAGTCCCCGTTTCCAAGTAGAGATTGGGTTTCATATAATATTTGTTTGTGTGTGTGTGTGGAGGGTGACCTTTTTGTCTGCAGTAGTTTGTTCTTCCTTGGCAGTTTTGTTGTACTTCTAGAGGACGCAACTTGGTTCCAGAGACTGTGCCCATCCTGTGATATCCAAGTATTTCTGCCAGAGAGGAATTTCTAAGCACGGTTGGTGAGTCCATAGCTCCCAGACAGTGTTGCAGGTAAAAGACAAATCCTCTTTCCAGGAGCTCATGTGCCTTTTGGGCCCAGGAGTGAGAATTCAGAGACTATGCCTTTTGTGGGGTCTACTAGCTTAAGGCCATGATGACAATTTTGGTTTCTGTTTCCTATCTTTGACAGAGATATTGAATATGTTGCTTAGGGAGGTAGATAGTATGCTTATTGCACTTTCGTATACTAAGTAGATTAATATCTCAGCAGGAGATGTTTATATTAATATGGAATCATTCGTCAGAAACTTAAAACTTCATAGCTAGAGGTAGAAGTCAGGGCAGAATGTTTGTCTAGTAAGTATGAAGCCCTGGGTTTAATACCTCAGCAATGAAAAACAATGCAAATCAAGTACTCTCACAAAAACTACCTCTAAAACTATTGTACAGAAACCCAGTTGTTCAAGCCAAGGACAAACTGCACTGGCAAATCTAATGGGACCAAGTTCAGTGCTTTGGCCATGAGATGGCAGTATCTGATCATTTAGTAGAGCTTCCAGGTTTTGAGCCACTTTGGCTTGGAGAGAGCCTTGACTCGAAAGCTTCTGAGAGAGTTTTTAAGAAAGAACTGAACAGAGATGGACTCAAGGAGTCAGAGGAAAAGCTGCATTCTCCAGATGCTGGGGGTAGGGGATATTTAGGAGGATGTTGGCGAGGCTTAGCAGACATCAAAGATGATAAACAGAATGGACCCAGAGAAGGAAGAAGATACAGAAAGGCTAAATCAGAGTGAAGCCAAGCTAAAAGACAAATGAGAATAAAAGTGAAAGTCTCACAGGAAAATCAGTTCAGGAGACTAGTACAAATTCTGTCAACGAGGAGGTGTAGAACCTCATTTCAAAGCAATAGTGCCTATGAGCATGTTGGCTTCCCCTTCCTCTAAACAAAGACAGTGTTCCAGTATATGCTGAGCCATTATATTTGACGGCATGTAAGAAAGTCTAGGACGGAGCATGCTTCTGTGGATCTGTGTTTTCTGGTTGAGGCATCTGACTTCTTAACCCTATAATGGGAGGGGCTGTGTTCTGCAGTAGAGGACAGCTAAGACTTCCACCAGTATGCCTTCTTCTTTGGAGATGCTTATCTTGTGTAAAGCATACTACTTGGCTTAAATGAGATACTTTGGGGTATGCTAGATGTAAATGGGGAAGAGTCTGTTATAATAAAAAGCACAGTGTCTGCTGCAGAAAGACAGTCCAGGTCAATTCTATCAGCAAACACTGTAAGCACTCCCGTGCCTTATAAGATATAAGATGTCATGAGCATCACAAGTCAGGATTATCACTATGATAATGATGGTCCTAGGATACAAATCCTGTAAACTTTGTTGATCTGTTTGGTGTTCAAAAAATCTCATTGCCTCACCATAAATGTGTTTTGTACTTCTTAAAGCAGGTTTTTATATAATTTTTATATAATTTTATGTTTCTAATTGGTAATAGGTACCCGAGATTATGTGTATCATTTACAAGCTCTTTCTGAAGAAATGAGAAAATGATTTGCCTATGATAGCTGCTCTCTGAGCATTGGATAAGCCTAGATTTCAGGACTTCTGCTTTCTTCCCAGTGGGTTCTATTTATACATCACAGCATTATCTAGATTAGGCAGAAACTGTACCTAGAAATACTTTCTGGGGCCTAGGGCTTATACAATAAGCCACAACCTGCATGTAGACCCTTGCTCAGGGGAAAGAGACTGACAAAACCAGTTCTCCATCTTGCCTTGCTGCATCAGGGGTCACAGAACATGAACATGAACAGAACAGAACATGAATTGCTCTAGAAGTCTGTCCTAAATGTGCAGCATCCTTTATGAACTTCTTTTTTTCATATCAAAAAGCAAGGTCTGTGTTGCCCTCCTTAAATATATGGATGATATTTATGCTTCAGAATAAGATGGGTTAAATGAAAACCCCAGAGAGAAGCCTAAAGTGTGCAGGGAATCAAACCATGGGCCAAGCCAGAATCCAAGGTCATAAAGAACTTGTCAGTTGTCACAGTATTAGGAACTAGAGAGGTTTGGGGATGTCCCAGAGGTAAGCACGGGAAGTCCCATGATGAAACCAAGAACATAATAAAAGGTTTTCAGTGACCCCCATGTTAGTGTTGGACTTCATGGCACCTCAGTCTCAGGTGTCCATCCTTTAGTCTGCCAGACTGTGGGACTTCTGAGTTCCTTAAGCTAAGGAAGCAGCTCACATCTAGAGCAATGCATCTTTCTTTATATGCACTTGTTATAGTTTGGATATCCAATGTCCCTCAAAGACCTATATGTTAAGACTCTTGTCCCAGGATGGTGCTACTGGAAGTCCATTGACTCTGTACGGGGTAGGGTCTAGAAAGCTGTTCCTAGGTCTTGTGCTTTCAAAAGGGATTATGAGGCTCTAGCTTGTCCTGTTTCAATTTCTGGCCATGGAATAAGAATTCCTTCTCCTCTCTGCCATTTCTATCCAGCAGATACATCCTGGAAGTACTGAGAGGATTCCATTCCTGACAACTCTGAGAAACTTGTGATCTTTCCAGTTGGCATCTCCTACTGGTTCTTCCTTTCATGTCTCCTCCTCCCCCCACTTCTCTCTCCCCCCACTCCTGTATATACTCTCCTTCTGAGGAAGTCCCAAATCCTCATGTCATGATCTGCTTTTTGGGAACTGTTGTAGTCTGAATGTCCATCTCCCCTCAAGTCCCCAAGATAATATGGTATCCTGAATCCCCAAGACGATGGTGTTAGGAGACAGGGGTCATGGAACGGGGTTGGGGGGTGATTAAGTTATGAAAGCTGAGTCTTTAGGAAATCCTGAGATCACAGGGAGTGAATGTGAAGACAGAGCAGGAAGACAGCCATCTAAGACTTAGGGGCAGGGGACTTGACAGAAAAGATCACCAGCATCTCAGTCTTCAGCATGTGATAAACAATGGCTGTCTAAAATCCACCCAATTTGTGATACTGTGTCACTGTATAATGAAACTGTACATAAACTGTTATAGGAATATGAACTAATAACAGACCTTAGGTCTAAGAGTTCAGATCAAGGAGGGAAAAGTATACAAGAGCAAAACTGATCTTTGCATAGAGGGTTGAAGACAAAGACACTTGCTGATCGTGGGACCTTCTGTTCAGTGTTACAATTCCTCCCTTAGTGAAAGAACAGGAAAATTGCCTATAACATATTTAAGCACTGCCACAAACCATCAGTTCATGGTGATGATTTTTCTGTTTTTCCCCGTTGTGTGTGTGTGTGCGTGTGCGTGTGTGTGTGTGTGTTTGTGTGTGCTCACATGTATGGCGGTGCATGTGGAGGCCTGTGGTTGATGCTGGGAAGGTTCCTCAACACTTTACTCCTTATTCATTGAGACAGGGTCTCACAACCTGGAGATGGGTAACACAAACTAGTCTGGCTAGCTAGCTAGCACATCTCCCTCTCTGATCTCTGGATTCACAGTCGGGTCAACATTTGACATGACATTGACATGTGTTCTGGGAATCAAACTTCTGTCCTTCTACTTACACACTTTAACCCCAGCCTTAATTTCCCAGCCCTGTATTTTTTCCTAAGTTTTTTGTTTTATAATGACTCTGTACAGCTTGGTGTTGTTTCTTTGGCCTTCCTGTAACTGTTCTTTCCTCATTTTAAAAAGGAACCCTTTATATCTAAGCTTATGAAGAGCTCAGGAAATATAACCTCTGATTTAGAAGCTGTGGAGCATTTCCCTAGGAAATGATCACTCTGTGGCTGCCACAGAGAAACTCTGCTCAGCTCCCATTTGAGGAATGAACAGAGAAAGCAATTAGTTAATAGGTTGTCTCTGCAGTTAGAATATCAACTGGATATTCAGGCAGCATCTATAAAGCTGGGTTACTAGGGCCTGCCTGGCCATTTCTGGACAATCAGGAACTTTACTGTGTAATATTTGTTCCAGTGGTCCCTTGAGTTGAACAAGATGTTATCTAATATGTAATGTGGTCAAATATCTTTTCAGACCCCAGACCCTTTATTTTTCATAATTATGTACCTCAACAAACCTCTAAATTCTTTTTTTTGAGAAGGTCAGATAGGAGATAGTTTATTCTGAGCCAAATTTGGGTGACCATGGTCTGGGACTATGGATTATTGCTGTCCTTCATGTCATGCTCTACCACTGATGAGAAACCATTATAGAAGCAGAGCAAAAGAATTCAATAAATCAATGCAATACACAGAATACATTAGTGTGGAACTAGGCACCTTAAAGGAAGTAAGAAATCTCTGCTGTAGGTTTCAGATGCTATCTAATGACATTCTCAGAATTCTCAGCTTTGAGATTAGTGGAAGCTAAAGGTCTTTAAGCCTTTTCAAGAGAATGTTAGATCAGATGCAGAAACAGGTGATCAATGGCCATTAAAGGAACTAAGGATAGCCCAAGATAACATTGGCTCTTGATCTGTAGCATTCCATCTTCCTGCAATCACCAAGGTTCCAATCCATCAGTAGATCTGCAGAATCTTCAACACAGATGTGGTTCTTTTTTTTTTTTCCCAGTGAACTTGAGTTAATAGTTTCCCCAATTGGACAAGCATCACATTTTGTACATGTGGAAACCAAATGTTTCATACCCCATGATGCTAGAGAGTAGGAAGACTCATTCCTAGGACTGATAAACAAGAATATGAGCAAGCAAGAATGTAGCATTTACCATAAATAGTTGTTAAAGTCACTATGGAAAAAGTCTTTTCATGACATTAGTATTCATAGGCACCATGAATTGGGGTCTGAGTTTTTCCTTGTTTATAGCCCTATGATTGAATATTACATATTATATGTGTAATGCATAGCTGGATCATACTTAGAATAGTCAAGAAGACAGTATAGCATAAAGAAGTAAAAGTTGCAATGAGGAAAACAGGCATACTAACTAACCAAAAGGACCTTTGCCTGTATCAACATACCCTTTTACAAGAATGGCATGTTATTCTGTGTCTATCATTTGCTGTACTTTAAGAAATATTTTATCTGTTAACAAATCTCTTATGTTTTTAATTACTTATAATTACATTTCAGCATCTGGTTACTGGAGTATTGAACTGACAAAATTGGTACCAAGATATGTCTGTAAAGTCAAAAAGACTCATCCACCAAAGCCTTTAAGTATGTGCTAGCAAGAAGGGTTCTATTATCAGTACAAACAAGTAGTCACTACCTTCTCTGCAGGCTAGTTACAAACAATAGGAGTAGTTACTGATCCTGGATAATGTCTGTCAACAGGGTGACAAAGTTTGTGAAGGTGGATGAATAATCAAGAAAGCAGTATTAGAGTCTCTTGGTTATGTCAACATTGTCAACCATAATTATCTGGGTTTACAGGCCAGGTCGCACTAGCGTTTGTGTAGGAAAGGCTTTCAGAAAGCCAGAGAAATGTGTGCTAGAAGATACGGGAGAGCGAGAGTAGGCCACTGATGAGCTTAGGGGTGGTTGCTACATAGATGACCTAACCCATCCCTTGTTTCATCTCCAGATTGAGACGACTAACTCTTTTAGTTGTTTGTCAGTGACATAAAATGAAGTCAATGTGTGCAGAGGTTCCTCATCAGTGTGAGGGAGAAAAGAACAGTTGTAGATTGGTAGAGAGAGCCTTCAGACTCCTGGTGCAGAGACAAGGAAAGAATGTCTGGGTGCAAAGATCTGAAAGGTGCAGGGCAACCAGAGAAAACTAGGATGAGGTTGGTAGAAGCTCTGAGCTGAAACTGGTTATTGGATGCCCAGTGAAGGCCAGGGCAGAGGCAAAGGAAGAGCACTAGGGTGCCAGGTCAATTATTGCATGGGTTAATTTTCCCATGTCTACAGCCAAAATACCTAACAGAGACATGGAAACATTTCTTTTGGCTCTCAGTTTCAGAAGGTTTAGTCCACAGAGCTTGGCCCTATATCTGCTTAGAACATCATAGTGACAGGCATGTGACAGACAGGAGTTATTCACCTTATGGTCAATGGGAAGCAGCAGGCAATACTATGCCCTTAAGGACTCACCTCAGGTAACCTGTTTCCTTCATCCAGGTCCTGCTGCACAAAATTTCCAGAAACTCTCAAAACGAACACCATTCACAGGAGATAAAGATGCCAAAACACGAGTCTGTAAGGGACATTTAGGGTACTTAATCATAACACCTGTGTTCCCCGTAGGCTGATGTCTAGGTGACAAATTTGAGCAAGGAACCCCCCTGCCTGGATACATCCCCGGTGACCTCAAAGTGCAGCTGGGATGTGGTCCCAAGGTGAGTGAGGGGTTTGGGGGCGCCACATGTGATTATTTTCTTTCAGAGTCCTTAAATAATATAAACACAGAGCAAATGTCAGCTGGTTACATATTCTTACAGCTGGCAGTGGAGAATATTACAAACTGCAGGCGATGGACTTTTCAAAGCAAGTATAGATTCAGAAACTTAGCCAATCCAGTGGCAATGGTGACCATGGAACACTCTAAATCATCAGTTGTCTCTGGAAAATTGACAGCATGTAGAAATGGGGAAACACACATATCTCAGAGTATAGCTTTTCTCTGCAAAAGACAGGAACAAACTGGGTCACACAAGCCCCACTGTTCATCCAGAGAGAAGGGGATGAGTGCAGAAAGAAAGGCCAAGATTTTTCAACCATACATTCATGTATTTATTCACACTACATCCTGATCACTGCCTGCACCTCCTCCTGGTCCCCACCTCACAAAGTCCTTACCCGATCTCCCATCCCCCATTTTCTTCTCCTCTGAGAGGGTGGAACCCCATCCCCCAGTATACCCTGACACTGGCACACCAAGTCTCTGCAGGGCTAGGTGCATCCTCTTTCACTGAGGCTAGACAAGGAAGCCTAGTTAGAGGAATTGGGTCCACAGACATACAACAGCTTTATGGACAGTCCCCACTTCAGTTTTGGGGGAACTCATATGAAGACCAAGCTGCACATCTGCTACATACATACAGGGGACCTAGGTCCAGCCCGTATATGCTCTTTGGTTGGTGGTGCAGTCTCTGAGAACTCCCAAGAGTCCAGGTTAGATGATGCTGTTGGTCTTCCTGAGGAGTTCCTATCCCCTCAGGGGGCCCTGATCCTTTCTCAAGCTCTTCCATAAGAGTCCCTGAGCTCCATCAAATGTTTGGCTGTGGATCTCTGCATCGGTTTCAGTGAGCTGCCAGGTGCAGCCTCTCAGCAAAGACATAAGACCAGCATGCATTGCACAACCAGCTCTACAAGCAAGCCTAGCCCAGCCTCTGTCCTTGTCTCTTTAGTTCTATTTATACTCCCTCCAAACATCACATGTCCTCCATGGGTCTTGCCTCACCACAGGTCTTGTATCTGTCTCAGCTGACATCACTCTGCCAATCAGTCCAAGTCCTCAGAAGCGTCAAGAAGCCATCGCACACCACCAGAAGTTTTTTGATGCATTTCTCTCTATGGAGTACTGATGAAAGGAGCTCCATTACAAAATGTAAGGCAAACCAATGCATATGTGTCATTAGTGAAGAATCCTTCATCACCTGCCCTTTCTTGTGCTTGCTTTAGCAGAACATCTTTTCACCTGTGTCTGTTTAAGCAAAACGTTCCTTCACATATCTGACCCAGCAAAACACCATCCAACACAACTGACTTTTCAAAGAACCCTTAAGTCTCCACTTCAGCTTACAGCTGCCCCCTTCTCCAGAAAATTGATTCTGGACAAGTAGAAATTTAGGGGCCATTACATAACCTCCCTATTCCCTTCAACCTCCAATGGGACCAGACCTTGACTAATGATGGTCTATAAGCACAGAAGGCCAGTTCACTTCTGTCAGGCAGTAGAACTAATTTAATAGTGCAAGTTTTGCTTCACAACTTCTGCAGTACCAGAATGAGGAGAAGCTGCCCCAGGTGACATCTTGCCTATCTTCCACACTCACTCTTTCTTGTCATTTTTGTTTCCTTTCTGAGAGGATTTACATCATTAAGCACCTAAGAATCTTCATCTTCACTGTTTCTAGGGAACTCAAACCAAGACTGTTGGCCAAGAAGGCAGGAATGTGTCTTCCTCACTCTAAGGATGAGAATGTGACATTGGATGGTTCTCTAGCTGTGTGGCAATAAGTACATGAAATAAAGATAGTTCTTGGCATTTAAGAACAGAAGGACTGATAAAACTCACTGGAGTGAGCTATGTTTAAACAAAGAAAGAGTAGCCTATACAGTATGTTGGGGGTTTGAGAGGCAGAGGGAAGAGAAAAACAGCCATCTGTCTCCATCCTCAGTACCACTGACATGGTAGAAAAATAAAATGATAGACTCAGATATATTAGTCAGTAGTTTCAGGGAAAGTACAGGGTTCACAATGCCTCATTGACACTTTGTAAGTATGTGCATGTTTGTGTGCATGTGGGTCTGCCTGGGTGTGCATTTGTAGAAAGGGATAGCCTTGTGTGTTGTTCCTTGAGCCTCCACCACCCTTTTGGTTTATGACAAGGCCTGGAGCTTGCCTGCAGTTTCCAGAGATCCACTTGTCTCTGCCTCCTCTGTGCTCTAATTAAAAGTGTGGATCATGAAACTTACTTTTCTTTTTCTTAAATATAAGTTTTAAGTATCAGACCCAGGTCCGTGTGCTTATAAGGCAAGCAGTGTTCTAACTAAACTAGCCCCCTTCCCCTCCTTGACACTTTGAAAGATCTTTCCATCTAGAGGCCAGCAGAGCTGTACAGGAGGCAAAGGTAGGCTACAGAGAATGAGATACCTGAAGGACAATGTTTTAGAGGCTTTGAGGTTAAGCCACTGCAAGATCAGTACTTGTGTGATTCTGAGGATATGCCTTCCCTAAATTCTGTATCATGGGGGTCTTCATTTGTCTCAGCCTAACCTACAGCACTATAGCCAGGTGAAGATTGGGTACAGAAGTTAATATTAGAGACAGAACTTCAGAAAAGACTGGGTTCTTAGTTGTGTCAAGAATCTTGCACAAGTAGCTCTGGATCTACTAGGGAAGAAAGAAGTCTTTGAGATTTGGAATGAGAACATCTGATGAGATAGACTTAACAGTTTTGAATTCCCTGATACCCAAAGTCCTTGTAGTTTATAGAAGTTAGTTCAAACCTCTGATGAAATTTATGATGGAATTATTCTTACCTTGAAGAGTTTGATGAAGCCTCCAATAAGACACAGGTCTTATAAAACACTTGCCACTTCAGGCTCTGCCTCTACCCATTTACCTATCCACCAAATACATAGCTAGGACCAAATATCAGCAGAAACATCTTGAGGAAGTCCCAGGCCTGTTAAGGTGGGCAAAGAGCCATAGAACCTGCATAAGAGGCAAACAAATGGCAGGAAAAAATACTGGGGGTGGCGTGAAGAATAGTCAGACAGTGTTGCAGAAATACAAGCCTGAGTATATGGACATTTGATGAAATGATGCCACTCATCCTTGACCTTGGATTGCAAGCCTGGATGGGACCCTGAGTAAATGAGCTAGGAGAGTTTTTGGAAGCTCAAACATGATGATGAAATGAAGTAGAAATGCCAGAACTACATAAAGGATACTGAGAAAGGAATCTTGCTGAAGTGACCTAGTGAAGGACCTGAGGCTGTGATCCACTCTTTACATATTGGACACATTCCTCAGCAGAACCTAGTGGGATACTATTTTTTGCCATTGCCCTAATTAATATACTAGGGAAGGCACATTATTAGCATTGCCAGTAAGCTATCCACTATGAATTGGAACAAACAGTAGACACTGTAATATTATTGAACTCCTTGGCAGCAATGGGGATAATAAGATCCCAGAAGAGCAGAGATCAAGAATCATTGGAACAAAATTTGCAGAGTGAGAAAAATGGACAGACTGATCAGAAGGCTGCCAGGGAAGCCTGACCCCATAGTAACCTTTGAAGAAAAGTCATGAAACATGATGTTCCCAAGAGCAAGATGAGACCACCCTAAGGATTCTCCTTAATGTAATTTAGTTTTATTTATATATATAATTTTGCCTGCATGTATGTCTGTGCACCATGTATGTGCCCAATGCCTGCAGAGGCTATAAGATAGCATCAGATCCCCTGGAACTGAAATTATAGAAGGTTATGAGCCTGCCATGTGTATGCCATGCATTGAACTTGAATCCTCTGGGACAGTAGTCAGTGCTTTTAATACTGATCTCTCCAGCTCTGTGAATGTGCCTTAATATAAACAATCAATCAACGGTCATCAACAAGACAGGAGGAAAACCTGATATCATCTGTGCTTGTGGGTATCTGAAGCCTTTTGCTGTCCTCTTCATAGTTTATCTCTGGAGTCATTTTTACCCTGAGCCTGAGTTGGGTTTGTCACCCAAATTGATAGCCTTTTCCTCAATGTTAAACAGCGGTTTCTTTATATTAGAGCCATACACATATACCCAGATGAGTCATATCATGTGTAGATAGCTCCCATCTGCCAACTGTTGGAGTCTTTCTCAGCTTGCCTTGCGGCTACCAAGTTCTTTCATAGCCTTCCCAAATCATTGAAACTGATTCCAATTCTTCAATAGACTAGAAGGACATTGACTTATTTGATGTTTTCCACATGTCTTGGGGAGGAGTATAGTCAAAATAGGGTGAGATCCTTGGCTACACCGTGTGAATACAGTCAGCAGTATTTAGATGGCAATTTTAGCAAGGTTCCTTTTAGTGACTTTCAATCTGGCTCTTGTGGCATCTGCTTTCCGATGTTTAACTAGCACTGATTTTGATGAGGATGTAGTCCCCCTGATTGGGAAAGAGGTAGCAATGATTGAGGCAGAAATGTGGACAATCAGCAATTGACAAACTGTCATCTGAGAGGACTTGGATAGTCCAAAATTTAGGGTCATTCCCTGTGTTTTCTTACCAGAAAGTGAGTTGAACTTCCTGATAACCACATTTCCAAGAGTCCCATTCCTGCTGGCAGGCAGAAGGCCTGCAGGACCTGATTCAGCACATTTGTGTTCAGAACCAGATTGAGAGGACCCTTTTGAAATGAGGACTAGAGGGGACTTCCAAATGCCTTGAAGTTGCTCAGTCTCCTAAGCTAATTATACCACCCTACCAAGCATGTAAAAGAGGAACTAAGTTCATGCAAAAAGAGTGGGATTCCCCTCTGGCTTGTGGTGGATTTCTTCACCCTTTATTCTGAACATATCCTTTCTTCCTCAGTTCTTCTCTTTTCTTAATCCTGTTGACCCTTTCCCTATTCTAAAAATAAGCAATGCAAATGGTCAGGTTGTCCATCAACCATCCTGATGTATACACTGTCTATTACTCCTGTTTGGCACACTGGAAAAGAGGCTAAGGTTTAAGAGAAGGCATCCTGGGAGTCCGACTGAAAGAGCTCTATGGCTCTGTAGAACTTCTTAGAGACAAATTGCTTCAGAGAGTTTCTGTGGCCAGTGAACTAGGCAAAGTATCACAGAGTGTTCTATTGTCTTAAGGACAGTTGAAACCAAGTGAAAAAAATTTAAATGTAGATGATTGATCTTGAGAGGGCTCAAGGAGCTTGCCTGGAGAAATCCAAGGAGCTTCTGGAACTCAGCAAGCAGATTTCCCTATGCAAGGCTTTCTCTTGCATAATGCAAGCCTGTTTGTGTTTGGATATTCCTATATTGTCCCAGGTAACCTCTAGAGCAAACAGATGTGTGGCCAAACAGAAAATCCCCAACTCATTTCTAGGACATCATCCCCACCCCAGTCTTCTGAGCACAACTAGCCAAGGGAAATTGAGTCAGAGCTTTTTTAACCTTCCTTTGTATTTTTTCCCACTCCCATGAGTCAAATCTTTGGAGCAGAATTCTCTATGTCCGCAACAGGCCTTTTTATGAGATCTATATGGTGAACAATTTGCAGAAGTCAGTTCTCTTTTTCCACCATGTGGGTTCCAGAGTTGTAACTAATGTCAGCAGGTTGGCAGGCTTGGTGGCAAGCACCTTTACCTGAAGAGCCACTTCTTCTACCAATAGTTAAGAAATGTTCTTATAAGAGAAAATATCCAAGCTGACATTGGGCTGACCTGAACAAACTACTCCTACATTCTCAGTCTTGGCTGTCACTTCATTGTCCCCTGCCCCACCAGGGGCACCAGTCACTTGCTACAACAGGGCAACTAACTGAAACAGGAGTCATCTCTTTGGTCTATTACAGAAGCATTCGTCCTTCAGTTTTTGAGTAATCACTAATGCTGCTTTCCATTTTCATTACGCAAATTCATCTTCACGGGATTTGATCTTCACGGTCTTATTTATTCTTGTTGAAGAAATATGTTAATCTCTTCACTGTTAGTTTCCTTATTTGTTTAAAAAAAAACAAGCAAATGAAAACGGTAATTCTCCTAGCAATGGAGAATATGGAGCATGAATTGTCCATCTTCTGTAATCAAGCAAGGCTTCCAGTGGTGGGAATGGAATACCGACATGACTACAAAACCTACCTACTACAATCTTCCCTGCCTGCAAGATGTGCTTGGGCAATGGTGGCTCAGAACTTATAGGAGAAGCCAACCATTGACTGGTCTAACTTGAGGCCTATGCCATGATAAGGAGGAGCCCATGCCCAACACAGTCAAAATGGCCCAGAACCAGAAGCTGGATAGCCCAGGGACCTAGGATAGAACCAAACACAACTGGTAAGGAAAAGTCAATGAAGAGCGTCCTAATAATATTCCTCTATACTTATAGATTTATGCCTAGCCCAATCTTCATCAGAGAGGCTTTCTCTGGCAGCAGATGGGAGCAGATGCAGAGACGCACAACCAAACATTAGGTGAGGCTCAGGAAAGCCCACAGAAGAGAGGAAGGAGGAATTATAGAAGCCAGAGGTGCTGAGAACATCACAAGAGCATAGTCAGAATCAGCTAAACAGAGCTCATCGGGGCTCACAGAGACTGAAACCTCAATCATGGAGCCTGCATGTATATGTTATGGTTGTTTAGCTTGGAGTTTTTATGGGATCCTAACAGTAGGAGTGGAGGTGTCTCTGACTTGTTACTTGCTCTTAGGACTCTTTTCCTCCTACTGTGTTGCCCCATCTATCCTCAATATGAGAGTTTGTGCCTAGTCTTGTTGCATATTGTTATGGCATGTACAGTTGATATCCCTGGTAGGCCTGTTCTTCTCTGAAGGGAAATGGAGGAGCAGTGGATCTTGGGGAGAAGAGAGGTGGAGACGGGACTAGAAGGAGTAGATAGAGGGGAAACTTTGGTCAGGATATATTGCATAATAAGAATAGGGCTGAGAGATAGCTCAGTGGTTAAGAGCACTGGCTGCTCTTCCAGAGGTCCTGAGTTCAATTCCCAGCAACCACATGATGGCTCACAACCATCCGTAATGGAATCTGATGCCCTCTTGTGGTGTGTCTGAAGACAGCTGAAGTGTACTCACATACATAAAATAAATAAATCTTAAAGAGAGAGAGAGAGAGAGAGAGAGAGAGAGAGAATAAATACAGAGGGAAAGAAAATAATGAGTTTTCCCAGTTACCCAGCTGGAATTTCAAACAGAAATATTTCATTATAAAACCAGGGTTCTGTCTACTGTTTCATGCTATCTTACCTGATCTAGATGACTAGATGTCCACGATGTTTACAATTTTTAAAAAGTTTGTTAAAAGAGAGTTATGATATTTACTGAAAGATAATTTCAAATTTATGAAACCTGTTGGTTGGTCCTTTCCCAAACTGCATTTTTTTTTTTTTGCATTTTGTAGATTTTATGATGTCTGTGGTAACACCCACACAGTCTGTCCCTGTGGTAGAGGACCCTGTGCTGGAGGAATTACCACCACCTCTGCTGTTGAGGCTAGTATGGTTCCTCTCTTCCATGTACCCTTCCTCTGTCCAAACACCATGTTCATTGTGATATGTATAAGAAACTTCTAGCTGCTGAACTTGACTGTTGATGCTTTTCACGGTCTATGGTAACCACGTGACAGGAGAAAGTGTGAACCTCAGTACAAGACAAAGCTTGACTGAGATCCTGCTGCTGGGCTTGGCAATCACCCAAGATCCCCACTGCCCAGGGCTGTGTGGCCATTCTATAGCAACCTCTGCTGTACTCAGTGCTGTGCTACCCAGCAGACACCCATGCTGACCCCACACCCAGGATGTCTTCATACGGCCATACCACAGAGCAGCATTTTTCTCTTAGAACATTCCTTTCGCCCAGTTTTAGCAATGAGCTCCTGAAAGCTGAATTCACATCCCAAAGTCATTTCCCACAACTTTTTTCACAAAGTTCTACCATTTTCTGATACAGATAAGATTCTACCTGACCTGAAGAGGACCAATCAGCTATCCTCCAGGGATGAAGCATTACATCAGCACACTCGAGGACAGGATGAAATAGGACATGTAGATTTAAGTGTGTGGTGGCTGTGTTCTGTCAATAGCCCATGAGAGCAGGAAGAGAGAGACAGAGAGAGAGAAAGCGAGAGAGAGAGAGAATAGTTCTGAATGTACAGAAACAAATGGGAAGGTTCTGGAAATTCGCCAGGATCTAGTTCTTGTCACTTTTTGAAGCCCAGAAGCTTTAACATCCCTCCTCTTTTCAAAAAAAAAGAGAGAGAGAGAGAGAGAGAGAGAGACTGCTTGACACTAGAGAGTCATAACTCACAGAGATGGTTAAGTTTAGGCATAATCTTCCTTTTCATCTTTGATTTCCTTTTTTTTTTTTTTTTTTGTATTTTTGTAATCTTGCCAATATCTGGAGTTGAAATCTTGCATGAAACTGATTTTTGCCCATGTGTTCACCCCAGTTTCCTTCCTGCCCTGCTTGCTTCCTCACCTTTTAAGACACAGCTTTGTCTAAAAATATTGCTCTGATCACCATTTCTACTACCAGAGCAACTCCTTACTTTTCTATGAATAAAAAAATTTCCTATATATTTCATAACAAAATGAAGCTTGTCTGAACTTTCTTCCTTTGTTTGAACCAGAATGTGCTAATTTCTTGATTGCTCACTTGAGAAGAACTTGCCTGTTCTTCCAGAGGCCCTCAAGATTTGGAGTGGAGATGAGTGATCAATGTCAGGGTTCTTCCAGATTGGCTGGCAGGCCATGGACCTTCAGCTATTCTGAAATGTGTTCTTAGGTGCTTGTTATTGGTGCCATCATTTCTATAACTTTAAAACTACATCCACTCCAGGCTTAGTGGTTCATGCCTTTAATCCCAGTACTCAGGAAGCAGAGGTAGGCAGATCTCTGAGTTTGAGGGCATCCTGGTCTACAGTGTGAGTTCCAGAACAGTCAGGGCTACACTGAGAAATCCTGTCTCAGAAAATAAATAAACAAACAAATAAATAAATAAACCTCCTCTCCCAAACTCCTAAACACATTGAGGACTGGGGGACCCTAATTTGAACATAGCCTTTGACTCCTGTCATCCTAAGCATGCTCAGTATCTCACTGTCCTGTCTTCTAGTCTATTTGAGGGTTTTGTTTACTTTCTATTCCCTGTGGCTTTCACTTACACATTTGTGCCAAAATTCTTACTCATCTTTGAGGTAAATACTCTTCTCCCTCACCGTTTCACAGTAGAAGCCGATCATATCAGATATGCAGCTTCCCTACATCTCTGCAAGCTAGCTTAAGGTAGCCAAGAAAAAATAAAGAAAAATATGGGAAATGTTTCCTTAACTGATATAGAGAGGGCAATGAAGAGACCCTACTCTATCTTCCCCACTACTGGACGTCCTCATGTGAGGAAGTGGTTCTCCAAACTCCTGAGATTGTCCTTTAGCTCTGCTTGATATCGAGATGTCTGAGGATGACAGAGAGATAGACAGTGTTCAGCCACTAGAAAGCACTGCAGCCACCATCTCTGGGTTTCTTGTTTCTTGAGGAAGGTACTAAATGTCAATATCCTAATGCTTAGAACTTGGAAACAACTTGACACATAACACTATCAATATAACAACAACCTCAATTAGAAATTAAAGGGAGAAATGTGAGCTCTTGCCTGAGTTTGCTGTAGTGAGAAAGTGACTGTGAAACTAACAGTACATTGCCATATTGGTGAGCTTGGCAGCTGAGTTCTGTGTGATGGGGTTGCTGGCTGGTGTTACAGCCCCAAAGCCTACTTCCATGCAAGTATGTGGTAGACACTCAATAAAACAGAAGAAAGAATGGCAGGGAGTTTGAACTCAGGTCTCGTGTGTCTGAATACAAAAACTTTAGAGGGGTCATCAATTTTATGATTTTTTTGTAAGGTGAAATGTATAGTTATACTTAATTAGGAAATTAGATCTCTGGGTTGTTTTTTTGTTTTTGTTTTTGCTTCTTTATGGAAAGCAGGTGTTTGTGACTTACTATCAGTTTGTATGTTTATGTGAGTGGGGGTGTCTGTGGAGGGAGAGAGAGGGAGAGAGAAACAGAGAGAGAGAGAGAGATAGACAGAATAAGATCTTTAGTAACCAATTTCCACTGAATGAATGTCTGTGATAAAAATTTTCACTTAGCAATTAGCATATATCATGAAGTTATTTTACATACATGTTACAAGCATTAGCATTTCCAGTAAAACTTTGAATTAAATGAAAACATTGCATATTTGTGATAACTTCTATAAAACAGAAAGCTAAATCAAATTAATCCCCTATAGTGTTGGAATTCAATAGTTTAGCCAAATTCCATACCAATGGTTTCAGAAATGGGGACATCTGGGTGCTGTCAGTGTTTAATGCTATTTGACTTCATTACACTAATGTGGTTAGATAATTCTTATTTTCTTTTGTTTACTTATCATTCATAGCAAACACTGAAACACCATTCTTTGTTTACATCTTAGGAAGAAAGCCTACTAGAGGAAAAGAGATCAAAGTTTGTTATCACTCTGTGTACATTCATGATGGCATAGGGTACAGAGGACAGAAGTTGATGTCACATGTCACATGTCTTCCTCAATTGCTCTCTCCCCAATTCCCCCCCCCACACACACTTTTTTAAGACGAGGTCTCTCACTGAATCTCACTGATTGTGCTAGACTGTTTGACCTGGCCCGCAAACCTCATGGATCCTCCTGTATCATCTTTACCAACACTGAAATTACAGGCATGAACCAAAGTTTTTTAAAACATAATTCAAACACAGGCCTTTCTGCTTATGTGGCAAGGATTTTAATGACTGAGCCATTGTCAATGCTCCAAGTTCTAAGCTTTTAAAACTATATACTATTCACATAGAGAGTTGGAATCTCAAAACCCTGGCTGAGCAACAGTTCTCTCCAATGCCTCCTAAACACCAACTTCACTACAGATGTAGGATATATGTGGGTTCATCCTACAGGATCATGGGTCTCAGACACGGTGCATTTACATGAGCAGGAACATCAACTGCATCAAGAGCTATAGAATCTTACAGAAGTATACATTAAAATATAAATGTTGAGATGCTAAGCTCTTGAAGTCATCATTTCCAGGACTAACAAGATTTATGGGCAGTGCAGCACAGACAGCAGAGCACATCTGCCTCTTTCCTGTCTGTCTGCAAACTGCCAGGTACAAAGGTGATTTGAAAACGTCTGCTGACATACGACATACAGACATGGGGGGGTATCATTTTGAGGTTTGCCTTTTATCTCGGTAGAATACTCAACTTTGGAGGTATCTATTGACCTATTGGCCCCAGGATTCCATCACACTCTACTTTTATGTGAATCGTACCTACTAACATTTGCTATACCAAAACCGAAACAGCTCTTCTTGCTACATATAACATGCGCTCAAAGAAAGGAAGAAATATTGCATCCTTTCTCTCGTTTGCACAGTCTAGGTTTTAATATTTATGTGACAAGAAATCACAAGAGGAACTACTTAGAAGGCAGTAAGGAGCCCTGCCAGGGCTGAGCAAGAGAGATTGAGAGTGTGAGCCAAGGACAGTAAAACATATGTATGGCAATCTCATAATGAAACCCATCATTTAGCTAACATTCTTATTCTAACTAAGACATAGAAAAGCAAGGTTATACCTCTCCAATCAAAATTCAACAGTCTCTTCCAGGGTATCTCTAAAATTAAAGGCTTCTGCTCTTGGGGTTCAGGAAAAGGAAATCCTTCCAACAATCTCTAAGTGAAAGGCATTATTACATGTCTAAAAGGATTCTATGCTTGCCCTCTGAAAGTTGGCACATGAGTTCTGAGTTTTAAAATATCTAAGCACCCCATGGTTATAGACTGTTATTTCACCAGTACTGTGGAGGAGCTCTCCTCCCCGTCCTCTTTCTGTGTGAAGAGCTGGGAACTGAAGGAGAGAATAACGATTCTCTCCACCAGAAGTATAAATGGCTAAGCCCAAGGGGCAAAGCTTCTGTGACATGTGATTAGAAGTCACAGTCCCAGGGCAGCAAGAGTGAAAGAAAGGAAAATGAATCAGGGGATGGGGAAGCAAATTCAAGGTGACACATCACCCAGCAGCCACTTCGTAAACTCCAGAGGCTGCTGCTTTGACAAGGAGATGCTTTTGCAAAGGCCATCTGAGTGGTACCACGGGGCCTTAGAACAGCAAGAAGGGCATGGAACTTTCATTTCTTCTTCTCCTGTTGCCTGACCTACCTTTGTACTATGGGACAGTAACCCATGTTTCCAGTTGATATCATTTACAGCTCCAAGCACCAGTCAAGTGAGCCAAAGCCTCATATGTTTGGTTGGGTTGGACTTTGGCCTTAGGGATTGTTGTGGCTATTGCTCTGATGGTAGCCTAGAAGCTGGGCCCCAGGTAAGAATGAGACAAACAGTGCCATTTTCATCAAGACTGCAATGGTGACAGCCAGCAAGAAGTCACACCTGGGAAGATGTTCAGCTGAGGCTGGGAAAATGTCATTCAATTAATGGGAGAGTTCATACATGAATCTTGTGTCTGCAGAACACACTATCTCCACTTCTGTGCTTCTGGGCATTTTTCAATTATCTTAAAAATATACACGGATGAGCAGCTTAGACTAAATAGAAGCCTGACTCAGTGCTATCTTTGCAGCATCCTCCTTTAAAAGCAGAACTGTTTTATTTGCTTTATCAAGAAACCTCCATTATAAATTTTGAAGTTTGGTGCCAATAAAGATTAAAATGGATCATCATTTCCTTGAGTTTCTTTTACTTTTTTTTTTTTTCAATAACTGGTATACATACATTGTTGGATTTAAGAAACGTTCCAAAGCAGAATGAGTACTAGTCATGATCAAGAGACTTTGTCTCCCCAGTTGGTAGCCCATGAGGTATCTTTGCTTTGTTGGATGCTTCATAACAGTGTTGTCATGTAACTTAGTAAGAGAGTTGGAAAATCCCCAAATGTCATGATACACCAGGCTTTCCCATCTGCATACTAGATTTTATAGATTCTAGACAAAGCAATGAGCTTTTTATGGATCTAGGATTCTAATCTTCTGTCTGTTTAAAGTAGTTGCTTTTACCTTGACTAGAGAATACTTGTGAAAATAACCCTTCAGAATATAGCAACGTGCAAGTTAGAAGCTTCTCAAGAAAGCCCCTGACTCACTATTTTATTTTGCCCTAGTACATGCCATATTTCAACATCTAAATTCTAATATAATAGTACCTAGCACTTCGTATCATTAAATAGTGAAGAGAAAGCATACATGGTCAAATGCCAATACCCATGAGGTTATTTTTGTTGGCTCTTTGGGAGGTGTGTGGCACATTGCTTCCAACTTCCTGTCTGCCTACTGCTCTATCCAATTCCGGCCTCCTCTAGATACTTCAACAAGACACGTTATCAGATCAAGTCTTTTCCACACATGAAAGCACAACATCTGGCACAAGCGCTGCCTTAGCTCTACTCTCCAGCACATTCCTGGCTTGAAGCTGATTACTCAGGCAGAGGATGGTCAACAGGCCCAGAGGCTACGGGGGGGGGGGGGGGGGAGAAACATCTGAAAAATGAGTATCTGACAGCTCCAAGGATAGAGGCTCAAACTAGGAGGGATTAACTTTGGTGATAGATGGTTTCCTAGGGAGAGACCCCACAGCTGCACCAACTCCACCCCAGGCAGAGATATCCCAGCTCCATCAACTCCACCCTCAGGAGAAACCCCCCCCCCCCCACTTCTTCACTAACTCCATCCCAAGGAGAGAACACCATAGTTCCACCAACTCTACCCCTTCAGACAGGCAGCTTTCCTAATTGATAGGGTCACATCACAGATCCATTATTCCCCCCGTTTTCAAACTGGAAGTGTCTACCAAATAAGGGCTACTGATACTGTCTGGTAGTGTTACTGGGAGTCTAACTGTATGCTTTTGTGAAGCTACACACACCAAAAAGGCCCTGAACAATGTAAGTGTTCCTGGATAAAGCAGGGCAAAACTGAGATCCAGAAAAGTCCATGCATGGTAAACAGCAGGGTGTGATTCCACAGTCACCTTAGGAGGTGTTGTAGAAGTAACTAGGGCCTATTTATCCTTAGTGCCTTGCTCAGGGTCATCGTGGGTAACATAATTTATGAAGCTGGAGATGGGGAGTAAGAGAACTGGTCCAGTAGTCTCCCCTGCCTCATGGTGAGTTTGTTTTAATGTTTTTAGCAATCACAACCATCTCACCTCAAATACATTCATATAACCCGTGTTGCCATTTTATGATGCCATCACAATTTATTAGTGAGCTACATAATCCAAGTCTTCAACATTTGCCCTTGCTTGGATAATAACTTGAATGTCCATTCTGAATGGGGTGATGTTCTCCCTTTGTTTCAGATATACCCCTGGGGAAATGAGAAAGTACAATTTTATATGCCATGGTCAGCACATAAACCTCCACTTTCTCACATTTGCCCATGGGGTGGTAGCTAAACACTGACCCTGTCCCATACTGAACCAGATCTTCTAGATCCAAGCTCTGTGGCCTTCAGAACATTATTTCCTGTCACTCCTCCATTTGTACATTTTTGCTGTTGTTGTAGCCAACTGCTATCCTCCCAATTGTGCATTTCCTGCCTAAAAAACCTGTTTCTTCTAGTCTCTACTTTGGAATGTTCCACTTAATTATACCCTGGCACGGTGTTATCTTTTGTTCAGTAGGAGTTTCCAAGCACGCTTTCCTCTGTTGTGTTACCCTGGCTCACATGGGCCCATCCTTCTAGGACATGTTCACATAAATACTTGCCCTAGTAACTTCCTTAGGCCAGAATTATCTTATTTTTCTCTGAATCCCAGGCCTATCACATAGCCTGATGCATAGAAGAATCTCTTACTTTTCGAATAAGGAGAGACATCAACCTGTGCTGCCGCAACATTGGCTTCTCTATGTTGTTTTCCTTTGCCTCATCATCAAAGGTACGAAGCCATAAGTACCAATGCTTACTGAACCAGGGTCCACTGATGTGGTCAGTGGGATTGAATCAGTGTGGTTGGAGGGATCTCAGCAAGGCTGAGACTGAGAAGTTTATTTCAAGCAATTAGGCTTTTTATAAACTTATTAAAACAGAATGCAATGACAATTACCATGATATAACTGGTTGCAAGCCAAATAGAGTATACAAGATTAATGTCTAGCACTAATGATTTAGCCAAGTCTACATGCTTTGCTGACCTCTAAGGAACACAGAGAGACACACAGGTGACCTGTATGATGTACCTTAGGTTCCTAGGAACTTCAGGCTCAAACCTTTAAAACTCCATGACACATGCCTCTCAAGGCAGCCAGACCAGGCCAACTCCATGATTCCCTGCTGCACAATTCCCTCTTTTCTTCTGTTTTCTTTTCCTGGAATGACAGAAAACACGAGGACTTGATTCCTGTGAGCTATCTGAATGTTCATGTGTTATGTAAAAATCTCTCCCAAATTGAAACAGTCTCTCCTGGAGGGAGGCTCATTAAAACCCTGGAAGTAGGATTTATAAGGCCCAGGAAGTGACCAACTCACACATCTCAAAAGTCCTGAAATTTACAAGAATCAAAAGCCCCCTCCATTATCTAAGTACTGAGGACTATTAGGAAGAGGTAACTCTCTAACTTATCATATTGCCTGAAACTTTTTTGGTGACGCTACTTGTCTTGTAGTTAACCTCGATAACCTGGTTGGTTTACCAAGTTAGAGTCTTTTAGAGTGGTTTCTTTGGTCTGTCATCCATGCCCTACCTGGGGTAAGTAGACATTGGTTTGCATCTCCCTGAGAAAAGTCCACAACATCATGCTCATTCAAGTCAGGGGTTCCACTTGGGCTTCTCTGTTTTGTGAGCTTATTTGTAACAGGCAATCCACCATGATTATCTATGCCCACAGTGTGATTATAGAGAGCTATGTCTGCTTTGTGTTCACACTTACAGGTATGCCATTTGTTTGGATTCTTTTCCACATCTCACTGACCCTGCTTTCCCTTAGCAGGAAGTAAACACTTACTTCTATCTGATGGGAAGAGAAAATACTTTCATTTAAAAACAACTTTGTCCAAAATATTATGTGATACGCAAATTAGCTTTTAATTTCTTCCAAGTAAACCAGACTTAGAAAGTTAATAAATAAAAAGTGCTGACATGATGCAACATGTTATCTGCTTTCCTTGTTAGGAAACAGCTTTTCCAGAACTCTGGAGTGTTTTCATGCTTTCACCAAGATAATGTGAATTATAACATTTTCATATCTGATTGTTTTTCTGATTTGTAAAACTGTAATACTAGTTTGTTTGTTTGTTTGTTTGTTGCTTTTTAAAGAAGTAGTCTCTCAAAGTTCATTGAATTACAGCTCCTTTTCCATCTGTATAGGAAGGTTCCTTGCTGGTGGAAGAGATTACAATGAATTATTTAAAGCAGTGGCACCCTAACACTTGTTAGGCAGATTTCTGTCCTAGAATTACAGATGATTTTTAAGCCATAATTTTATGTAAGAAAAGCTATAACCAAATACTAACAAAAATATATCAACTTAATAAAATCTGTAGATTCAATAATGCAGGCATCTGTGCAGCTTTGGGTTGCTTTCAGGGCATATCATAGAATAGTATTTGCAAATTTACCGTTTTCAGACTGGGCAGATATATGGGACAAATGTGTCCACTATTTTACACATAGTTTTCCAGACTGAAAGCATGAAGAGCCTTTACGTTTTCATTTCCCAAGTATTCATGTACTAAAAACATGCTGGAAAAAAAAAAAATCAAAACCTTTATCCCTCAACAGTGGAAATCTCTTACTCATTGGTAACCCATCAAGCACGAACCTCTGGTATCATCAATGAAATTTTGCTCTAAGCAGCCAAGCTTACAAGTTGATCAAATCCTCAGGTTGCCTGTCATTCCAAAGGGAGCACTGTTTCTCTATTGAATTCTACCGTGGATGCCAATTGTTTACTACTCAATTGAACCATGCTGTTTGACTGCTTTGGTGAGTTTTGCAGGTCTGGCTCTTGCAGATAATCAGCCAGGAAGGTAACGTACTAAAAGCTCTGACTTGGACTGAGTGATGAAGGACTAGTGGAAACAGAGAGGAAAGTGTCAAGCAGAGAAGTCTGGGTAGAAAAGGAACTCAATCCATGCATATCCATATCCAAAGTGGTGTCTTTACAGTTGTCACCCACTCTGTGAAATGGGTTCTTTCTCTTTTGATTCACATTCACATTCCTGAGATTTTCTTTTTGAGTCTGGTTCATGCTTGGTGAGTCTTCATGGGTCACAGGTCCAGAGGCTTGTACACTCAAATTCTATGTGAATCCTTGTACACTTGTGATGATGGATGAATGAACACAGGGATGGGACACTGTAGTGGAAGGGACCTCTGACCATCCTGCACTTTTCTTCTTTCTTCCCCCTAACTCCAGAACCTGTGTAAGTGCCTTCACTTGTTTTGCTCTCCAGTGGGAATTCTCACCTATGCTTATGAGTTTGTCAGCTCATAAAAGTCACGGTGTGACATTAGCTTGAGTCCACCCCGTTATGACACATAGTCCAATCTACTACTTCCTACAAGTGCCCTGTAATTCAGGAACCTCTTATACATTCAAACTTCAGAGTTCAGATTTTAAACCATGTCTCTCAAATCACATTAAAACATTTAAGTAGAAAGAGAATGAGGAAAGTTGTTATTTGTGACTTCTGATTTGATCATTAGTGTTACTACAGCATCCTAATCATCTCAATGAAAGCAAAGAAACTGTATCTGAGGCTAATTTATGGGAAGGCTGGAAATAGTATTGAACTCACACGGGGTACTGTTACTCTGGAAGCTTAGTATT
>JADRCH010000035.1:94102-112789 GCA_019843965.1 Rhynchomys soricoides
AGCTTAGTATTGAACTCACACGGGGTACTGTTACTCTGGAAGCTTAGATCACATACCATTGTGTGTTTGGGAAGCAATTTTTGACACAGAGGGTAACACTGGGAAATTTTACTTTTAAATTTTGTATTAATGCTATTATTTGCTTTCATATATGTATGCAATACATTTTGATTATACTCTCTCTCTCTCTTTCTCTTACACACACACACACACACACACACACACACGCTCATCCTTCAATTCTCCTCAGGATGATAGCACTCCCTTGACCTTTGACTTTCACTGAGGTTCTGCCAATGAAGTACACCAACAGGGGTCTGAAAGCAGGACAGATGACAGTGGAAGTGTCAAGTTTCCATCTCCTATTTCAGGATTGCTGAGTGGTAGCGTCCATAGGAGCCACAATATTAAGATTATTCAGAAGGTTTTGAAGCAACTGAGGTGAGAAACCTCAATTCCACCTAAAACACCATGGACAGAAAAGAGAGTGGCAACTTCTTAGCATGTAGCCTATTCAATGTTGCTCATGCTTGTAATGGCTAAAGCTGTTCTGAGAGCAACCAGTGCTAAAGCCCTTTGCTTTCAAGAATGGCGTTTTGTTTTGGATCTTCTAGTTGGCATACTTATATCAGAATGTGGGCAACATAAGCTCCGTCTTATGACCTCTCAAGTTATACCACTAACATGTATCTCTTTCTCTTGGTAATTCATAGTTCAAATCCTGAAGGGAAATATGGCCTGCTATGGGCCATGGCATGAAAAGATGAACTGGATAAATATCCAGTCCACGGGCTGACATGCCTTCCAACCAGGACAGTCAGTAGATCACATAACACCAAACATAAACACCAACAGCGGCTTCTTCATAGTGTTTCTAGTTGGATAAATACTAACAGTGTCTAGAAACAGAGCAAATGGCATGGATTTTTATCCTAATTCTAAGTAAACTAGGCCAACATGGTTCACGTTTTTGAAGTATACTTCCACTTGACTTGACAATATGGCCAAACTGAACTAGAGGAAGGTACCGTCACATGGAAAGTGTAGCATGTTTGGAGACACACCAATAATTGTCCCACTGCAAATGGTGCCGGTACATGAACCTCTCCGAAGACCAATGTCAAAAGGACTTAGCAGGGGGGAGAGCAAGTATGTTTTCTAGTGTTTGAATTTATTAGGGACTTTTTAAATCTTTATGAACTCAGTACCTTCACCAAAAGGGGATGCAGTCAAACAGGTTTTTGCTCCCTCTGCTGCAAAACAAGGCACATTCTTTTAATGGTAGAAGTCAAAATATCTTTTAGGGTCTGAGGATGGCTCTGCCAGTAAAGAGCTTGCCACATAACCACACAATCTTGAAATTGGGTTCCCAGCTCCCATGTAAATATCTGGCATAGAGCTGCATACCTGTAATCACCATGATGAGGAGGCAGAGACAGAGAGATCCCTGAGACTTGTTCTTCAGCTTTCAAGCCAAAATGGTGATTTCCAGGTTCTGTGAGATACCTTTTCTCAAACACCAAGGTAAAGAAGCAATTGAGGAAGACCTCTAATATTGGCCCATGGCCACACCCATGTATACATGTGTACCCCCTATGCAAGAACATGTACACACAAAATTCTTCTGGTGCCCTATTATTAAGGGCAAAATTGGTAGAAAAATTATATCTAACATTCACATGTCGGGTGTTGGAAGTCTATTTTTACATTTGATCTTAGCCAAAAGGCTGAAACACGATTGGAATTTTATTTTTAAAATCGTAATATACCCTAAGCAGAAGGAAATAGAGAAAATATTTTGAAGTAAATGATTGAAAATAATTATATGAATACATAACGATGCAAGACTCATTTACCTTAAGATAATAGTATCCATTTCTATGAAGAAAATATAAGGAACAGAAGACATAAGATTTCTGCCCAGAGCTCCTTCCCACTCTGCATGAATCTTTGCATCTTTGGGAATATCTCAGAGGTAGCCTGCAACATTAAATCATTCTGTGACTTAGCAAGTAGGATTTATCATTACAGCTTTCAGACTTTCCAGTTTGGGATTTCTCACTTCATGTAACAAATTCATTTTAGGAAAACTGCCTGTCTAACAAATTCCATCATCTTTTCTGTAATAAATGACCCTATAATCAGCGGTCTTCCCACAAAGGGAGGAAGGTGGAGAAAGCTTCTAAAGTTCACCCAGCTCCTTTCAGTAATGAATGAATGGAGAGGTGAGAGCTGTGGCAGAGGGGCCTCTGGTAGTCCTGCTTGCACCTGCCCTCATGTTCCCTCCCTAGAACCAGGACCTGCCTGGAGCTCCTGCTCCCTCCCCTGTTCCCCTTCTACAGGCCCTTATTAATGCCTGTACTTATATGCATTCACAAGCCTGAGAATCAGTTTGGGTAGGCTATATGGTGGGAACTTGATATTCTTTCTAGTCTGTTCACTGTACCATAGGCGAAACCTTCATTTCTTTGCCTCAGTGACTTCAAAGCCTCCTGATTAACCTGAATACTGCTGACAACAACCCAACAGATACAAAGGCCCTTCATGGTCATCAGCCTCTATAACCCAACGACCCCTTGCTTTCCCACAACTGCACAAAAGGCCTTGTAGTTCAAATGGGTGGTTCATATGGCTTATTCCTCTTCAACCTAGTACTTCTCAACGTGGCCCAGAGACAACCCACCTCATTCTCCACTGAAGATTAGGCAGGATCCCAGTAGAAACGAGTAGAAATTGACTTAAGGAGAATTTAATAAAAGTGCTACTAGAGGCTGGGCCAGGATGGAGAAGCCACAAGGATGCAGAGACAGGATGGAGAGGCCACAAGGATGCAGTGGTGTTCTGTTGAGAATTGGTGCTGGGGGAGTAAGGAGAAGCAGCTTGTACTGACTGGTTTTGTGTGTCAACTTGACACAAGCTGGCGTTATCACAGACAAAGGAGCCTCCCTTGAGGAAATCCCTTCATGAGATACAGCTGTAAGACATTTTCTCAATTAGTGATCAAGGGTGGGGGGGCCCATTGTGGGTGGTACCATCCCTGGGCTGGTAGTCCTGAGTTCTATAAGAAAGCAAGCTAAGCAAGCCTATAAGCAGCATCCCTCCATGGCTTCTGTGTCAACTCCTGCCTCCACTTTCCTTCCCTGTGTGAATTCCAGTCCTGAATTCCATTGGTGATGAACAGCAATGTGGAAGTGTAAGCTGAGTAAACCCTTTCCTCTCCAACTTGCTTCTTGGTCATGTTTGAGAATAGAAACCCTGACTAAGACACAGCTGATGTTAGAACACAGAAATAATGAACACTGTGGAGAGAGCCACCTGGGCTGGGACACTAATTAAAGGTGCCACTCGGCAGTCCTGCAAAGTGAAATGGGAACCCCACTCTTCCCCCAGGCATTCTTTTGATCCGTTAGTGCTCTTCATCATCTGACCCTCACTGGTACCCAAAGGTCAGGGAGCTCTCTGAAGCCCAACAAGATGAATAGAAAAGCGTCAGTGTAGCTCAAGAAGGTAGATGGAAAATACACAGGCTGCCTTATACCAGAAGATACCAGAAGACTGATACCCTGCATGCCTATAGTTCCTGATTGCTAAGTGACTCATTGTTTGCTTCATGCAAACTGTGTCATACTAAACTAGAAACTGCCACACACAAGGGATCACCTTGTATCCAAGTGCAGCATTGTAACAAGTTTTTACTAATAAAAGTGTCAGTGGAAATGATTGTGTCACTTCTGGTTACTAGGTCTAAGTAATGAGTGTGTATTTTAGCATTCTCTCCATCCTGCTCATCTGGATATGAGACCTGAGGCCTATACAACAATAAACTATTAGAGAAAAAGATTGATACTATTGGGGCATTATGTCAAGGAAACATCCCACCAAATAAAGAACTGTATATCAGCAAGAAATAAACTTGGAGGGCTGGTTACATGGCTTAGAAGGTGAAAGCACTTGCTGCTAAGCCCAATGACCTGAGTTTGATCCCTGGAACACATAATATGCAGAACTACATACATATACACACAAATAATTTCTTTCAGAAAGTTATTAGTGATATAGAGACCATTATTGCATGGATCACTTATTCCCTTTAAAGTAGACTTTAAAACTACAGCCTAGAAATACACTTTTACTAGGTCCCACCTCCTGGTTTCACCACTTCCCAATAATGCTATCAAATTATAAATCTGTCTGTGGATCAATCCATTGATTAGCTCATCACCTTCAAGACACTATCACTTCCTCAAACCCCATGTCTGAACAAGCAAGGCTTAGAGGCTCATGCCATTAATCCCAGCACTTGGGAGGCAGAAACAGGTGGATCTTTGAGTTCTAAGCCAGCCTGGTCTACAGAGAAATTTCTAAGACAGCTTGGGCTATACAGACAAATCCTGTCAAAAGAAAGAAGAAAAGAGAGAGGGAGAGGGAGGGAGAGAAAGATTTCAAAACTCTGCCTCAAAGAACATAGCAGAGGGATGGTTACTTTAAGTGAGTTATGAGCTGGCTGGCCTTTTGGCAGAATGTGAAGTGGGGATTCAGCATTATAAACATAAACATTTACCCAAAAGAAAATGTGCCACTCAGCAGAAAAGGTCACTGTGTGTTGTTACAGAAGCCTACACACAACCAAATGAGACAATGCCAGCCAAACACCTGAACCCTGTCCAGGGAAGCCAGTGTAAGGTTACCAAAGTGCCATCCAAGCCCCTTTCCTGCCTTTTACCTTCACTTTTATCTTGCATTGGGGTCTGGCCTTGGAAAAGCCCGAAGTGGCCTGGTGAGTGGTTCAAGAGGAGCAGAGCCCTGAGTCCTGAGCATGGAAATGGAAATCCTGCTCATTCGTCTGAAGCAGAGTGAAGTTGGAACCTCAGACTTCAACTTCAGATGAAATCTGGATTTGAACAGATAAAATATTGAAGCAAGACTCTGCTTATAGACTAAGATCAGAGAATACTATTTGCAACTTACCAGGAAAGTCATGAGACCTGGCCTAAACATCTTTCAAGAAGCAGAAATGAGTTGTTCTTCCTTGGGAAAAAAAAATGAAGAGTAAGAAAGGAAAGTCATAACAATAATTGCAGAGCATATTTTCTGCCCAAAGATTCAATACCCTTCGACACCACAGTGTCTCATGTGCTTGAATCCTCCTATAGACTCAGCTGTATATATGAGCTGGGAATGCCCCATCTAGTTTTATTTCTTATACAGTTCATTGGCACATGGTTAGAGTCTAAGCAAACATATGTGATAAAAATACATTATAGTTTAGTAGATATTTTATCCTGTAGATCTCAAATGAATCCATTTTCTTCCTGACAAGTTCTAAAAACAAACTCTACACTGTAAACCAAGTACCTATGTCTATGTACATTAATGAAAGGAGGTAATTCATCAACAGGAATTGTAGAACCATGCACACTGGTAAAATTGAAACACTTCTCATTTATAATACAACTTTCTGTACATGGTCATCAATCTTTTTATCTTTTCCAGATGCAGTACTGATAGGATTTTAACTTTGGGCCCAACTTTATAAGATAAGCAATTAATTTTGGAACGTCCTTTAAAATTATTTCCCTCTGAGGTATAAGACAAGACCCATCACGAGACCCCAAGTTCCCTTCACAGCATGAGAATTTTAGGATTGGTATGTCTCTGAGGATTCTTTATCTCTAACTTTAGACTGAGGTAAAATGTTGTAAATATTAAGCAGGCACATATATATGCACATATTACTCTGAGTACCTCAGGGTCCCAGCTGTCTCCTTGTAAAAGGAGAGGTCCAAACCAGTTGATAAAGATCCCTGAGTCCAACATAATTTCTCTAATCACTTGTGACTGCTCTTGACCTGCTCTATTTATTCTGGGGAGTGGGAGGAGAAGATGTATGGACAAGTTGTCTCCGCTAATAAGGTGAGAGGTTGAACATGAAGAACTCACAGACTCTCCCCTGCCTGTGGAACTTCCAGAGTTGCTGTCCATCATTCCTCTTGACATGAGGAAATGCTGATATGGGATTTTTTTTTTTTTAAAAAGTAACTGTTAAGGAATGTGTGACTCTTTGGTTCTCTGAGTTTCAAGACTTGGAACCCCTACAGGTAGTCACTAAAGTTGAATGCTATGAAGCATACTGAAACTCACTTCAGGTCATGAATGCAGGTCATCCTGGCTGCATATGTGGCCTGTTCAGGGGTCTAACCTCCTATCACATCCCCTTTGACCAAGATTAAAGCTCCATCAACTCTTAAGGGTGAGTCTGAATTTTCTGAATTTGTCTTCAAAGACAAATGGGGAGACTCATCAGACAACCTGCTCTTTCCTCATTATTGCCCTTTAATTTCATTCTACATCATCTCTTTTTGGTGGCTTAGTGCAATACAGCATGAGACAATGTTAGTGGAAAATTTTCTAGTTAACTTTATGGGAACAAGAGCAATCAGAAGCTCAGAGCCTTAATTATCACAATCCTGCCATCATCAGTTGCTCCTAATCATTTTACTAAGCTTTTGTACAACAGATTAGAGAGCGGAATTAACGTGAGAGAGGAAAAGACAGCAACGGAACAGACAGGGAGGCCTGACTTAAGGAGGATCAAGACATATGTCTGAAGAAACCAAGACACAAAAGTGAGAGAGGTTATTCACAGAGAATTAATTGGTCTAGGAAGCACTGTGCTTGCTGGTCCAGCACGAGTTGGCACTCTCAAGCACTGATGGAACCCATGCAGCTGGAGCACCGTGGGCAAGCTGGTTTCTTTCTGTAAATGGCACGGGCAAGATCTGTGTGGAAAGATTTTTTTTTTTTATTTTGGTTTTTGGTTTATCAAGACAGGGTTTATCTGTATAGCCCTGGCTGTCCTGGAACTCACTCTGTAGACCAGGCTGGCCTTGAACTCAGAAATCCACCTGTCTCTGCCTCCCAAGTGCTGGGATTAAAGGCATGCGCCACCACTGCCCAGCTGGGGAAAGACTTCTAAGGATGAGTAAGAAGGCAGGTGTATAGGCCCAGTCACTTTACACACCTAAAAACAACTGGCTGTTGCTAACGAAAATATACAAATAGAAATCATCCTACAAGGAGATGTGCAACATCACTAATCAGGAAAATGCAAACTTGAACCACAGAACAGCAAAACAGCAGTATATACTCATTAGAAGGGCTAAAATAAAGCATTGGCACCAACTGCTGAAAAGGTTATGGAGAAATTACATCATTCACACATTGCAGGGGGCAAGGCAAAATCATGCCAATACCTTGAAAGACTGGTTGGTGGTTTATTTATTTTATTTTATGTGCATGAGTGTTTTCCTTGCATACATGTCTGCATACCCCTTGCATACCTGCTGCTCATGGAGGCTAAAAGAGAGCGTTCAATCTCCTGGAACTGAAGTTATAAACAGTTGTGAGATGCCGTGTGGGTGCTGGGAATCAAACCTGGGACTTCTGGGATAACAAAAAGTATTCTAAACAACTTAATCATCTCTCTAGCCCCTGATTAATTGTTTAAAGGATCATAAATCCTAGAAATTAATATATCCCCACTGGCATACTAATGGTATGAATGTTATTGGGATAGCTAAACATTTTCTGATTTGAATTAAGGTCTATCACAAGACAGAACTCATGCCTGGCACTGATGACTGGGCCAGGAACCCATGGCTATGTAGGCCATAGACCCTAGGAGAGAACCTATTACTATTATTCTGATTAATAGGCTTCATATTAAAATGCCCCCTATGTACTTATCTTTATATTCCTATATCAGTGCATCTCTTGCCCCTCATCAAAGAAGCATCTTTTTACAGTAAAGAGTAATCAGAACACACCCTCTAGTATTGCCTTCATGGTTGTCCAATGATGGGACTAGACCACAAACAGGTGCTTTGACAATTCCATGATCCTAGTGAGTGATACTTATGTGTGAGACCATGGTTTTAGTCTTCTTTATCATCAGACGCATCAACCTTGGACTTCAGTCAGAAGCTAATCATGATTGCCCAAGCATGAGGCAAACAATGGCAATACCAATGGATAGACTGAAGTGGATGGGGGAAACCCAAAGAACTATAGAAGGTAATCACCACAGTCGGGGACCCCAGTCTGTGCCACAGAGCTCCATAACCAAATAGCTCAGGGAGAAGGCTAGCATCTAGGGAGTATGGACAAGCCAGTGAGTAGAAGGAAGATGGGCACCACTGCTCAGTGAGACCTGCCCAGAATCTACAGGACACTGGGACAGAGGAACAGCCTGGGACAGGAGCCTTCCAGTTTATGCCTGTGGTCTGTTCCATGCAGCTCTATACTCAAATAGGGCAAGGAAAGAGCTACCCTCCAAGGAGTGTGGACAAGCCTGTGATCAGGGGGTAAGGCCAATACCACTGTTCAGAGGGACCTGCCCGGAACCTCCAGGACACAGGGACAAAGGACTGGCCTTCTGATTTCCTTCTGAGGCTGGGGAGCTGATCCCAAGACACAGGGCTCCATATTCAGTGCCAGGAGAGACCTGGACTCCCAGGAGTGCCCACACACCTTTGAGCACAGGAAGACCACCACTTCTGTTCAAATTCTTCAATCAAGAGGGACCCTAGGAGAGCCATCAGGACACAGGAACCAAGGAACAGCTGGGGACAGGATCCTTCTGGTTTCTGTCTGCACCCCAGAGCTGGCCCTGTACCACAGCCCACCAAACCCAAATTCCTCTCAGAGAGAGCTGGTCTCCAAGGAGTATTGATGAAAAGGCTTGCAGGAAGGATAAGCCACAGTCAGAGAGAGCAAGACCAGCTAACACCAGAGATAACCAGATGGCAAAAGGCAAGGGCAAGAATATAAGGAACAGAAACCAAGGCAACTTGGCATCATCAGAACCCAGTTCTCCCACCACAGTGAGCCCTGAATACCCCAACACACCAGAAAAGGAAGACTCAGATTTAAAATCACTTCTCATGATGATGATAGAAGTCTTTAAGAAGGAAATAAATAACTCCCTTAAAGAAATACAAGAGAAGAAAGGTAAACAGCTAGAAGCCCTCAAAGAGGAAATACAGGAAAACACAATCACACAGGCTAAGGAAATGAACAAAACCATCCAAGATCTAAAAATGGAAATAGAAACAATAAAGAAACCACAACAGGAGACAACCTTAGAGATAGGAACCCTAGGAAAGAGATCAGGAGTCATAGATGCATACATCACCAACAGAATACAAGAGATAGAAGAGAGAATCTCAGGTGCAGAAGATACCATAGAAAACATTGACACAACAGTCAAAGAAAACACAAAATGCCAGAAGCTCCTAACCCAGAACATCCAGGAAATCCAAGACACAATGAGAAGACCAAGCCTAAGGAAAATAGGTATAGAAGAGAGTGAAGATTCCTAACTTAAAGGGCCAGTAAATAACTTAAACAAAATCATAGAAGAAAACTTCCCTAACCTAAAGAAAGAGATTAACATAAGCATTCAAGAAGCCTACAGAATGCCAAATAGATTGAACCAGAAAAGAAATTCCTCCCGTCACATAATAGTCAAAACACCAAATGCACAAAACAAGGAAAGAATATTAAAAGCAATAAAGGAAAAAGGGCAAGTAACATATAAAGGCAGAACTATCAGAATTATACCTGACTTCTCACCAGAGACTATGAAAGCTAGAAGATCCTGGACAGATCTCATACAGACCCTATGAGAACACAAGTGACAACCCAGGCTGTTATACCCAGCAAAACTCTCAATTACCATAGATGGAGAAACCAAGATATTCCAGGACAAAACCAAATTTACACAATATCTTTCCACAAACCCAGCCTTACAGGGGATAATAGATGGAAAATGCCAACACAAGGAGGGAAACTACATCCTAGGAAAAGCAACAAAGTAATCTTTTAGCAAAACCCTAAAGAAGATAACCACACAAACATAAAAATAACATTGAAAATAACAGGAAGCAACAATCACTATCCTTAATATCTCTTAACATCAATGGACTCAATTCCCCAAGAAAAAGACATAGGCTAACAAACTGGATACATAAACAGGACCCAGCATTTTGCTGCATACAGGAAATGCACCTCAGAGTTAAAGACAAACCCTACCTCAGACTAAAGGGCTAGAAAACAATTTTCCAGGCAAATGGCCCCAAGAAACAGGCTGGAGTAGCCATTCTAATATTGGATAAAATCGACTTTCAACCAAAAGTCATCAAAAAAGATAAGGAAGAACACTTCATTCTCATCAAAGGAAAAATCTACCAAGAAGAACTCTCAATTCTGAACATCTATACTCCAAATGCAAGGGCACCCACATTCATAAAAGAAACTTTACTACAGCTCAAAGCACACCTTGCACCTCACACAATAATAGTAGGAGACTTCAACACCCCATTCTCATCAATGGACAGATCTTGGAAACACAAACTAAACAGAGACACAGTGAAACTAATAGAAGTTATGGAGCAAATGGATTTAACAGATATCTATAGAACATTTCATCCTAAATCAAAAGAATTACCTTCTTCTCAACTCCTAATGGTACCTTCTCCAAAACTGACCATATAATTGGTCACAAAACAAATCTCAACAGATATAAGAAGATTGAAATAATCCCATGTCTCCTATTAGATCATTACAGATTAAGGCTGGTCTTCAATGGCAACAAAAACAACAGAAAGTCCACATATACATGGAAGCTGAACAACATTCTACTCAATGATAACTTGGTCAAGGAAGAAATAAAGAAAGAAATCAAAGACTTCCTAGAATTTAATGAAAATGAAAGTACAACATACTCAAACTTATGGGACACAATGAAAGCAGTGTTAAGAGGAAAACTCATAAGTTTGAGTGCCTTCAAAAAGAAACTAGAAAGAGCATTCACTAGCAGCTTAACAGCATACTTAAAAGCTCTAGAACAAAAAGAAGCTAATATACCCAAGAGGAGTAGAAGGCAAAAAATAATCAAACTCAGGGCTGAAATCAACCAAGTAGAAACTAAAAGAACTATACAAAGAATCAACAAAACCAGGAGCTGGTTCTTTGAGAAAATCAACAAGATAGATAAACCCTTAGCCAGACAACCAGAGGGCAGAGAGACAGTATCCAAATTAACAAAATTAGCAATGAAAAGGGAGATTTAACAACAGAATCTGAGGAAATTCAAAAAATCATCAGATTCTACTACAAAACCTTATACTCAACAAAATTGGAAAATCTGGATGAAATGGACAATTTTCTACCCAGTTACCAAATACCAAACTTAAGTCAGGATCAGATAAACCATCTAAACAGTCCCATAACTCCTAAAGAAATAGAAGCAGTCATTAAAAGTCTCCCAACCAATAAAAGCCAAGGACCAGATGGGTTTAGTGCAGAATTCTATCAGACCTTCAAAGAAGACCTCATACCAATACTCTTCAAACTATTCCACAAAATACAAGCAGAAGGTACACTACCTAATTCATTCTATGAGGCCACAGTTACACTGATACCAAAACTTCACAAAGACCCAACAAAGAAAGAAAACTACAAACCATTTTGCCTCATGAATATCAATGCAAAAATACTCAATAAAATTCTCAAAAACCAAATCCAAGAACACATCAAAACAATCATTCATCACGATCAAGTAGGCTTCATCCCAGGGATGCAGGAATGGTTCAATACCAGGAAATCCACCAATGTAATCCACTACATATACAAACTCAAAGATAAAAACCACATGGCCATGTCATTAGATGCTGAAAAAGCATTTGACAAAATTCAACATCCCTTCATGATAAAAGTCTTAGAAAGATAAGGAATTCAAGGCCCATACCTAATCATAGTAAAAGCAATATACAGCAAACCAGTAGCCAACATCAAACTAAATGGGGAGAAACTTGAAGCTTTCCCACTAAAATCAGGGACTAGACAAGGCTGTCCACTCTCTCCCTATCTATTCAATACAGTACTTGACGTTCTATCTAGAGCAATTAGACAACAAAGGGAGGTCAAAGGCATGCAAATTGGAAAGGAAAAAATCAAAATATCACTATTTGCAAATGATATGATCATATACTTAAGTAACCTGAAAAAACTCCACCAGCAAACTGCTACAGCTGATAAACAACTTCAGCAAAGTGGTCGGATATAAAATTTACTCAAACAAATCAGTAGTCTTCCTATACTTGACGAATAAACAGACTGAGAAAGAAATTGAGGAAATGACACCCTTCACAATTGTCACAAACAATATAAAGTATCTTGGTGTGACTCTAACCAAACAAGTGAAAGATCTGTGTGACAAGAACTTCAAGTCTCTGAAGAAAGAAACCAAAGAAGACCTCAGAGGATTGAAAGTTCTCCCATGCTCATGGATCGGCAGGAGTAACATAGTAAAAATGGCCATCATGCCGAAAGCAATCTACAGATTCAATGCAATCCCCACCAAAATTCCAACGTAATTCTTCATAGACTTAGAAAGAGCAATTCTCAAATTCATTTGGAATAACAAAAACCCAGAATAGCAAACACTTTTCTCAACAGTAAAAGAACTTCTGGGAGAATCAGCATCCCTGACCTCAAGCTGTAATACAGAGCAGTAGTGATAAAAACTGCATGGTATTGGTACAGTGACAGGCAGGTAGATCAATGGAATAGAATTGAAGACCCAGAAATGAACACATACATCTATAGTCACTTGATCTTTGACAAAGGAGTTAACCATCCAGCTGGAAAACAGACAGCATTTTCAACAAATGATGCTGGCTCAAGTGGAAGTCAACATGCAGAAGAATGCAAATTGATCCATTCCTATCTCCCTGTACAAAGATGAAGTCCATGTGGATCAAGGACCTCCACATAAAATCAGATACACTGAATCTAATAGAAGAGAACGTGGGGAAAAGTCTCAAACACATGGGCACAGGGGAAAAGTTCCTGAACAGAACACCAATGGCTTATGCTCTAAGATCAAGCAAGAATCAACAAATGGGACCTCATAAAATTGCAAAGCTTCTGTAAGGCAAATGACACTGTTAATAGGACAAAACGGCAACCTACATATTGGGAAAAGATCTTTAACAATCCTATGTCTAATAGAGGGCTAAATATTAATATATACAAAGAACTCAAGAAGTTAGACTCTAGAGAACCAAATAACCCTATCAAAAAATGGGGAAGTGAGCTAAACAGAGAATTCTCAACTGAGGAAACTCGAACAGCTGAGAAGCACCTAAAGAAATGTTCAACATCCTTAGTCATCAGGTAAATGCAAATCAAAACAACCCTGAGATTCCACCTCACACCAGTCAGAATGGCTAAGATCAAAAATTCAGGTGACAGCAGATGTTGGCGAGGATGTGTTGAAAGAGGAACACTCTTCCATTGTTGGTGGGATTGCAAGCTGGTACAACCACTCTGGAAATCAGTTTGGGGACCCTCAGAAAATTGGACATAATACTTCCTGAGGACCCAGCTATACCACTCCTGGGCATGTACCCAGAAGATGCTCCAACATGTAATAAAGACAGATATTCCACTATGTTCATAGCAGCCATATTTGTAATAGCCAGAAGCTGGAAACAATTCAGATGTCCCTCAACAGAGGAATGGATACAGAAAATGTGATACATTTACACAATGGAATACTACTCAGCTATTAAATACAATGACTTCATGAAATTCGAAGGCAAATGGATGGAACTTGAAAATATCATCCTGAGTGAGGTAAGTCAGTCACAAAAGAATGAACATGGTATATACTCACTGATAAGCAGATATTAGCCCAAAATTTCGGAACACCCATGATTCAATTCACAGTAACTGTTGGAATGAGTGTGGTGTCCCAGATGGAGGAGTTGAAGAAGGGACTGAAGGAACTGTGGGAGTTTGTTGCCTCATGGGGAATACCCTCATAGAGGCAGGGGGAGTGGGGATGGGATAGTGGGTTTCCAAAGGGGAGACCTGGAAAGGGGAAAACATTTGAAATGTAAATAAAGTATTAAATAAAAAAAGAAAGAAAAAAGTCTTCTTTATCAAAGATCATCTGACAATCTTTATGACAATGGCAATAACCTTTTATCTGCTGTTATCCCAGAAGAACTATGCCCTGCTTTCTATCCTCCTGAAAGCTGCTTTGCATACCACAGCATGATTACTGGAGTTTCATGAGGGGAAACTCTGAGCTCTTTCTTTTTTTTTTTTTATTTTCATATTTTATTTACATTTCAAATGTTTCAGATCTCCCCTTTGGAACCTCCCCATTCCCTCCGCCTTCCCCCTGCCAATATGGGGATATTCTCCAACCCACCCTCCCACTTACCCACCCACTCTTGTTTTTTCCTCATTGGCATTCTCCTATACTGGGGGATCTAACACCCTCAGGCCCAAGGGCCTCTGCTCCCCCTGATGGCTAACAAGACCCTCCTCTGCAGCATTTGTGGCCAGCACCATAGGTCTCTCCATGTGTATTCTTTAGTTGGTGGATCAGTCTCCCGAATTATCGGGGGGGGGGGGGTCAGGCCAGTTGCCACTGTTGCTACCTCCCTGGGGCTGCACACTCCCTCAGCTCCTTCAGTCCTTTCTCCAAGCCCTCCATTTGGGATGTCACACTCAGAACTACTGTTGTTGCGAAGTGACTCTTGGGTATTTCAAACTTTTGGGCTAATAACCTCTTAACAGTGAGTACATACCATGTTCATTCTTTTGTGACTGCGTTACCTCACTCAGGATGATATTTTCAAGATCCATCCATTTGTCTACGAATTTCATGAAGTCATTGATAGAGGGCTAATATCCAAAGTATACAAAGAACTCAAGAAGCTAGATGCCAGAGATCCAAATAACCCTATCAAAAAATGGGGAAGTGAGCTAAACACTCACTAAATTCTCAACTGAGGAAACTCGAATGGCCAAGAAGCACCTAAAGAAATGTTCAGCATCCTTAGTCATCAGGGAAATGCAAATCAAAACAACCCTGAGATTTCACCTCACACCAGTCAGAATGGCTAAGATCAAAAACTCAGGTGATAGCAGATGTGGGTGAGGATGTGGAGAAAGAGGAACACTCCTCCATTGCTGGTGGGAATGCAAGATGATACAACCTCTCTGGAAATCAGTTTGGCGGACCCTCAGAAAAATGAACATAATACTACCTGTGGACCCAGCTATTCCACTCCTGGGCATATACCCAGAAGATGCTCCAACATGTAATAAAGACACATGTTCCACTATGTTCATAGCAGCCATATTTATAATAGCCAGAAGCTGGAAACAACCCAGATGTCCCTCCACAGAGCTCTTTCTTTCCTGGCTAATTCCACCCCTCTGTCCTACAAAGTCCTGCTCTATACAGAAAAGGACAAAGAAGGAAAGAAAGTCTGTATGAGAGCACTGCCCAATGCAGTCAAAACAGTGTTTCCATACCAATGAGGGTGTTTCAGGAATTCCATTGTGTAAATCTCATTATCTACCTGGCTATTGTCTATTACCTTTCTTTTGAAAATACTTTAGATGCATTTATTTTTATGTGTATGAATGTTGTGTGTGTGTATGTGTGTGTACCACATGTTTTCAGTGCCCACAGAGACCAGAAAAGGGTGTCAGATCCCCTGGAAATGGAGTTATAGCTGGTTGTGAGCCATGACGGAATCTTGTAATACCAGCACTTGGAAAATGAAGCCAAAAGGATCATGAATTCAAGTCCATCCTTATCCATAGAGCAAGTCTGAGGCCAGGCTACAATATGTGAGACCCCGTCTCTAAAATAACAACAACAACAACAACAATAATGTTGGCTATAGATGTCTTTATAAATATGCAAATGATTTCCTAGGTCCCAAGCTTAGTCAAATTATGCAAGAGGCGCTCAAGGACCATGAAGTGGACTTTGCCTCTTCTTATAAATTTGTTGAAAAATCACTGGAGTAGAAGGAGAATCCTCAGGTAATTTAAGAGTACTGGAAAATTTCCCTTTCAGAGATCAAGTGCAACAGAGGCTTCTCAAAATTCATTTACATTGGCAAAGCGCTTTCTAATTCATACCCTGCTGCTTTGCTTCCTCACTATGAATGTGTATTGGAGTTGGGGGGGGGGGTTCATATGACCAAAACATATTGTATGAAATTCTAAAGAACTAATTAAGAAAGCAGAAGCTCACAGAACAACACATTATATAACAGAAGGAACTGAAACACTTTGGACAAAGTTAGTAATCCTAGCGGGAAGTTATCACACACAGAGAGACCAGGTTTCCACTGCTCCCCAACATTCCATCCCTGTACAAATCTAACTGAGCAGAGTCCCGGCATTTTCTCTGTAGAGAACTGCATGGCATCTCTGCATTATAACATCTCTGAATATTAACAGTTCCTTGGATTTATGGCTACCATTTCTTGTCTTTCTACACTCCAGAGTTCTTCCATCTGGTCCACAGATGTGATCAATGACAATGAGACAATAAAACGGGGAAGAGCTGGTTTCTGGAGTGTTCTAACATCACATATTAATGAAAATTCTGTTGTATATGCTTCAAGAAGTCTCACTCCTCTGGAGCAAAATGAATGGTGAATAAACTTAATTGCCAACACTCATGCTACTGAGCTTCCTCAGTGCCCTACCCTCCTCCCCACCAATCTGCCAGCACCTGAGAAGGCTCAGGGCACAGAGCCTGCAGGAGATTCTATCAGGCCTCACAAAGCCTGGAAATGGGTCGAGAGCTCTCACAGCCAAAAGGGAGACTGAGTCCATGGAGACTCAACAGTCTTGGCTAGTACCATCTGATGGCTGTGGCACTCAGCATCTTCCAAGAGCAAAGACATAAAAACTGCATGTGCATCCTACCTTCTCAGAGCTACCTCATTTCAAGGAGGTTGCATGTTTCAAGGAAGCCTAAATTGACCCAGGTTCTCCACATAAAGAAGTCATTGTGTAGATGTTTAACAGGTTTGGTCACCCAGAACCCAAAATTGTTTTATAAAGCAGATACAGTGGTATGGACCTGTAATCCTCTCACTGAGGTGGCAGAGAAAGGTAGATCTCTGGAGTCTCTCTGGCCATCCGGGCTAGACAAATCAGAGTTCTAGGTTTAGTCTCAAAAAATAAGGTGGAGAGCAACTGAGGAAGATACCATTGTCTAGCTTTGACATCCACAATCATCTGCACATGTATATGTACTCAATGCATGCGTGTGCACACACACACACACACACACAGGAAGAGAGAGAGAGAGAGAGAGAGAGAGAGAGAGAGAGAGAATAAATAACTAAAAGAATCTTTAGAGGGAATTACAGCTGGCATTCTACAATACTGTTTTGTGTTTGTGTTATGCTTTTTTCCCATTAATTTATTTACCCATCCACTTTACATCCCAATCACTGCCCCCTTTCCTGGTCTCCCTTCACACAGTCCCTCCACAAATTCTCCCTCCCCTTCTCCTCTGAGGTAGTAGAGCCCTCTCCTGGGTATCCTCTGACCCTGGTACTTCAAGTCTCTGTAGGGCTATGCTTACCCTATCCTACGGAGGCCCGACAAGGCAGCCCAGGTAGGAGAATGGATTCTACAGATAGGCAACAGCTTTAGAGACAGCTCCACTCCAGTTGTTGTGGGATCCACCTGAAGAACATGTGCTGCACATGGACCTGAAGAGATGTGCTGCACATCTGCTACATATGTGCAGGAGGCGTAGGGCCACCTGTGCATACTCTTTGGTTGGTGGTTCAGTCTCTCAGAGATCCCAAGGTCCAGGTTAGTTGACTCTGTTGGTTTTCCTGTGGAGCTCCTATCTCCTTTGGGGCCCTCAATCCTTCTCCCAATTCTTCCATAAGCGTCCCTGAGCTCCATCCAATGTTTGGCTGTGTGTCCTACATCTGTTTTAGTTAGCTGCTGGGTGGAGCCTCTCAGAGGACAGGCATGCTATGCTCCTATCTGCAAACATAACAGTATCATTAGTAGTGTCAGGGATTAATACTTACCCATGGGATGGGTATCAATTTGTGTTTTTGGTTATCCATTCCCAGTCTCATCATTGTCATACATTTCCTGTAGACAGGACAAATTTGGGATCCAAAGTTTTGTGGGCGATTTGGTGTCTTTATCCCTCCCCTGGAGATCCTGCCTGGCAACAGGAGGTGGCCTCTTCAGGTTCCAAATCCTCACTGCTACAAGTCTCAGCTAAAGCCTCCTCCTAGACTCCTAGGAGGCTCCCCCATCCCAAGTATCTGGCACCTCCTAAAGATGCTCCCCACCCCACCCCTGCCAACTACAGATTTCCATTCATTCTCCTCTGGCTTTCACTCCTGTCCCTCCCCACACCTGATTCTGCCTTCCATTGCCCTCCCCCTCCCCTCTCCCATCCGGTTCCCTCCCTCCATCTGCCTCCTATGACTATTTTATTCCCCCTTCTAAGAGATTCAAGAATCCTCGCTTGGGCCTTCCTTCTTGCTTAGCTTCTTGAGGTCTGTGGGGTGTAGTGTGGGTATCCTGTACTTTATGCCTAATATCCACTTATAAGTGAGTATATAACATGCATGTCTGAAAAAAACTTTTATCATTGACATTTTGACTGTTCCGTTCAAACCAACCGGCTACAGACTATAACGCGTCAAAAGTTGCTACTGGGATTCTAGTGTAGGATTATTTTGTCCATCCTTAGCAATGTATCTTAACTATGTATCTTAACAATTCCTTAACAATGTATCTTAACAATTCCTTAAC
>JADRCH010000035.1:112799-138294 GCA_019843965.1 Rhynchomys soricoides
ATGTATCTTAACAATTCCTTAACAATGTATCTTAACAATTCCTTAACAATGTATCTTAACAATTCCTTAACAATGTGTCTTAACAATTCCTTAACAATGTATCTTAACAATTTCTTTCCCACCAGCCCCTCCGGAGATTTTAATGAACTTGGTCACACCCAAGTCAAGTCACAAATACAATAAAGCTCCTTGGGTAAGTTTGGTCATCCTATAAAAAGTGACTGACCACACCTTTGAAAATATGCTTACAAGTAATATTCTATAGACTGAGTGAGTTGTTTTATGTATTTATGAATATATGTATATATACATATACATGATCATCATAATCACCACCACCACCACCATCCTCATAACTGCTTGGTATCAACATTGTTATCTCTCAGTAACCTTTTGGCAGTGGTTGCCTCAGACTCATCTTGTCTTTACCTTCCTCTTCACCACCATCTTCAACGTCATCCATCTTCTTCCTGTATCTCATCGTTAGCCTCCTGTTCTGCATTTTCTTCAGTGGAAAGGAACTCAGTGTCATGGTAGGGCACATCTTCTCTGCCCTCCTCCCACTTAACTCCCTCTGATGATCTTGGTGGTGATCTTAGGACTGGCGTTCATAATGATGACTGACATGGTGAGGTGTGACAGTGATGCTGTGCAATGGATTAGTTTACAAGCAAGATTTGGGGAATTCTGGCTTTATGGGGGTGGGGGGCAGGATCCATTGTGATGGAGAAGACACACAGCTAAGCTGACTACCATGAGCTGGAGACAGAGCAAGAGCCATGGAAAAGGATGGTTTTCAGAGCAGTCTAAAGGCAATCTTGAATCTGACATGAGGAAGGCCTAAGAGGAAGTAAGAACTCTAGGAAGAATGAATTTTACTTAAAACCATTGTTCATCAGGATGTCGCTGTCAACCTGACACAATGGTACAAGAGTACAGAGCTGTGTGCTGGACCTGAAGAGAATGTGTGTATGGAGGACTACAGAGAAGAGCTGGCTCACCCAGGGTGAAGATGGAATCCCATTCACAAAACTGTGCAACAGAGAGCCAGAGGGAAGTAACTCCTAAGCAGTTCTTCTTCAAACTCTAATATGATGATTGTTCTTAAACCCTCACAGAAGCCAGAGAGCGAATGAGAGAGCAAAAGAGAGAGAGAGAGAGAGAGAGAGAGAGAGAGAGAGAGAGAGAAGCTGTTGTTAATATTACAGGTCACACCTCCCAAGAAACAGAGCAAATCAGAACCAGGCCTGAGGTGAGGCAGCAATACAAGGTAGAGCCAGAACATCTGCCCGCTGGGTAACAGCCATACCAAACATAACTAAAAATGTTATCAAACATTTCTTGGGACAACTGATTACAAGTGGTCCTTGAACACCCAAGGCAAGCACCAATGATATACCTGGCATGGCAGTGCACACCTGTGATCCCAGCACTCAGGGGGAGGAGGGATGATCAGAAGACCAAGGTCATAATCATCTTTGGTTACATAGGGAACTAGAGGCCAGCCAACAGTACGTGAGACCTTGTTTTAAAAGGAGACTGCTACAAACAGATTTCTGCAATATATTTGACTTTTTTCAGCTTTTATTTAAAATCTAAAAGCCAGACATGAAAAATTCCCTTTCTATGAATTTCAAATCAGGACAGCTAAGTGGCAGAAAAGAACCCACTGGTCACTGGTGTCGATTGGTTACATGAGACATGGTTGACAAAGAGGTAAGAAGAGTGAGGGAAATGTCATAGTTGATTGGGGCAGTGAGTGAACAGGCGTGTGTGCATGCATGCATGTGTGTGTGCATGCGAAACTTCGCCAGACTGCATGGTATTTTAACTAAAAAGCCAGAAAGCTGTCAAACTGTCCATTTCAAATGAGTATACTTTATTGTGCATGTATTTAACTCCAATAAGATTGATTTAAAAAAAAAACAAAAAACAAATATAGTACAGATTTTTAAAAAGACAAAAAATGCAAAAATAAATTCATAAGATATTAAAATGTAAAGCTGAAGAGATTCTCCATAATATAAAATTTTAAATATGAAAGACATTGTTCTAAAGTATGGAGTATCCAAAAAAATGAAAGATGGAGAGGGAAACCCAAACCCTGGGATCTTCCTGTGTATACGGAAAACCCAGACCTTCAGTTTGAAATGTTTTATGCAATGCATTCTTTTGTCTGATGGATTCATCCATTGAATCCATTTTTAAAAATAGCTTGGTTCCCTCATACCTCTGTTTTAGCATGGCCACCACTATGCTTCAGGTCCCAGTATGAATGCTAACACCCATACTGTCTGTGATTACCTACCCTTTCACAGTGTACATTTGTCTGCGTAAATGCCTGGGAAAGAACCATGAACCTGTCATTGCATGGTCTCGGGATCTTGGCCTCTTTAGCTCTCAGATTCTAGAAGAATAGTTCAAATCTGGAAACCAGACACTGGGTCATGACTGTCCTGTGATTGCTGTCAACCAGTGAGTCATCTCAACTGTATTTCTTCTGGTTATGTGGATGGAGCAGTACCATGTTGGTTGTTCTGCACACCCATCCCCAGGACACTGTTTGCTATGGATCAGTGCCACAGTTTGCTGCAAATCAAACCTATCTACTAGCATTTTGTCTTTGTCAGACACTAAGACAATTGTACCTATCTAACCTCTACTGAAGTTGCACTGCCCGCTCAGTAGTATCAAATCACATGTTGAGGTGCAGAGTCTGATGAGCCTAGTTCTGTAACAGCATTTCCTAGTACCCAACACTGAAGTTCCTACTGATGCCGGTTTCTTCTCTCCAGGGCAGCTCTTGTGCTTCAGTAAAGAGTGTATCTTCTGGAGCACAGAAGCCTTCTGGGATTTGGATCCTGCGCCCACCCTAACCTATATACTCAACACAGATTCGTTTCTTTCCATTTGCCATCTGCCATGGAAATTCTGCCACTTCCAGTGCTCACTGTGAAAGATTGCTCTTTCTATGCGAAGAGGCATGCTGAGTATGTTTGCATCATGTCTTGGCACCCTTGCTTGAATTTTAAGTCAAGTCTCCCAGAAGAGTCTTCCAAGTTGATAAACTTCCTTTTCAAACATTATGCTCTTCTGTGATAGATCCAGAGCTCTCAGAAGTCCTCCCTCCCTCTTTCCTCCTCCACTTTCCCTTCCCTCCTTCTCCTTTGTTTTGGATATGCTATTTATCAACTGCAGTATGCTTAGCCCTGTGCTAAGGAGTACACAGAGATTATCATCCTACTTAACCATCGATTTGGTGCTATTTAGTAACATGAGCAAGCCCTTAATAAGGAAATGCAGAGTCAAGATAAGTAGTGTTTCCCACCCACACAGCTAGTTCTCCATTAATCTGTGCCTGAATGTGACCCGTTTCAAAATTCCATCTTTTTCTCAATGACACTATTTGGCCATTTCTCCTTGCTTGGTCAGTCTCTATTACTGGCAACACAGATGCTTGATCAATGCCTTTTGGAGGGAGTTTTTTTAATTATTATTTTTACAATTGTGAAATATCTGTTTGTTCTGTTACTTCCAGTTATGCAACCAATTCATAAGAAACCACCAGATTAATTTTACACAATATCCAAAGAACTGTGCCATTTTTTTTTTTATAATTTCAAGTTCAAAATCTTTCACTTTGAAACTGGATAGTACATTCATGTCTGCTTTATACATCTGCTTCAGTTTTAAAGCTCACTCTCCAGCCCATGCTGTTACTCTGGGCCAACAGGAGTAGGTCCTCCAGATGTCTGCTGCTTAGAGCCATAGTCTGCTCATGAAGACTTTCTGTATGGGTTCAGGCTCCTTACTGAATTCTACCATTGTGACACCTATGTTTCTCCACAAATGGGTGGAGAGCGTAAACCACCTGGAACGAGATGCTAAAGAAACCAGAAATCATTGCACTGGAACTTCGATAGAGCCTTTACCTAGCATATATGGTAGGTCCTAGCTTCTGTCTCTAGTACTGGGAAAATCTTTAAGGCAAGTCTATGTCATGGTCAGGAAGTATCTTAGAAATGGGCTACAATAGTATAGGCTGGGGAATATTTTATAGAATTTTATTCAGGTTATCATATTCTGTGTACATTCCCACTATATCTAAACTCAAGACACAGCTATGCTTGCTCTGCTCAGTTGAAGGCTCCCTCCGCTGTGCTTTTCCTAAGTGCAACAGGCTGGAATAATCTCTTTGACCTTACTGGTGAGAACTATCTAGTAACATTTTTGCCACTTAACATCTTCCTGGGTGTGTCTAGCCCTTGAAGCAGATTGGGTGCACCGTGCACTATATCTTACATACATACTATATTCTACATCTTGTGGTGGGCATGAGAGATGTCTACACATAGAATGATTTTTGTATTAGTGTCATGGATTTCTTAGAAGCAAGCCCCTGTGCTCTCGGCTACTTCCGCATTCTCTAACAATGATGCGATTTTTTTTTTTTTTTAATCTTTTTTTTAATCTTTTCTTAGGTCTTATCTAGCCCTGTAGATTTTTCATTCTGTACTTCCTCTCTTGTGCAAGTGTGCCCTGGGAACCCTAGGCAGTTAAGTTTATTACTGGTGATTAACACAAGCTGGGTAAGCCCCATATAAGGCTAACAGCTCTCATTGATACGCTGAAAAAAAAATTTTTTTTTTTTTTTGCTATGATTAGATCCAACAGATCTGGGGAAAATATTTTATGATTTATTGTCTATAGTGGCTAAAGACAAATCTAAAAAATGGTTTAAAATGTCATTGCACAAAGTATGTACCATGGGCCAACAGCATCTATGTTATCTGGAAGCTTGTTAGAAACAGGCACTTCTCATACCCAGCCCAGGTACTTGGAACTAGTTTGCATTCCTGTACAAGCTGCAAGTGAGTCCTATGATTATTTATGTTTCAGAAGAATGGATTAAAAAAATAATTTGGGCTGGAGAGTTGGCTCAGCAATTAGGAGCACTGACTGTTCTTCCAGAGGTCTTGGGTTCAATTCCCAGCAACCGCATGGTGGCTCATAACCATCTGTAATGGGACCCAATGCCCTCTTCTGGTGTGTCTGAAGACATCAACAGTGTACTCATATACATAAAATTAAAAAATAATAATAAATCTTTAAAAAATAATTTAATGGGGATTCTATGTAAAGATGGCTCTCTGTTGTGCTTGCCACAGACCAGGCATTACGTTTGATACATCAAACTTATTGATCTTATTAACTATGAAGGCATAGTTTCTGATTTATAGATGGGAGTCTGAAACTTAGGCATTAATGTATTTTAAACCATCATATAATTAATAATGCTGATCGTGAAGCCTGCGTGGTCTGCTTTGAGGCTATCTTTTAGATTTTATACTGTAGATGCTAACTGGTCATGCGTATTCCTGACTACTTATCAATCCAGAGTTCACAGAGATCAATTGGCCTTCCCTCTTCTCTGCAGCTTCCAAACTAGTGACTAATGGGGCTGAAGACTGGTGCCTCGGCCTCCTGAGAAATCTAGAAAGATCATTTGGTGCACCATTTTATATTATAGCTCAGGTTCCCTGTGAGACTGATCTTCAATTGGTCACTAGAATGATGCACCGTTCCCTGGTCCCTTCCCCTCTCTACTTTCCTTCATCTCTTAGTAATTAAGTCATGGCACTGAATCCATGGCTCAGTGGTTAAGAACACCCGCTGTTTCAGAGGACCTGGGTTCAATTCTTAGCTCCAACACTGCAGCTCAGAACTGTCTGTATGTCTACCTCAGGGAATCTGACACCTCCTTATGGCTTTCTCATGCACTGTATGCATGTGGTACATCTACAGAAACAAACCTAATACACATAAAATACAAATAAATGTTCTCATCTTAAAAATAAGTTTATCTCCATCTCTGCATCTAAGTCTATCAGCATTAAGATGGCAGAAAAGTAAGCTAGGTTCCTATGAGAGGTTATACTACAATTTTTAAAAGTACTATTAAATGGCCAGGCGGTGGTGGCGCACTCCTTTAATCCCAGCACCCAGGAGGTAGAGGCAGGCAGATCTCTGAGTTCGAGGCCAGCCTGGTCTACAGAGTGAGTTCCAGGACAGCCAGGGCTGTTACACAGAGAGACCCTGCCTCAAAACAAACAAACAACAAAAACACTATTAAAGGAGCAGTTAGCTTTCCTCACACTTAGGAGTAGAGACGTACTTTATGAAACTGATAACAGGTGAAAGATATGATTCTGTCACATTGACTGAATGGAGTGTGTGTTGTATGGGAATTCAAGGGAAAGATTTGTATTACCTCCTCTCCAATGTACAGGAATCTGCCGTGTGTTAGGACCTCTGGTCCCTGTAGCTCAATAGACTGACTCTCTTGTCTTTTGCTTACAGTTATTTTCTCTAGAAGAAATAAACAAGAATCTCTGGGACAGTGTAGCTCCTGTCCCTCCAGTTATCATACACATGAGCAAAAGCTCAATGTGTAAGATCAAGCATCTCACCAGGATCGGGCCTTGTGCTGACATTGGTTCTCAGTACCAGCTTTAGGACATGTGAGGGGTGCAGGCTCACCTCAAGGCCCCACCCCACCAACCCCCTCACTTTCACTTTGCAGCAGTCATGGTAACTATGTTGCCAATTCTGTAAAACTAATGAAAACCTCAAGTCTGAATTTTCCTGGCACACACAAGAGATCAGGCTAAAAGAACTGCAAGGGACAAAAAGCAAATCATCTTTTGGGAAAACTAGATTGAACAAATGCTGGCATGGCTAGAATCTCTGAGGAAGTGGATGGTAAAGTCTAAGGGGGGGGAGGTGAGGCTCAGAGCAGAGAGCAGAAGGCAGGTGTCATCTGCACCAAGGTGTCCTGTGGTTCATCACAGACTCAGGCTTGCATGGGGATAAGGTATGAAGGCTGAGATAGCAAGCTTGACAGGAAACCATAAGGTCTGCTCAGAGGGCTCAGAGTCTTAGGAGAGTCCTGGAGTCATTCTACCTCAGACAAGCAAAGAGCCTGTATACCAGATGACATCAAGCATTCCCCTACCATTTTCTCTCCACTTGGCTCCATTAATAGGGGTCACCTTCTTATTTCACTAAATCTGTCATTGTCTCTTTGTGACAAAATAAGATTAATTCCCCAGGGCCCTACATTCTGGCAGGTGCTGAATTGGGATCTGAATCGGGGTAGTCTGGCTGTAACTCACAAACTCTTGACCACAGCCTGTAACTCCCTACCAATCAAACTAGTTTTGAGCCCTAAGAGGCATCATAAAGCAGATGCTACATGGAAAGGAGCCCAGCGGTGAAGTGAAAGTGGAAAGCTGTGTGCCTGTGGTGCAATCCTCTGCGGACAAAGTTCCCCCTTCCAGAGCTGTGGGGGCTGGAGGTCGGGACAGCAGAACATAAACATCCACAGACCTTGGGGAGCCCATACGGGGTTTTCCTGGGCCCATGGTGCTGTGCAAGCACATTTTCTATGGATTTCACCAAGACTGTCTGGAGTCTTTAAGCATTGCTGTGTGCCATGGCTCAACCATCTAGAAGCACAAATAACATGTAGGCAGATAGTACTGTTAGGGCACACACCTCGCCCCCTCCCTCCTCCCAGGCACAACAGTGATAATATTGGCGTTTAGATTTCATTATTCTCAATACATGAGACTTATTCACTCACGTCGAGTGACCCCAGTTCTTAAGTGTTCATGTTAGGAAGAACAATCCTAGCTGGGCTAACCCAGATACCAATGCAGTCGAAGTGTTTGGGGTCTTCCATCTGTGGAGGAGCCAAAATTAATTGCTCTTTTGCTCTTTTCTGTACCCCCCTACAACATCCAAGAGTTATCCAATATCTACGAAGCATAAGACACAATGGACCTTGCCCTCAAACATTATGATCTACAAGGGAAGAGGGGCTGAATAATGGTCTGAACTGTCACAGCCGCTCTCGTGGTCTGCTTCATGTTGCAGAGATGCCAAGGCATGTAGACAGCCATAGGCAAGGGAAGACTTAACAGAAAGGGAGCAGCCAGGGTGACCTCATGGCAGCTGTTTTCAATCTGTGGGTCGCAACTTCTTTGGGGGTTAATCAATCCTTTCTCGTGGGTCGCCTAAGACCATTGGGAAACACAGAGATTTACATAATGATTCATAACAGTAGCAACATTGCCGTTATGGAGTGGCAAAGAAAATAATTTTATGGTTGGGGGTCACCACGACATGAGGGACACACATGTAGTAAATAAAGGATTGCAGCATTGGGAAGGTTGAGAACCACTGCCTAATAGGACTGAAAGCTACTAGGCGAATGAAATAGCTTTTACACAGAAAGAGTACCAACAAATCCTCCTAACTAGGAAAAAGGTTTTGGAGGGTGAGCTTGGGTTCTTCTGTGTCTCCCCTGCGCCCTCTGTTACAGGCCACATGTTTGTTTGGTGTTAGGATCTATTTGTCATATCTCACAGAGCCTTCATTTATTATTCAAGTGGAGACTCCAGCTCCAGTTTAATAATGGAAGGGTAATAAAATTCTTCCTGTAGAAAGAATTCTAGTAAACATGTGTATCGGTAAGGAGCGTCTCTAGAGTCAAATGTGTGGGACAACCCAATCTTTGGTGCACAATAGAGATGCAAAGTTTCTTCAAGTATCCAGGGTAGGAAATGTCTGCCCCTAACTTCACGGCCCATTTGGGATTTAGGATCATGTAATTGTTATGAAGGAAATCAATGCACAAAACTTGGAAGAGTGAACAACCGCTTTCCACTGTATACATTAGATTCTGAGTATAGGTTAAAACATGCCAGCTCAGCGCTATGGATAAGCTTTCACCTCTTGGGTTGTAATTTTTTTTTCCAATCATTTTTTGATTGTGGCGGCTGCAGAGATAGCTTAGTCAGAGAAATGTTGGTTCACACTCATGAGGATCTGAGAGTTCAGATGTGCAGCAGAAAAGCTGAACGTGGCAGTGAGGCCTGTAATCTCAGCATGTGAAGCAAGACTGGACAATCCTAGACACTTACTAGTCAGTCAGGTTAGCCAATTGATTAGCTCTAGGTTCAGTAAGAGATACGTTCTAACATATAACTTATTTTTATTATATGTTTGTTGCTGTTTGGCCTGCATGCATGTCTATGTGAGTGTGTCAAAAACCCTGGAACTGGAGCTACAGACAGGCATGAGCTGCCATTTGAGTGGTGGGAATTGAACTCAGGTCCTCAGGAAGAACAGTCAGTGATCTTAACCACTGAGCCATCTCTCCTGCTTCTTTCACAAAAAACAAGGAGGAGTGATTAAGAAGACACCTGACATTGCCCTCTGACAAGCACATGTACCTACACTCATGTACCTACACACACACATACACACACACACACACAGCATATGAACACAAACAAACACAAATAATGAATTAATGTGTTTTTTTAATTTTTATTTATTTTATGTGTGTGGGTGTTTCACCTGCTTTCATTTCTGTGTACTATGTGTGTTCCTAGTGCCTGTGCTAGACCCCTGGGACCAGAGCCACCAGAGGAGTGCTAGGAAGAGGCAAAATCACATCCAGAGATGTGTCCAGAGGCAGAAATGTAACCGCTTGCCTCAGATGGCCAGATCTAGCCAGTGACACTGGAGTAATAAACAGTAATTCCACCTTCTCTTCTGTTTTAGTTTCTAGGCCTTCTGAGTGGTAGTGGGGGATATGTGTGGTATATGGGTGTGTACACACATGAATGGATGCACATAGAGGCCAGGCTGTGTCATCATCAAATATATGTATGTGTGGTGTGTGGGTGTGGACCCACAAGTGTGTGCATATAGAGGCCAGGCTAAGTTAACATCAGCTGTATGATTATATGTATGTATGTATGTGTGGTGTGTGTACACGCATGAGTGTGTACATATATAGTCCAGGCTAAGTCAACAGCAGATGTATGTATGTATGTATGTGTTCATACATGACTGTGTGCATGTAGAAGACAGGCTGAGTCAACATCAGATGTGTGTATGTGTGGTGTGTGAGTATGTACATATACAAGTGTGTGCATATAGAAGACAGGCTAAGTCAACATCGGATGTGTGTATGTATGTATGTATGTATGTGGTGTGTATACACACATGACTGTGTGCATATAGAAGACAGGCTGAGTCAACATCAGATGTCTTCTTCAATCATTTCCCTTTATTTCTTGAGACAGGTTCTCTTGCTGAAGCTAGAGCTTGCTGATTAGCTTAGATTGGCCAGCAAACCCCCGACACCCTCTGTCTCCCTCCCTGGTTAGTGGGGTTATGGGCATGCATCACCATGGCTTTTCCATGGGTGCCTGGGATCAAATCCAGGTCTTCATGATTTTGTGACAAGCACTTTGTTGACATAACCATCTCCTCAGCCCCTTTCCCAGCCTTCTTACTTGAGTTTGCTACCTAGATTATGAACAGCCTTTTAAGAGCTCAGTATCTCTCCAACATTACAGAACTCTCTCACCTGCGGCCTTGGGCATTCATAAAGCATGAGAGTCCCAACACTGGGTTGGGAATCAGCTCCAGCTGGTAGTTATTGGAAGTTTACATAATTTTTGTTTGACAGTAAACAAACAAACAAAAAAAAAAAACAAAAAACAAAAAACAGGGAAGAGGTTGCATGCCTCCTTCTCTGTTCCAGCTGTGTGTCTCTCGACATCCTTCATCTTCTGCTTCCCTTGACACAGCCTGGCTTTCCTTTCAAAGTCTTCCCAATTCGTTTTATCTCTGCTTCTTCACTTTAAACGTGCTTTATACGTTCACTTTATACGTGCTTGCGGTTTACACCTGTGGTCTGGGCCACGCGGCTCCATACCCAAATAGTGCAGCGAAAGAGCTACACTCCCAGGAGTGTGGATAGCTTGTGATGGGGGTAAGGCCAGTACCTCTGCTGAGAGGGACCTGCCTGGAACTCTCAGGACACAGGGACTGAGGAGTGCCCTTCCAGTTTCCTTCTGCAGCCAGAGAGCTGATCATGTGACACAGGGTTCCATACTCAGTGCCAGGAGAGAGTTGCTCTCCCAGGAGTGACCACACACCTTTGAGCACAGGAAGACCACCACTTCTGTTGAAAGTCCTCAATCAAGAGGGACCCTAGGAGAGCCATCAGGACACAGGAACCAAGGAACAGCTGGGGACAGGATCCTTCTGGTTTCTGTCTGTACTCCAGAGCTGACCCTGTACCACAGCTCTCCAAACCCAAATTCCTCTCAGAGAGAGCTGGTCTCCAAGGAGTACTGATGCAAAGGCTTGCAGGAGGGACAAGCCACAGACAGACAGAGAAAGACCAGCTAACACCAGAGATAACCAGATGGTGAAAGGCAAGGGCAAGAACATAAGGAACAGAAACCAAAGCAACTTGGCATCATCAGAACCCAGTTCTCCCACCACAGCGAGCCCTGGATACCCCAACACACCAAAAAAACAAGACTCAGATTTAAAATCACTTCTCACGATGATGATAGAAGACTTTAAGAAGGAAATAAATAACTCCCTTAAAGAAATACAAGAGAAGAAAGGTAAACAGCTAGAAGCCCTCAAAGAGGAAATACAGGAAAACACAATCACACAGGCTAAGGAAATGAACAAAACCATCCAAGATCTAGAAATGGAAATAGAAACAATAAAGAAATCACAAAGGGAGACAACTCTGGAGATAGAAACTCTAGGAAAGAGATCAGGAGTCACAGATGCAAACATCACCAACAGAATACAAGAGATAGAAGAGAGAATCTCAGGTGCAGAAGATACCACAGAAAACATTGACACAACAATCAAAGAAAATGCAAAATGCAAAAAAGCTCTTCACCCAAAACATCCAGGAAATCCAAGACACAATGAGAAGACCAAACCTAAGGAAAATAGGTATAAAAGAGAGTGAAAATTCTCAACTTAAAGGGCCAGTAAATATCTTCAACAAAATCATAGAAGAAAACTTCCCTAACCTAAAGAAAGAGATTAACATAAGCATTCAAGAAGCCTATAGAACCACAAATAGATTGAACCAGAAAAGAAATTCCTCCCGTCACATAATAGTCAAAACAACAAATGCACAAAGCAAGGAAAGAATATTAAAACCAGTAAGGGAAAAAGGTCAAGTAACATATAAAGGCAGACCTATCAGAATTACACCAGACTTCTCACCAGAGACTATGAAAGCTAGAAGATCCTGGACAGATCTCATACAGACCCTATGAGAACACAAGTGACAACCCAGGCTGTTATACCCAGCAAAACTCTCAATTACCATAGATGGTGAAACCAAGATATTCCAGGACAAAACCAAATTTACACAATATCTTTCTACAAACCCAGCCCTACAAAGGATAATAGATGGAAAATGCCAACACAAGGAGGGAAACTACATCCTAGAAAAAGCAAGAAAGTAATCTTTGAACAACCCCCCAAAAATATAGCCACATAAACAAAAAAATAACATTGAAAATAAGAGGAAGCAACAATTACTATTTCTTAATCTCTCTTAACATCAGTAGACTCAATTCCCCAATAAAAAGACATAGGCTAACAAACTGGATACATAAACAGGACCCAGCATTTTGCTGCATACAGGAAATACACCTCAGAGTTAAAGACAAACACTAACTCAGACTAAACGGCTGGAAAACAATTTTCCAGACAAATGGTCCCAAGAAACAAACAGGAGTAGCCATTCTAATATTGGATAAAATCGACTTTCAGCCAAAAGTCATCAAAAAGGATAAGGAAGAACACTTCATTCTCATCAAAGGAAAAATCTACCAAGAAGAACTCTCAATTCTGAACATCTATGCTCCAAATGCAAGGGCACCCACATTCATAAAAGAAACTTTACTACAGCTCAAAGCACACATTGCACCTCACACAATAATAGTAGGAGACTTCAACACCCAATTATCATCAATGGATAGATCTTGGAAACACAAATTAAACAGAGACACAGTGAAACTAACAGATGTTATGAACCAAATGGATTTAACAGATATTTATAGAACATTTCACCCTAAATCAAAAGAATATACCTTCTTCTCAGCACCTCATGGTACTTTCTCCAAAATTGACCATGCAATTGGTCACAAAACAAATCTCAACAGATATAGGGAGATTGACTTAATCCCATGTCTCCTATCAGATTACTACGGATTGACATTGGTCTTCAATGGCAACAAAAACAACAGAAAGCCCACATACACATGGAAGCCGAACAATACTCTACTCAGTGATAATTTGGTCAAGGAAAAAATAAAGAAGAAATCAAAGACTTCCTAGAATTTAATGAAAATGAAAGTACAGCATACCCAAACTTATGGGACACAATGAAAGCAGTGTTAAGAGGAAAACTCATAAGTTTGAGTGCCTTCAAAAAGAAACTGGAGAGAGCATACACTAGCAGCTTAACAGCACACCTGAAAGTTCTAGAGCAAAAAGAAGCTAATATACCCAAGAGGAGTAGAAGGCAAGAAATAATCAAACTCAGCTGTGAAATCAGCCAAGTAGAAACAAAAAGAACTATACAAAGAATCAACAAAACCAGGAGCTGGTTCTTTGAGAAAATCAACAAGATAGATAAACCCTTAGCCAGACTAACCAAAAGGCACAGAGACAGTATCTAAATTAACAAAATCAGAAATGAAAAGGGAGATATAACAACAAAATCTGAAGAAATTTAAAAAAATCATCAGATTCTACTACAAAAGCCTATACTCAACAAAATTGGAAAATCTGTATGAGATAGAGTATTTTCTAGACAGATACCAAATACCAAAGTTAAGTCAGGATCAGATAAACCAATTAAACAGCTGGATAACCCCTAAAGAAATAGAAGCAGTCATTAATAGCCTCCCAACCAACAAAGTCAAGGACCAGATGGGTTTAGTGCAGAATTCTATTGGATCTTCAAAGAAGACCAATACTTTTCAAAACATTCCACAAAACAGAAACAGAAGGAACACTACCTAATTCATTCTATGAGGTCACAGTTACACTGATACCAAAATCTCACAAAGACCTAACAAAGAAAGGAAACTTCAGACCAATTTCCCTCATGAATATCAATGCAAAAATACTCAATAAAATTCTCGAAAACCAAATCCAAGAACACATCAAAACAATCATTCATCACGATCAAGTAGGCTTCATCCCAGGGATGCAGGGATGGTTCAATACCAGGAAATCCATCAATGTAATCCACTACATATACAAACTCAAAGAAAAAAACCACATGGCCATGTCATTAGATGCTGAAAAAGCATTTGACAAAATTCAACATCCCTTCATGATAAAAGTCTTGGAAAGATAAGGAATTCAAGGCCCATACCTAAACATAGTAAAAGCAATATACAGCAAACCAGTAGCCAACATCAAACTAAATGGGAAGAAACTTGAAGCATTCCCACTAAAATAAGGGACTAGACAAGGTTGTCCACTCTCTCCCTATCTATTCAATATAGTACTTGAAGTTCTATCTAGAGCAATTAGACAGCAAAAGGAGGTCAAAGAGATACAAATTGAGAAGGACGGAATCAAAATATCACTATTTGCAAATGATATGATCGTATGCTTAAGTGACCCTAAAAACTCCACCAGACAACTGCTACAGCTGATAAACAACTTCAGCAAAGTGGCTGGATACAAAATTAACTCAAACAAATGAGTAGCCTTCCTATACTAGATGGATAAACAGGCTGAGAAAGAAATTAGGGAAATAACTCCCTTCACTATTGTCACAAACAATATAAAATATCTTGGTGTGACTCTAACCAAGCAAGTGAAAGATCTGTATGACAAGAACTTCAAGTCTCTGAAGAAAGAAATTAAAGAAGACCTCAGAAGACAGAAAGATCTCCCATGCTCATGGATTGGCTGGATTAATACAGTTAAAATGGCCATCCTGCCGAAAGCAATCTACAGATTCAATGCAATCCCCATCAAACTTCCAACTCAATTCTTCATAGACTTAGAAATAGCAATTCTCAAAATCATTTGGAATAACAAACAAACAAACAAAAACAGGATAGCAAAAACTATTCTAACAATAAAAGAACTTCTGGGGGAATCAGCATCCCTGACCTCAAGCTGTACTACAGAGGAGTAGTGATAAAAACTGCATGGTATTGGTATAGTGACAGGCAGGTAGATCAATGGAATAGAATTGAAGACCCAGAAATGAACCCATATACCTATGGTCACTTGATCTTTGACAAAGGAGCTAAAACCATCCAGTGGAAAAAAGACAGCATTTTCAACAAATGATGCTGGCTCAACTGGAAGTCAACATGTAGAAGAATGCAAAATGATCCATTCCTATCTCCCTGTACAAACCTCAAGTCCAAGTGGATCAAAGACCTCCACATAAAACCAGATACACTGAATCTAATAGAAGAGAAAGTGGGGGAAAAGTCTCGAACACATGGGCACAGGGGAAAAGTTCCTGAACAGAGCACCAATGGCTTATGCTCTAAGATCAAGCAAGAATCAACAAATGGGACCTCATAAAATTGCAAAGCTACTGTAAGGCAAAGGACACTGTCAATAGGACAAAACGGCAACCAACAGATTGGGAAAATATCTTTACCAGTCCTATGTCTGATAGAGGGCTAATACTCTAATAGATACCAAGAACTAAAGAAGCTAGACTCCAGAGAACCAAATAACCCTATCAAAAAATGGGGAAGTGAACTAAACAGAGAATTCTCAACTGAGGAAACTCGAAGGGCCGAGAAGCACCTAAAGAAATGTTCAGCATCCTTAGTCATCAGGGAAATGCAAATCAAAACAACCCTGAGATTTCACCTCACACCAGTCAGAATGGCTAAGATCAAAAACCCAGGTGACAGCAGATGCTGGTGAGGATGTGGAGAAAGAGGAACACTCCTCCATTGCTGGTGGGATTGCAAGCTGGTACAACCACTCTGGAAATCAGTTTGGCGGACCCTCAGAAAATTGGACCTGAGGACACAGCTATACCACTCCTGGGCATGTACCCAGAAGATGTTCCAACATGTAATAAGGACACATGCTCCACTACATTCATAGCAGCCATATTTATAATAGCCAGAAGCTGGAAAAAAAAAAAAAAAAACAAGATGTCCCTCAACAGAGGAATGGATACAGAAAATGTGGTACATTTACACAATGGAATACTACTCAGCTATTAAATACAATGACTTCATGAAATTCGCAGGCAAATTGATGGAACCTGAAAATATCATCCTGAGTGAGGTAACTCAGTCACAAAAGAACAAACACGGTATGCACTCACTGATAAGCAGATATTAGTCCAAAATTTTGGAACAGCCATGATTCAATTCACAGCAACTGTTGGACTGAGCGTGGGGTCCCAGGTGGAGGAGTTGGAGAAGGGATTGAAGGAGCTGAGGGAGTTTGTAGCCCCATGGGGAGGGAGCAACAGTGTCAACTGGTTAGGCCCCAGTGCTCTCAGGCTCCCAGAGACTGGACCACCAACCAAAGAATCCATATGGAGGGACCCATGGTGCTGGCCACATATGTGACAGAGGAGGGCCTTGTTGCCCATCAATGGGAGGAGAGGCCCTTGGGTCTGAGAGTGTTAGATGCCCCAGTACAGGGAAATGCCAAGGAGGGAAGGGGGAATGGGTGGGTGGGTGGGTGGGGGAGCACCCTCCTAGAGTCAGGGAAGTGGAGATGGGATAGGGGGTTCCCAAAGGGGAGACCTGGAAAGGGGAAAACATTTGAAATGTAAATAAAGTATCAAAAAAAAATGTGCTCCCCAAAGAAGACAAAAGTCCATTACACACACACACACACACACACACACACACACAGAGTCCCATAGTGTATTATGAATAGGTGCCCATGAGACAGAACAGGCACATCTACAGACAGAATACAGTCTCATGGTGCTTACGGTGGGGGCCCTGGGAGTTTCCTTTGAGTTCTTGAAAATGTTTTAAGTTGACTATGATTGTGGCTAAACACCTGTGAATTTCCTAAAGGCAACTAATCAATGTATTTCAAATGGGTAAATCACACTTGTGAATTACATCTTGATAGGACTGCTAAAGACTGTATGAGCATTATGACGTGTGTATATATGTTATCAAGAGCTTAGCAATGGACTGAATTCTAGTTCCTGGGTTGGCATTTGTTTAAATTAGTTGTCACATTTGAAAACTAGAGAGAGCTTATATAAAAGGCCAACCTCCGGACAACCAGAATCTCTGGTGTAAACATCTACACTTTTCTGCCTGTGTATATGTGCCTGGCAGCTGGTTGCTTGAGAGCCCTTGAGATGGGATCTGAGTTCTTGCAGGCAGCTCATCTTGCTGATGTGTCTTGGTCATCATATTGTGTTAGATCCTTACTAACTCAATAGATATTTGTTGAGAGGTGCTGGCGCCACCCACTCCCTCCTTTTCCTGCCCATTACCCTGCACGAACTTTCTCCACTGCCTTCTGCCTTCCCCTCAAGTCTTTTCTGTCATTATTATTGTAAAACTTTTCACTCAGCTACACCATCTTCTGTTGATTCTGCTAGTTTTCCGAGTCAGCTGTTTCATTTCTCCTGTCCATTTTAGCCCACAAACCTGCCAACGGTGATCTATATTCTCTGCCATTTCTTTGGCTCCCACTCAGTGAGCTGGTTTCAATTTTGGCTTCTCTTAACCTACTAAAAGTTTTTGCTATAGTTCACTAACAGAGCTAAGAAATCCAATTTAATATATTTCTCCCAAGTCTCACTGTCTTCAACACCTTGTCATTTTTCTGCCTAGGAAATATATATATATAAAACTGAAAAAGAAAAGAATTCTTGGTGTGCTCATCTAGAGTAGTCATGTCGAAAACCTATGGAATGTGAGTTTTCCTTTCCTCGCACATAACTTTCCTGACATTCTATAGACCTCCTTCTGGGCCTAACTGCCCAACCACTGTGCACTGGATCTGACCATTCATTCAACAATCAGTAAAACCAGTCTGTGTGGAGAAAGCCTCTGTCCTCAAGGAGTTTACAGTCAGGTGAAATACAGGAAGAGTGTAGAATTGCCAACATGATATAATTCATATAGATACGTTATAGATGATATAATATGATATAATGAAGAAATTGTGTTTCTCAGAGACCACACAACAAAGGGAGGTGAGCTGCGCAGGTGGGTCGTGAGGGAGGAGGAGACACAGCTTCAAGTTACAGGTGGGTTCCGCTAATCCTTTACTTTCTCATCACAGAGTAGAGGGATGGGGAGGGAAAGGGGGAAAGACAACAATCTAGACAGTGGGAAAACACCCAAAATAGTATATGAAGTGCGTGAAAAAGGGCCAATAAAGTTCAGAAGTAGAAAACAATGAGGCTAGTAGATAAGTTCGAGGCTCCTTGGTCATAGTACAGTTGAATTACCCTGAGGGCATAGCATAAGGTTGAAAGCAACAGAGACTCCTAAGGAACTACAAAGCCACTGCTGCCACCGGTAAGGAATCTAGAATGCAGAGCTCCAGAGAAAAGAGAGGGTCTTCAGAAAGTACACTGTTCATGTGGGATAGGGGAGAGATAGTGGCAGAGTCTACAAATATTTAGACAGTAAAACCAATTAATTACAATGTATTGATATATTTTATATATTACATATTACATATATTCATTATAATATTTTGCATTTATATATCATGTAACATTGTTGTAATACATAATACAAACATTATATACTAATATAAGCATTATATATATTGATATATTAAATATATTTATATTAAAAATCTTTAGTAGCGGCACACTAGTAAAGTGCTTGTTTATAATGTGCAAGGCTCCGGGATTCCATCCCCAGCACCACAACATGCAAATACTTTCTCAGAACAGCTACCTACTCAGGACTGGAAGCCAACCTCTGATGGATATTTACCTTTGTAGCTTCTCTCACCTCACACTTCTGTTTCTAGCTCCGTGGCTTATTTGCCATTCGACTGACAAACTCTATACCCATCAGACAGCTGGTGAAACTCATGTGCGTTCATTAAAGGGCTAAGGTAAAGAGGGCCATGCCAAGAAACTCTATACTGACATGATGTCAACGGACAAAGAATGGGAGATTCATATGCTTTCCTTGGTGGCCATATGAAATGGAAATTATTTCATAGTGAGGCAGAGAAGTTGCTTCAAAGTCTTTGAGGCTTCTGCGTCATCTACAGAAGTTACATTTCAGATATGACTTCCAGAGGTTGAGGACTGCTGAGGAATCTGTTGGGAGAGATGAAGAAGAACATTATCACTGGCTCAGAATAGCCATTGTCAACTGCCTGGGCAAGCTAAGGTCGGGAAGGAACCACCTGACAAGGACTGGAGGGTCCAGCAGAGACTTCTGTCCTTCCAAACCGTGGCACAAGACAAGTTGGGAGTTCAGATCTTTCTTTTCCTTCCCTTCTCGTCCCCCCACCCCCACCCTCTTCTTCTCTATGAGAAAGGGTAAGGAGATATATCAGGCCTTAAAATTCAAACCTGTTGATTTGGTGACCCCAGTCCTAAAACTGCTTTTATGGCAAATGTAATGTAGAATGTCTGGAATGAGTTGTCACCACAGTTCCCAGGGATGGAACTCGGGTCACCGGGCTTGTGTGGCAAGCATTTCTACCTACTGAGCCATCTTGCGAACCCCATGGCACTACTTTTGTGTAATAGATAATCATCTTCAGTGAAAGGAAGATTTTCCTTTAACCTGAGATGTTGACGATGCTGTTCTTAACAGCCTTGCTAGGATTCGCTCCAGTCTGAGCTCCTCTTCTATTTTACTGTATCTTCTAGAAGGCCAGCTGCTGTGAACTTAGAGTAACAAAAGAGGCAACATCTGCCAGCGATTATGCATTCTCCACATTCACAAGAAGTAAGAGCAACTGACTCAGGCAAGGACTGTGAGCAATCGGCCCCTGACCGTGGACTCAGTGTCAGAGCTCACCGTCGGGACAGGGCCCTGGCACTGAGTAATTTCAAATTGGATGAAAAAGTGAAGCATAATGAGACACCACAGCTTCCCCAGCACACACTGTAGGCTCCACCACACAGGCAGAGCTGAGTATGAGAGGTGAGAAACTCCGTCCTCTGGAGCAGACAATATAAAACACTGTTTCAGCAAGATGAAACCTCTTTTTCTTAGTCATCCCCAGCACTGAAGCTCCCAGTGTTAGGTTTTCCTGCCTGGCTGTCTAAAAGCACACCGGTGGGTCTGGTATCACTTTGCAATACAAGTCAAAACAAGAAAAGAATGCTAAGTTAGAACATTCCTCTACATTAATAATGGTTTCTAGTTTCGCTTCTCCCCATCACCGTTCTTTTTTGTTGTTGTTGTTGTTTGTTTTTTGTTTTTTGAGACAGGGTTTCTCTGTGTAGCCCTGGCTGTCCTGGAACTCACTCTGTAGACCAGGCTGGCCTTGAACTCAGAAATCCACCTGCTTCTGCCTCCCGAGTGCTGGGACTAAAGGCATGCCATTTTTAGTCAGTCAACAAAGAAGCCAACGGGATAGCAGGGACTCTTCCTGAGTGTGGGCCGGCTTAGTGCTGCCTGCAGGGCCTCGCTGAGGAAGCGTGGTATGAAGACAAAGAGCTGAACAGAAGGCATGACCCGGTCTTCTCAACTGGATCCCTCACGAAGGAAGGATGATCATTGAAGGGGTCCTAGCTTCCCTGAGCATGCCAAACATGGCACTGGCCGCCCTTGTCCTTCCCCCATTCCCTCTGCCTTTGCTTTAAAAAAAAAAAAAAAAGATTATATTTCTAATGCTAGCCCCCAAGGTCTATCTACTTATTTGGCCACTTGCACCTCCTGAGGCTGACTACTAAGATCCAGCTATCAAAGTATTGTAAGTTCAGCAATCCAAAGCCGCCACCCCCACCCCAACCCCATCCCCACCCCCCCACCCCCCAGCCCCCCACCCCCACCCCCGCTCACCTAATTAACATGCCCAATTAAAATTCAGGAACTCATCCAAAAGTGGGATTTCCTGTTTTACTTTTAAACTGCCATTTGCCTATGGCCCATATCTGTCTCCTCTCAATCTAGAGGCAGTCCTTTGTCCCTCCAGGACAAATCTCCCTTCTTCCTCTCCCTTGGTCCTTTCCTCTTCTTTTTCTTTTATCTCCTGATGTTGTCTTTTATTTGCTGCCCTTTGTCTTGTCCCTCTGGGACAAATAAATCTCCTTTGTGCTGAGAATTTGGTCTTGGGTGTCTTGGTCCGATTCCGCGGTCCGTAAACCACCGTTTGTTGTATTTCATGAAGCTCTGTGTGGCAAATGCTGCTTCCAATAGCTCCTTTATCTCATGTAGCTCTTCACTAACTAGTTCTTTAAAGATTAGAAAGCCAAGGGCCACTCGAACAAGTCGCTGGGGTAGCTAAGAAGGTAGGAGGAAGCAGAAGCAGAGATCCACCTTACCTGGCTTTCCCATCCTCTCACGTTTCATCATAACTGATCAGATGCAAGGACGATGTGCAAGCCATTGTCCAGGCAGGGTGGCCATTGTCCACTCAGGGTGGCTGCAGGAATGGTGCCAGCATGTGGACCAGCTTCCAACGGGGACCTCTTCTGCTCCTATTGGTTCCCTCTGACCTGCGCTTGTGGCAAGGATTCTTGTGCTCAACTACTCCATTTTCTCTCGGTTACTTGAAGGCCTTTGAGGCTATGTAAGGCTCCAGGGACATGCCAAGAGTATTTTTACCTCAGTTCTTTTGACTGATTTTCTTTTCTTACTTCAATTTACCAAGAGGAGAGAGAGAGAGAGAGAGAGAGAGAGAGAGAGAGAGAGAGAGATCTTAAATTACTTTGTGGTACCCACAAGGGGCGTTCTCCTTCCTGACTTTAATATTTAAATAAAAAGTTCTCGTGGATAATCAAATGTTGTAGAGTTGGGAAAATATTTGATTCTACAATTTCTCACTGCCACACCTACACATAAATTATAAAACAACCTACTATTAAGAACAATGGCTCATAATAACAAGGAGAAAATCAGACTAATCCTGGCCTCCAAAGATTCTGACACACCACACCATCTGCCCACCCAGAACTCTGCCAGTCTCTCTAGAAGTAAAGTAACCTTGTTACTGTCACACTCCCGTTGGCTAAGTACAGCTGGGGACTTTGTTAATGATGTTGGACCTAGTAGAAACAGCACTCCAGAGGGTTTGTGTTTTTATTCAAGCCCAGGATGGCCTTGAACTCCAGGTTCTCATACCTCAGCTTCCAGTGCTGACATTACAGGAGTACATCACCTCCTCCAGCCCAGAGGGATTCATTTTGAAATCTTTAGCCTTATCTTATGTGTCATAGTGTGTGCACATATCTTAGCTAAATTAACTATCAGATGGGTTTCTGGCCTTTAAAAAGCTCTCTCTAGCTTTTGACATAAACTTGGCCTCATCTCTATTCTATTAATTTGTTCTCACAGATTCCCTTCCTCACATACAATTTCTTTGCTTTAGTTCCTTAGGCTTTGACTCTCCATCCCTAGGCCTCCAGTTGTTAGTCTGAGGTTTGACTATTCCCTTAAAGACTCTTGAATTAAAAATTTGGTCTCCAGAATAGCACTGCAAGGATGGGTAGGTCAGAGGTGGGTTCTTCTGAGAGCTCTTTGAGTCACTGAAGGCATCCCCAGGAATCCTGCCCTCTCTTTCCTTCCTTGTTCCCTCACTTGTCATAAAGTGAGTGGGATTACCTCTACCACATGTCCCCGCCATGAGCTACTGCTTCATCACAGGCCCAAATGCAGTGGGACCAATCACATGTGGATTGGGACCTCCAACCTGAGCCAAACTAACTTTTCTTCTTTATAAGCATCCCAGACATTGGCTACAGTAATGGCAAACTGACTGATGCCCATCCCTCACTGAACATCAACAGTCCCAGCACTTCCAGCCCCATCCCTTCTCACTGTCATGAGAATGACTACAAGACATTTCATAGGTAAATCTTAGCCAGGAAGACTACATCAGAAAGTTCCCTTTTACAACTAACAGAAAGGAAAATTGAACCCCATGGTCAATACGATTTCCTCTGAGACATTTCTATTTCCAGCCTGTCTAAGGTTTCTATTCTAGGTTCCTGTGACTGGAAAAGCTAGACTGTCATAGACCACATATAGACTTTGTAATTTACAGACGTACATGTAAAGGCTGTGCTTTTGATTGTAGGTGGGGTGGAGGAAATTGGCCAAAATTATGCCAAAATCCACCTGTTCAACCTCAAGGTTGAGCACTAAACACTTGATATAGAGCTTATATTTGGAAGTATCTGGGAAGGATTGACTGTTTCACTGGAGCCATAAAGAAACTTTGAACAATGTTCATGCTTGCATGTAGCTCAAGCTGTTTGGTGCTCCTCCCTGCCGACTGCACAGAAGGTATATGAATAGCTACATCACTCTTCCTTTCAGTCTCCCCAACACCTACTTATCATCTCCTGTGTACCAAAAGTTCATGGCCTATGTAAGTGCTCTATTAATACTGGCTATGATTGACATGAATAGAAGAAATTTTCATTGTGATCACAGCCTCTCAGGGTTTACAGGGAGTTCCAAGATAATCACAAATCTTTGTGTTGAGTAGCTCCAGAAACGGGTAAGATTTATTTTAATTTGGAAGAGAATAACATCCAATTTAAATATAGATTATTAGCCACCTACTATACACGTCAGAAATGTCATTTTGCAGAATGTCTCTTCTGTATTTAGAATCCAATCAGAAGAAAATTCAGCCTGAGTTGAAGGAGTTTTGGTTTTTGGGGCTTTGGGAGGGATGTTTTTGTTTTTATCTGAGAGAACACTGCATGAGTCAAGGTCAAAAGTGCTCCTTGAAGTTGACATCTCACTTTAAAGAAGTGAATGGGGTGGGAAATTCAGAGACAATTTATGGGAATATTAAACTCCAGTAAACTCATGCTTTGAACTAATGTGTGTGTGTGTGTGTGTGTGTGTGTGTGTGTGTGTATGTATTTACATGTGTGGGCATGCGTGCATATGGAGACCAGAGGCTGATTTTTCAGGTTACTTCCTCAGTCACTGTCCATCTTGCTTTTTGAGACAGGGTGTCTCATTAAATCTGGAACTCATCGATTCACACTAGCTCACCAACAAGCCTCAAAGATTCTTCAGGTTTTTTTCTCCTTAGTGCCAGCTATAGAGGCCAGTGTCACTACAGCTGGCATTGTTACATGGTGCTGGGCCTCAGATTCAGGTCCTTAGGCTTACATAGTCCTTTTTAAAAAATATTTAAACAAAATTATACATTTCATAACATCTCAGCAAAGCAAAGCACAATATCACATTAGCCTTTTAAAGCCTAAGGAGCAGGTTTTCTGTGCACACAAATCCCTACTCCTGTGCTTAAAGCTCAACAGCTAAGCTAAGGTCTGCTAGGGTGATGGGTGATGTAGCCTTTGGCTCATCCTCCTTGGTGGGGATTCCACACTGTTTTCTTCAAAGCAAGATCGTGATGGCAGAACAAACTCAGTTAGCCTTGATACATACCTACATCAAGCTTGAGTGGAGAGCAATGCTGGATACCACAAGCAGAAAAGAAATCTCTAGATCATTACCATTTGATCCATGAATTCCATTTCCGTGTATGATAGTCAAAAGAAGATGTATCTGCTTGCCATATTCACTGAAGCATTATTCATAAGAACCAAGTCATAGAACCAATGTAAGTATATCTCAAATTCAGGAAAGGGTAAAGAAAATTGCCTGTCTGTAGCCACATGAACTAGAATGTCATTCAGCCTAGGTAAGGAGAAAACCCAGTCATTTGCAACAGGCACTGGAGGCATAGTACTAGATAAAGTAATCAGGGATGGTACTAAACTAAGTAACCAAGGGATAGTGCTAAACAATGTAACTCAGGCCTGGGAAGACAAACATAATATGTCTTCACCTACACTTGAAACCTTAAAAAGCCCAGCTCCTAGATGGTAGTTACCAGAAGTTAGGGAGTAGAAGAAATGAAAAGATGTTGACCAAAAGGTATAATGTTGCAGTGGACAGGAGGAAGAAATGACAATGTTTCTGGTGATAGATCTGGTGATTGATCTATTCAGTCAATCATTTTCCACTAGGTACATATGGCATCCCTCTGTACTTGATAATTATATGCAATGACAATTTTCCAATATACAATTAAAAATAATAAAAGAGATTATTGGGAGGGAAATGGAAAGCTCCTAGATTCCACGGCAAAGCTGTCAAAGCAGAGGAAACCATAGGTATCTAGACAGGATCCAAGCTGAGATCATGCTACAAGCTAAATCCACTTCAGTCATGGATTTAAGTCACCCAAGATTCAAAGTCTGTGATGAGAGCTAGCCCTCATTGGACTGGCATCCTGGCTGTCCAGGGCCTTTTCAGAATCCATAGTAGCAATGGACCTCACTGTCTCTCAAGGCTCAGATGTCTCCGGTACAAAGAATTTTTATCCTGGATAGTTAAACATAGATTATGGTATTGTTTTTATTACATGCAGTTGAGAGAGAGAGAGAGAGAGAGAGAGAGAGAGAGAGAGAGAGAGAGAG
>JADRCH010000035.1:138304-164411 GCA_019843965.1 Rhynchomys soricoides
AGAGAGAGAGAGAGAGAGAGAGAGAGAGAGAGAGAGAGAGAGAGAGACTCCAAGCTTCTATTAATTAATAATCGATATGGTTTAATGGAATCTTTTTTTTTTCAGTTACTACCATGGTCTGAGGCTCTAGTTTCCCAGAAGTCCCTTAGATTTCAGTGGTTTGGGGGCAACTCTTTTCCCTTGTCTACTCTTCTAAACCACAAGGAAAGAAACCCCAGATTTGTGAAAACAGAAAGTCTGCTTCATTTCCCCAATTGTGGCTGTAATGAATCACTTGCTAATAAAATGAAACGCTCAGCTCAAATTAAATATGCCCAGAGCCAAGTACACTTAAGACAGCACACTCCCCTTGATTTACAGCAAGAGAGAACAGCAGTCATCACTTTGCACCATCTCCCTTGTCTGTCCTCTTACTGGATTCCTCACAAAACCTGAGATTTGTAAATGGGGGTACTGTCACGAATGAATGGATGGTCCCTTGAGACCCAGCCCTCCAAAGCAGAGCTGATCATCTATGTAGCTTTGAGGAAACTGGCCTCAGGAATGAAAGTTAACAAAATGCATAAAGGGAGCATTGATGAAATAGAAAACTAACTTAAATTTCAAAACCATCCCTTACAAAGGCCTTCCATGTACATGAAACTCCTGTGTGAGCATCCAGATATTAGTCTCTTTTTAAAGATGAGAATATTTGAGTTTAAATGGTTAGTTTAAAAATCATGAGCTCCCAAAATCTAGGTCTCTTAATTCCAATGAAAACCTGTCGGGTTGAGGGACCTATGCCTCAGTGCCATTACTAGTTGGACAAACAGCCCTGTTACCAGCCTGTAGAGAGGAGATATGGGGATCAACACTGCTGCAGAAATGGCAAAGAGAGAGTTGCTTGGATACAAAAGGAGGAGGGTTCTGCTTTTGAGGATGAACCCCATAAGGTTGGTTGTTGCTTGATGCTAAGATAGTCTACTTAAAGTCATGACCAGGCAAGCAAATCTGTTCTGCCTTTAGAAGGAAACAGTTACCTATTAACAGGTACCTCTTCCTCACATGGGTTGAATACATGTGTGCCTGGAGTGGCAGATCCCATTGCAGTGGAAGGAGCCCAGCTTTGGACTAGAGAGGTTAAGATGAGGCGTGCTGAGATGTCTGTGGGCCCTACCAGTGATTTGAGACAAGGAAGGAGGGAATCAACACAGGCAACTCTAAGAACACAGATACTGGAGTTTTCCTCCTGCCCTGAAAACCTGAGTCAGTGCAGCTACTCCAAATGCTTAGGGCCCTGAGCAAGGCCCTGGAGGCACCACTTCCCTAGAGCACAGGATCAGTAGACCAATTGCCCTTCTTCACACAGAGAAACGACTATAACGATGCTGAGACAATGGGTTTACCAGGATCCAGTTCATCAGCTTTCTTACTGGTTTTGACGGCCTCAGAGGAGCTCAAAACCTGCTCCTGGCTGTCAGCTTACTAAAAGCAGTGCAGACAAGCCGGGGCTCTGTTCATCTGGATAGCAGGGCACAGCATTAAAATGTTCAAGTTGCAAAGCCTGGAAGCAACTGTCTGGCTCTGTTCCTAGGCCACTGAGCTGACTCACTGGCATGTAGGCACTGGCTAAGATTAATCTCTCCCCAGTGCCATAGGTAGTGACCTTAAATTTGCAGCTTGAAATTGCTATAGTTGGAATATTTGCATCATGGAAATACACAAAGGTCACAAGTCAAAACCTTAATTTTCACAGAGTCAGTTATACAGCAATTCCTCGTGTTTCTTTTCCGTCATTAAACAGTCCCTTTCCGTGTCATGGAGGCAGCCAGAAGGTCTGTGGAAATCACCCTTAATTTCTCCTCTCTTGTGTAGTTTGGGTAACTGCTGCTTTGAGGTCACTACTAAGATCTCTTACTCTATAATCAAGTAAATGTGTTGTACTGGAAAATCCAACACCCTGAAGCACCCTTTATGGAAGTAATCCTATCTTGTGCTTTTAATCTCACGGTCAGGATGCATTGAGTTTAGCGATCCAAGCACATACAATGAAGGTGCTAAATATTTGGCTGATTTTCACAAGCCAAAGACAAAACATCTTCTTTGTACAGTGCACAATGTAGCCAGAGCAGCACTAGCTCCAAGCCCCACCTCCTCCTTGTAAAGAAGGCCACCACTGGGTGCTTGACTTCTGCTCCCACACCTTTCCCTGAGAAAGGGAGTTGGTGGGATAGCTAGAGGTACAAGAGAGGCTGTCTCCTCTTTTCAACTCCAGTGAGCAGTGTGCTTGTTGTTGTTGGCAAATGTCTAAAGGGGAGACAGTGAAACAAAGAGCGAGGGAAGAGCCGTCTCACATTCCAATATGGCAACGACCCTTCAGTCTTCGAGGGGCCGGAGTGGAGGAAAACGCCAGGCTTGGCTTTTTGGCCAATGCTCTGCCTCCAAAGAGACTGGCATGGGGCAAATATCCAAGCAACATGGTGTTACAAATGCGCCCCTGTGATGGAGAAATTGGTCCAGGGTCAAGTGATAGTTGGCCTGCAACACATCAGGGAGACTCCAAGTCTCCCACAGCAAAGCCCAACAATTCTGCTTTTGCAAAGAAACTCCAGGGGTTAAACTCTAACTTCCGAAAGAAAACCACAGAGCCAACTTGAGCAAGCCTCCTATAGCAACGCTCCCCCGCCCCAACCCACCCCCACCACCGTAGCAACAATCAGTCCGGCTACAGCAGCAAAGTCAAGGTATATATCAATAGCCTAAGACATTCTACAGAGAATAGATAACCTAGCCATCTGTTTGTCAGGTGGTTCTGCCCCTCCCCACCCCACCCCCGTCTTTGGTTTCTGCAGATCACGCCAGACCGAACCCATAGACTTGAGGCTCTCACTTCTGACCCGATGCGATGGTGATGGTGACAGTCCTTGCTCTCGTTATAAAGACCCTGTGTATTTGCATCAGATTGGCTCCTCAGTGGTCCTTGGGGTCCCTGCGACTCGGGCATAATACCATGAGAAATGCAGCCAGAAGGAGTGGTGCGCAGCAAGGTTAGGGAGGAATTTGTCCTCTTGCGGTGATAATCACCATTGCGTCCCATCTCGTTCCCCTTCCCTGTCAGCAGTGTTAGACTTGGGATATAGGAGAGTAGATCAATCAGACTCACTCTAAGCATCTACACTCAAAGTCTACACTGGCTCAAAGAGAGGTCCTTGAATCATACAGATGCTCATATTTACTCAATAAATATTTATTAGCTTATTTAAATAGCGGGTAATGTTGCTGAGATACTATACAATCTGGACAATGGGACAATACAATATAGCTGAGGGTTGTTGGGGAATTTGTTTTTATTTTGACACCAACTTGAGACTCCATAGTGAACACATATATACAGGAGGAAGATGAGTTATGGCCCAACTCTAAGTATTAAAAAAATCCATAAACTATCCAGAACATCTAGCCTAGCCACAATTGATGTTTTTCAGGATGAATAAACAATAAAGCCTCATTAATCCATCTTGAAGAGAAAGCAGAGCATCTGGTTACTGTAATTTAGGAAGGAAGTAGTCATACCGAGTGTAATGTTGGAGCCTTTGTAGAAGGTACTCATCCTGCTGTCTTCAGGCTTCTAGTTGGGTAATTTCAAAGTCCTCCAGTCAACAGGCTTGAAAACTGGACAGGCAGAGAGCTAAGGCAGGAGACAAAGTTGAGATCTACACGAGGATTTATTCACACCGGAACAGTGAGTGGGAAACCCTTGAAGCAGAGCAACAACATAAGCATCTGTTTTGAGAAGCAGATCTCACTGCTGTGTGGAGAATCGATTGAACGGGTCCTAGGAGAGGTGCTGTTGCCGTGGGAACAGTGGGTACCACTGTTTTAACTGGCACACGCGAGACGGTAACTCTTTGAGATGTTTTGAATGTTTCAGCACTAAGAAATGATAACTAGGTGGCTGCAGAGACAGCTCAGTGGTAAAGAACTTTTGCTGCTCTTCCGGAGGACCCGAGTTCAGTTCCCAGCACCCACACTCGATGGCTCACAAACTGCCTGTAACTACAACTCCAGGGCATCCTCTGAGGGGGCTGACATGCATATAGCATACACATAAATTAGGAGAAAAAAAGATAAATCATAAAAATAAACTAATGTTAAAGAAATGATATATACAGTGATGAATAGGTTAATTGTTCCTATTTGTTCATTATCCAAACCTATACACATCTTGAAATATCACATCATATCCCATAAATTTGTAATATTATTTGTTTTAAAAAATTACAGAAAAGAAAAACCCACAATCGTGCTTAGGAATAGAAAAAGGACAATGAGCCTAAAGAGAGAAAAATACCGTGGAGATATTTTAAGAACTAAAAATACCAGCTGTCAGAGACCAAACAGTGGCTTATTAGGAGATGGAGTATAGGTGACTTTTAGGGTGACTTTTTAACGTATGGGTAAATGATGATACCATTTGCCAGAACTTGGAATACTAGAGTAAATCCAGCCGCGTGGATGCTGCACTCAGTTTTGAATATGACCGAATGGGTATTGAAGAAGAAATGGCTAGAAGTAAGCTACGGGATAGATCCCAGTATGTGTGACATACGTCAATATAAGGTTGAAGGGCTGGGCAGAACACGCTGCCCTGGGGAGAACGCATACAACAAGAAGAGCTTAATGGCTGCATAGATGTAAGAAAAACTGGCAAAGAAATGTGAGACAGAGCCTATCTGAGGGTAACCGGACCACAGACGGATGTGCCAAACCCTTTCAGGAAGTAGGGCTGCCTGCAGTGTGCAGGTGTCCTGGAGACAAGGCCTAGGGCTTCCCACCTGCTAGACAAGTTTTGTGCTCATGGACTATAGTCCCAGCCCTAATAGGGATTTCTGACTCCTATTTATAATGTCTGGGATTCCATTCCTAGCTGTAAGACAGATGTGCTAGGTGAAGAATGCAGATTATAATATAATGTAGACATTACGGAATCCAAACAGGAGAAACAGGATGACTACTGCATTGGTGCTCGTTTCTCTGTGCCTTAAAAGACCAAGACAAATTGCTCGATCGTCAATCACTTAGACACTGGTATGTGGTAGCCTTGTTGTATTCAGAAAGCTTTCTAATCACAGAAGGCTCAACTCTAGCTGCTGCGGTGGCCAAATGTGATCACATGCCAGAGAACTGACTCGCAGTTTGATTTTGCAACCTCGAGACCAAGAAATTGGATTTGGCCCAGGTTCTGTTGGATTGTTTCAAATTTTTAGGGGTTTTTCCTCCACTCCGTGATGAACATTTTGGCCTAATGAAACTCCTCAGCGCTCATGGTATTGTGTTTTAAAGCAATGAACAATATTTTCAAATTGCTTTGAATATCATGCGCTCTTGTTAGCGCACCGACAGAGGCTGTTTACCTGAGACCAGAACTTTTCTCCCTGCAAACGGTTTTTTTTTTTAAGAAATGCTGCCACCTAGCAGTCACCCGGGTAATTACAACTTCAGGAGGTAATTGCTTCATGTAGGATTCTGTGCATGTGAGATGATTCTGAATGGCACTTTAAGTGTGGAGTTAATTACTATTTACGAGTGACTTTTCCACAGGTTGAAGTCTTGATAAAATTGAGTGGCAAACAATAGGTTTCTCGAGAGCATCTCACTGGAGGGGAAAATGATGGCCAATGTCAGTGTTTACATTTGTGCAGATAAACCCAACAGCTCACATTAACTATATGCAGCGCTTTGTGCCTCAGTTATAACTTAATAGAGTTGTCTAAAAACAAATAGAAGTTAAAATGAGAGGGGGGGAGAAAGAGAGAGAGAGAGAGAGATCTCCCTTGTAGAGATTCAGTACTTTTATAATGAATACAATGTCTACAGGTGTCTTCTAGGGTGTCTTAGTCAGGGTTTCTATTCCTGCACAAACATCATGACCAAGAAGCAAGTTGGGGAGGAAAGGGTTTATTCAGCTTACACTTCCATGCTGCTGTTCATCACCAAAGGAAGTCAGGACTAGAACTCAAGCAGGTCAATGAGCAGGAGCTGATGCAGAGGCCATGGAGGAATGCTGCTTACTGGCTTGCTTCTCCTGGCTTGCTCAGCTGGCTTTCCTATAGAGCCCAAGACTCTACCAGCCCACAGACGGTACCACTCACAAGGGGCCCTCCCCCCTTAATCACTAATTGAGAAAATGCCTTACAGCTGGATCTCATGGAAGCATTTCTCAACTGAAACTCCTTTCTCTGTGATAACTCCAGCTTGTGTCAAGTTGACACAAAACCAGCCAGTACATAGGGGGAAATTAAGAGCATCTCTCAAAGAGAGACAGCACTTTGACAAGAGAACATCTGCAATCACAAAGGTGTACAGTGTGAACCTGGGTGACATTTTAACATGTCAGGGGTGACTCACTGTCTAAACCATAGCCATTTCATCCTATCTTTTATTATTTGTGTTTTTCTCAAAGGTGAAAAACAAAAATCTGACACTTATTGAATGGAATCTGCCCAGAGACTTAGAAGCACTTTCCAAAAGCTATGATCCAGTCCACAAGACTCTCTCTGTGATGGTGTAGCTGGCCCCAGTCCCATTGTTACTGTCACAAGAGCTATCATGGAGAAATTGACAGACCAGTAAGCACTGGTGCTGGGGTGTAAACCCAGACCACTGGCCCACAGGTTGCAAAGCTTTGCTCTCTTGTCAAAAGGTTTTGCGACAGCAAATAGATGACAGATATTACACAGATAAAATATTTGTTCACGACAAAAAGGTCAATTTCTGTTTTCTAGCTAAGTTGAATGAAATGAGGGGGAAAATATTTTCAAATTTGTCACAGTGGCCTTTGCCTCCAGTTATTATAAATTAGTTTAAAAGTCAAAGTAATTTTCATTTTTTCATATCAATCATTTAAAACTCTAGTATGGGCCCTCTCTTCCGTGCCTGCTAACTTCCTAGACTAGCAGATGCTGTTTCAGTAATGCCAACCCCCCGTTTCAGTGCTTTCTGCTTCTTAGTAATTCCACAGAGCATCCTGGCAGCAACTGCTGCTGTGCATTTAGGTCTTATGGCACGGCACGTGACCACTCATTGTTATCTGGGCATCATACTAGAGAGACAATTTATACAAATGAATACTGACGATGACTTGAATATGCATAGGATCCCACGGAAAGGCTGGCCACAGCACTCTCTACAGCTTATGGTCTACCATGCCCTGTCTCTCAGACTTTAAAGTGTGTTCAACCTCCTGAGAATCTTGTTTAAAGACAGAGCCTGGGGATTTGTTTGTTTTGTTGTGGTGATGGTGGCAGTAATAGGCACTCAGGGGCTTCGTGCATGGCAGACAACCTCTGCCACTAAAGCTGTATCTTAAGTTTGGTTTTTACCTTCAACTATTTTGAGATTGAGTTCCATCCCGTTGCCCAGGCAGGGCTGGAGTTCAATTTGACCCCCCTAGACTGGCCTTGAAATTTCAATCCTCTGGCCATGGGTTCCTGAATCTCTAAGATTACAGGCCTGTCAGCCAGTTCCTATGTGAAAGTGACAGTGGCCATTTGTAGACTACACATTAAGGTCCCAGGTATGAAGACTCCCAGTTTTAATGAGCTTAGAGAAAGAATATGATTTATTACAAAATCAAGGAGAAAACTTTCCCTTTAATTTTTAGATTTTCCTCACATTTTTTATGTGTTTTTAAACAAAGACTCCCACAAAGCTATTTTTAAAAGACCTTTAGGCTGCTGAAATGGCTCAGTTAGTGCAGGCTATTGCTGCCAAGCCTGACAACCTGAGTTCAATTCTTGGAGCCCACATTGTAGGAGAGGACCAATTGCAAGTTATCTTCTGACCTATACACATCTGCCAAGGTATACATATACCTACACATACTCATGAACACACAAACATGAGTGTGGGCACACACACACACACACACACAGTACAGATTAAAATTTAAGCAATAAATGCTTTTTATTTGGTCTTATCAGCTCAAATTTCTTGTTCCCGGGCATCTAAGATTTTCGAATACATACATCTACTCTAAATGGTATTAGAGAATCTGATTCTGAGACGATCTGGTTACCAGAATGCCCATCCCCCAGTCCCATCTTGAGGCAGAAAGGATAGCATAAATAAAGACAGAATTCTGAGTGTGAAGGGACTAAAATCAGACTCAGGATTTCTCGGGAATCACCTCTCAACCCTGGTGGCTCATTTAATAAGATGTTAGATTTCCGAGGCAGCTTAAAGAGACTGGAGGCAGAGACGGGACAGGGTACTGACTGCAACAGCCTGGACCATTTATTTCAAACAGCAGAGGACAGAGGCGAGGGGGTGTGTGAGAGAAGAGAGGGAGACCTTTGGCATTTATGGAGGCGGTTGGAGGATGGGAAGTGAGCTGCAGTTTTGGGGATCTACATGCAAGCCTCCAATTTCTTCCTCCTTGTATTGTCTGCTTCATCAAGACAGGCTATCTCAGGAGACAGTCCAGCCCATGATAGTGGTTTAAGCAGGGCCAGCTAAAACTTCATAAGAATTCTACTTTTTACAACCCAAGTATTCTACCCAAAGCCAGTTTGGAAAGTTCCCGGCTTTACCCAGAGCTCTCTTCCAGGTGCCTTTGTCCTCACCATTTTCTTGGGATTCTCACATCACTAGTTTTGCTGTGCCACGGGGCCTGTCTGTCTATTTAGGGGCACCTGCAGTAGCTCCCTTTTCTGGAGCTTCCTGGAATGTGTTTGCGGGCTTCAGCACATCAGCACTGCCATTCAATCCTCCCTTCTCCCCTCCTTCATCATCTCAGGAGTTACTCTGAATAAATTTCTTAGCCCAGAGCCTATCTTCACATCAGTCTCCCAGGAAAACCAATGACCCACTTTGATTTCAAATGTTGGGAGCACCTCAGCACAGAAGAGTTTAGAGTTCATTCATTCTGTGATAGCAAATAGAAGCAGGGCACAATGAATGAACCGTTAAAGAATCTGTTGCCATACACTTCTAGGAAAGAACTTGGGCTGGGAACACAGCTCAGTGATAGAGCACTTGCCTAGTATGCTCAAAGTCCTGGATCATTCAATTCACACTACTGGAAAGGAGGAAGAGGAGGAAGAGGAGGAGGAGGAGGCAGGGAGGAGGAGGAGAAAAGGAGGAGAAGAAGAGGAGGAGGAGCAACAACTTTCTAATGACTAGAACTGCCAGACAGGACAAGGTGGTCTAGACTAGCTCATGATTAACTTTCCTATTGTTACAGTCATTAGGGAAGAGCTGCTTGTTGCACAAAGGATGTTCTTTCTCTCTCTCTCTCTCTCTCTCTCTCTCTCTCTCTCTCTCTCTTTCACACACACACACACACACACACACACACACACACACACACACGCCCCTACCACCGTATTTACTGAAACATTAAAGACACTGAGCATTCACAACAGTAATTGATTCGCAGCATCAAACTGTTCAGGAAGTCATTCCAGAAAACTAAACTTGATTTCTGTGACCCAAGGTATGTGATACATCTACTCCTTTTCATGTAAGCTCAATAGCATGCAAGACCAGACTGGTCATTACCCACATGCCTCCCTTTAAACCAAAGGATCCATAGCAAACTGGATAAGGCTGTAGACTAATTCTTTCCTTGGTGGCATCGACACCAAAAGTGCTTAAGTTAAACACTCTACAGAACAAAGTCTGCAGCTGATGTTCTAGTGAGTCTTCTCAGCTTATCAACTTTAAAAAGCAACCACAAAGATGCTCATCTCAAAGCCATTCCTTCCTGATTTCATTGTGACACAGGTACACCAAGGACTGAACACACGATTCCCCCTTTCAAGATTCCCATCATATGTAACCAGTATCTCAGACAGTAAAACGAGGAGGTGGGGAAGTTTGGTAGAAAAGTCTACTGCACAATCAGCTTGAGGATCTGTATGTGAAGGAGTGTCTGTCAAATGTTTAAATATTTACTGAGCACCTACCAAGGGTGAGCCTCCCTTGCAAGTGCCAGGGACATAATGGCATGATGCACCCTGGTCCTGGTGTCACAAAGGTTATATTTGTACATATGGAAGAACTTGGCAGGCCTTTCACTATGAGAAGTGATCAAAACCAGGATCACTGCAGGCTTTTTAGAGTGCTTAGCTCAAGCATTTTTGGTGTTGATACCACCAAAGACAGAATTAGCCTAAAGCCTTGTCTAGTTTGCTATGGGTTCTTTGGTTTAAAGGAACGTATGTGAGCAATGGCTAGTGACCAAAGCACTCCTAAAGAGTACCTTAGTGGCCTGGCAGGGGTTCTGACTGTTTGTCTAGCCTATCCTAGAACCTGGGTTTGATCTCTAACACTAAAACAGACAGTACTTGAGGGTCTCCAGACTGTTAGCGTTCTCTTCTTTTTCTCACTCTCAAATCTCTGCAACATCCCTGACATTTTTGATCAGCATTTTTCAAGAAATGTTTGGTTATACTAACAGTGCTCTAAGGAAGATTCATAAATTTTGCAAGATGAATTTCTCTTTCTGTAAAGGCAAGCTCAGCAATATTTGGGAGATTTGAAAACTGACATCGCAGCTGACCTACAGAAGACAGAGGCAGTGGGAGGGACCTCACTGGTGTAAATAAATAGGAGTCTGGAGCTGGGAACCCACTCTTACACTCAGAGCTGAAGGTAGAACTCCACCTCCAGGCAGAATGAGGCTCAGCACAGCAGCCCTGCTTCTCCTACTGGCCAGTTGCCTCTCTCCAGGCCACGGTGAGAACTTTCACTTATGATTTCCCTGGCCTTTAAGCAGAAACCTTTCCCAGCACTTCTTCTTTCACTAAAACTGGGAAGACAGTCTTAACTAAAGAGGGTGGAGGTGTTCAGTTGCTTCTAGGTTTTGAATTGTAAGATTCCTGGGGATTTAACTCTTTAAAACTGGAAGCTTTCAAAGTGTTAAGATCTTTTTACTTATAGAAGAGATGCTGGAGAGTGCGTGTTCGTGTGACATATGTTTAGGGTGTGCATTGCTCAAGTGTCAGCTCAGTCCCCTGTGGGAAGACCTCTTTGCATAGGTCTTCTTCACTCTGCCTCTTCACAATACTCCTTCCCACCAGACCTTGATCTTGGGAGCACAGCATTCTGAGTGTGATTGCACAAGGTCAGGCCTGGCACTCCAAATACAGCAGAGGCGAGAAGCTGACTTCCAGCCTGTGTGGGGGTCCGTCTCTGAGTGACTAGATAAGTACCTAACTAAGTGGCCAGATGTCTGTACAGCTGAAGGGGTGGATGTGTGGGCAGAAAGAAGCACTCAGGAATACAGGATAAATCATTACTCTTAAGATGCAAAAATCCCCCCCCCCATGTTTACTCTTTACAAATCTTCTTCAAAACTCTCATTTCTCTCCTCTTCCATGAATCTTTCCCTAATGGTGGTGGCAAGGTTACCCCTTAGGAAATGCTCCGTCCTCAGCATCAGTACAGTCTGTGCATCGCACCAGTTCTGTGGTGTTCTATTGTTTGCTGTTCAGCCCTTGAGACTGTAAATGCCTTGAGAACTTAACACTTTTACTTATAGAAAAGGATTTGATAAACACCATTTGTTTGTTTGTTTGTTTGTTTAGTTGTTTGTTTGTGGAGACAAGATCACAGTGAGTAACTTTAAACTTAAAAAAAATCATCCTTCCTCAGTCTCTCAAATGCTTGGATTAGCGAGCATCAATTTTTTCTAAAACAAACAAACAAACAAGCAAAAACCCATAGATTTCATGAAAATGCATGGGATGAATTAACCAGTAAATATTGTGGTTGAGTATAGTCCTGAATGTTTATTATTGGTTCTCCTTTTGTAATAATGTATGACTAACATAGAGATCCCACATCTTAAACATAAATGAAAAATCATCCTCCATGTGTTTTCTTAGATAGAGAAGTGAGGGACGTGGACAGATGTGCTAAGAGAAAGGTCTCTGGGAGAGATGCTGGCTGTCTTCAAAAACCTCTGGCAGGATCCGGTCCTCTGCTTTTTGTCCTGGGAGTGGAGATCAGTTGATTTCACACCACGTTAGATGTAACAAAGTTGTGTGCCTAAAGAATTAGCAAGTCACCTGAGTGCCAACATGCCGCTGTGACTGTCAATGAAGGTAGTGATCGTGAAAAGTTAAGTTCATTTTAATTAAGGCTTTGGTAGAAAATATTTGAGAGGACTCAAGGCAAACCAGAAATACACACGCTAAACACATATGCAGCTACAAGTGCTGGCTTGAAATGTTTGACTCTTCAAATGCCATATAAAAAAATTAATAATTCAGTTCTCCATCTAGGTTATATGTCCAGTGGGTTGAAGTGGCTGATTCTGTGTTCACAGGTATCCTGGAGGCCCATTACACAAACTTAAAATGTAGGTGTTCTGGAGTGATCTCAAACATTGTCAATCTGAACCTCATAGATCGGATTCAAGTTATACCCCCTGGGAATGGCTGCCCAAAAACTGAAGTCGTGTAAGTTGCAAGGAAAAAAAATTACATAATTTCTTTCTCCTAGTGAAAATCATATGAATATATTTGCAACCAGTAAATTAGTAAAGTAGCAAGAGTCTCAGAGACCAGCTTGATATTACTAAATATCTGAAATTATTAACAAAAATGTGAGATATTTAAGTATTTTTTATTTATTATTTTAACAATCCAAAACTGTTTTTCCTTTGCTCACTCACTTTCTCGAGCCACTGCACTGAGAGCTGTCTGTGGTGGTTACAAAGGCTGAAGCTGGTTAAGGACGTTAAGTCATGGAAGCTTCAGGAGGCTAACCTGCCTGCCATACCTGAAGGCAGGGATGGAGTCAGGGCTCCATCTCATCTACACAAGGGCTTGAAGGAAGCTGACAGAAGCCTCTTTCTCAGTGCTGGGAACTCGATGTTTATTGGCAGCTTTGCTCTCTCTCTCTCCCTCCTTCTTTACCCCCCCCCCATTCATCTCTTCATGGCCAGTGCTATAGAGGAGACCCAGAATCTCACAGATACTATACCAGCTTTCTCCCATTAAGCCCCAATCCCTTAGAATTTCCTCAGGCTTTGTAAAATGTGTAAGCAACTATGTTCATTTGTCCCATTTTGGAACAAATGCTTTGTCCCTGGGGCCAGGTATATTTGACTTGCAAAGTAGAAATACAAGCTATCAGAAATACATGTAATTTCTTATGGTTTCCTGTTGCTTGGAGACCTTACTTTTTCATTGCAGGGAGAAGCCATAATACCATCTAGGAACTTGATAATTATTTAGGTCGCAGTTCTTGGAAAATGGTTGCTAAAAGTGTGGGTTCTGGAGTTAGACCTTTGCAGAAATTAAGCATCATATATTTGCTGTGCTATCTTGGACACATTGTTTGAACTCTCTGAGCTCCAAGCTCATTGTCAGATGGTGAGAAGGTAATAATTGTTCTAGAACAGAACTTTTGGAAGGATGACTTGAGATGATGACCATATTGCCTGTTACACTTCTCACATGGCACTCAGTGAATACAACACTTGACAAATGCCAACCCTTATCTACACATGTTGGCTCTGCTGTCTATCTATTTCTTACATCAGGAATAGCCTCACCAACTGGTGGCTTGAAGGAAGGTCACTGAGACCAATCAGCTTTGAAACTTCTTCCATGTTAATATATATATATATATATGTGTGTGTGTGTGTGTGTGTGTGTGTGTGTGTGTATTCAAATAGAATGTTTTCAAGTCAGTATTTTCTATATCCTATTTTGTTCCCTTGAGCTCAATGGACAAGCACATTTGAATGATACTGGAATATAACTTTAGAAGTGACACAACTTTGGAGCCACTTGGGTCTTTTTCCAACTCATATAAAGATTATCAACGAGACAGTTGCTTTTGACATATGAAATTCTGTCAACTTTGGATCCCAATGGTAGTCTTCTTGTCCCTCAGGCCTCACACCACAAATCCATTTATTCCAGATTCAAAACTCAAATTTCACTGTTCTATAAATAACCATTTTCATAACCAACTCTCTTTATTATTAACACACACAGCTCACCAAAATGTACAATGTTTGATTTTATTTTTATTTCTTCCCAGGATCTGGACCAAGTTCAAGAATGCTCTATGTATGAATCCTCATGCCAGATGGTTACAAAAAGTATTAAAATTTGTCCGAAAGTAAGTTCAGCATACCATGGGCTTTCCTTAGCCAGCCAAGTTGGAGAATCCTTTACAATTAGGAAACGTTGAAGGACAGGTCTGCTATTGTCACACCTGGGCTAGAACAGGGCTGTCTATTCCAGCAGTTCAGTAAACTGAAGCTAGTGTACACAGCAGCCATTATCTGATGTCCCCAGAGAAAAGCTATAGTTTCCTGTGTGCATTCCTCTAAGTGTAACTTGCTTTGGTTTTTAATTCACAGCAAAAATGTGTCTTCAACTCCCCAAGCTCCAGTGAGTAAGAGAAGAGCTGCCTGAAGCCACCGTCACCTCAAAAGACACCTGCACCCTTTTTAATCCCTGCTCTGAATTTTAGTTATGTTCTTAGTTGAAGAATTTCCAAGAAAATAACTTCCCTCTACAAACAAACATGACTGTAGGTAAAAAACAGTTCTGCAGGAGCTGAGAGGGGCACTCAAGCTCCTTTGCCTACTCAACCCACACTCTTGCTCCTTAAGGAAGGATATTTGAGAACAGGCCTTTAGTGACAACCCACTCCAGATGCATTTGGTAATAGACCTGTTGTTTAATGTTAAACTATCCTAGATTGTAGAGGAATGAAAATTTACATCTCAAATCTGAACTTGTAGCTCATACTAACAAGAGGTATATGAGATGGACTTCAGTTATTTTGCACCCTTGCAAAAGGCAGGCTTCCAAAATAGTCTCCAGGGTTCCTGGGAAGCTGATGCAATACCAGCCTAAGGTGATGCAGAGCAGGTCTCCTTTAGAAAAAAGCTTCATGGGGGAAATAGTCCTTCTGCTTTGAAAGGTTGCTTGTATAAGATTTATTGTCTTGGATTAAAACCAGTAACATTGAAAGATCCTCAGCTTAAAGTTCCAGGCTCTTCAGCAGTATACAAATATCTTCCTCCGCACCGTGACCCTGATGATCTATCTTTATTATTCACATCTTTCACACAGACAAACTACCAGTCTCTTGTATCAAATTTTTAATGTTTCCTACTCATCTAGTATCATTCAATAAACTTAATCAAATATTTTGCTTATGACTGGTGCTTTTTCTTAACAAAAAACTTTCTCATGTTGAGATGTTCTTCAGCTGTTCCCAAAGAGATGTAAGGTTTCAATCATGTTCATTTTTTATCTGCATATCAGAGTCCTTCACAGATGACCCCAAATTATGTCATCCTTGAGACAGTTATACAGTGGGAATGCTTTGGCCTTGAGGCCTCTTTCCCCAGGCATGCTAAATGAGATTTCCTCCACAGTTCAAACTCTTACTCAAAGCCATTCTCACTGTCTGTTTACATGGATTCCCCAGCTCTCCAATGTTTCATTTAACAAAGTGTTGCATTGATTTGACAAGCAGAGGACTCCAGCGCCATTCCTTCCCAGCACTGCACTGAGGTCATAACCCTGCCTCTGCCTCTTGGCTTCCTCAGCTGCTCTGAGGTCTGTTCCTATCACATCTGGCTCCCTCTTTCCTTTATCTCCATTTATGTTTTGTGTATGTGTGGAGTGGGTTGTTTGGTTTTGTATGGCTTTGTGCATGTCCTCATGTGTAAGAGGGTGCACGTGTGCATAGAACCCCCAAGATCATTCTTCAGGAATCACCCATCTGATTTGTTTTGCAGACAGGATCTCTCTCACTGAACAGAGAGTTCACCAAGTAGGTCGTGCTGTCTGTGATGAACTTGTCTCCATTTCCTTCAGAGAAGGGGTGTATGCATTCTAGGCATCTGAACTCAGGTCTCCATGATTGCAGGACAAACACTTCACTCATTGGGCTATTTCCCTTCCCCCATTCCCTTTTTATTTTAGGGTTTTTGTTTGTTTGTTTGTTTGTTTGCTTTACTTTGCTTTGGTTTTTGACAGGATCTGAGTCTGTAGCTTGGACTAGCCTGGAACTCACTGTATGTATCCCAGGCTGGCCTTGAATTTTAGCAATCTTCCCGACTCAGCCTTCTAGGCTGAGCCACAATGCTTGGCTTTCTTTTTTTATTTTTTTTTAATTTTTATTAAATATTTTGAGAAGGAATAAAAGATACCTATTAATATTATATTCTCAGTCATCTATTACATTTTATTACAAGTATGCAAAGGGGATACACAGTGTCATCACAAACCTACAAGTAGTGCTTTGTACATGTCATCATTTAGAGATTGGGAGTTAGGCTTCAATTTTGCTGTGGCAGGTAGCTCAGCACATATTCAGGATACTCAAATAGTCAGTGTCGACATTTCTCACGAGCAGTTACTATTAGCCATCCTGTTATAGCTGGCAGAAATGGATTACAGAAGAGGGTACCAGGGGCCATCCTTCTTAAACTACTATCACACAAGTGAGATATCATCAGTAGAAACCAGGGCAAATAGACAGTTCTTGCCTTCATTTATGTAACTAGTAAAAGAAGAACCAGAATTTGATCCCTGGGCCACCTGACGCCTAAGTGAACAGCCTTCATCATTGCATTAGGCTCAAAATACATACAAACGTATTTCATGACTCCATTTCCTCGGCCTGCCCTCCTCTTCAGAGCCAGTCAAAGCCAGAGGGTATGGCATGGCAGGAAGAACTTAAGAGGACATGGGAAAGAGAAAGAGCCCCTGGCTCCTACCTGCAGAAACCAGGTTTTTCTCTCCTGTTGACTGAACCAAGGATTTTGACATAGGTCATTAGAGGCTACCCTACATAGAAACTGTATATAGAAACTATACTTCCTTCTTTAAAATTCTACAAGGCTATTAGTATGACTCGTGAGCCACATTCAGGATAAAACATATGCCTAACCTCTTTCCATGACCTATACAGGGCAAAACTATTTGTATGTGTCTTTTTTTTTTTCAGGGAAGCAAATGTTTATTTGGCTTACTTTTCCACATCACAGTCCACTATCAAGGGAGACCAGAGCAGGAGCTTAAGTCAGGAAATCGGAGACAGGAATGGAAGCAGATACCACCAGGGAAAGCTGCTTTTTCACACCTTTTTCCATGGCCTGTTAAGCTTGCTTTCTCATACAACTCAGGGCCACTGCCCAGTCATGCCATTAACCCTAGTAATCTGATCCCATCAATTTCTTTCTTTTTCCACTTTGAATGTGCATCTCTAACTTAAGAGAGTTAACGTTTATTATCATTCTGATTAAATTAAGTCTCAAGTATGTAAAACAATTAAAATCAGAAGGTAAAATGTTTTAGTAAGAGTCTCATCCTAAGGAGATCATAAAGTACAATTATTGTTTCTTATATTGAATATAAATATGCTTTCCTGTAAAGTCTAGCCCTTACTTTGAAGTGTTACCCTCTGGAGTTGCTCTCTTGGAGGCATTTCTTAAACTTTTTCTTTTATTCTTTTTATTTTTAAAAAAATTATTTTCCAGGTCTCCCCTTGAGAAACCCCCTATCCCATTATAACCCCGTGTATGTGTCATTTGATGAATGATTGTTTCAGTCACATTTCTTCCTCATTTGTAAGCATTCCCTGCACTTTCATAAATCACCTATAATTTCATTAATTTTTTTCTTTTAATAAAGACAGGAGCTTGTAGCACATCTTTCTCTTCTTCTTCAGCCTTAGCTGTAGATCATCTTTTTCAAACAACATAACTGCAAAGTCCCCACATCACACACACAGCTGCTACTGAAGCACTTCGATGGGTCCTCTCCCAGACTCAACCTTCTCATGCGTGCCTGTCTTTTCTCCTAAGCAGTGACTTTGCTTTGCTCTGACTCACGCAGAAATTCTTTTCTGTGTCAAGTCAAGAATCTCAGCTCTTGACTAGTAAAGGTGTCTGAGGCTCTAGGGGCTCTTCAGGCCACCGCGACACAACACTGACCTCTAGAGTCATGTGAGACTCTGAGATGGACTCAGGCTTGTACAGTCAGCAACACTGAGCTGTGCTCCCTGCTGCTGGTGACATGACTGCAGATTATGGTAATATACTACATATTTTTAAAGCTAAAAGCATTTTGAGTATTTTCATAAGGAAACAATAAATGCTTCAGGCAATAGATTAACATACCTCGATTTGAACCTCACGCTGCGTATACAGAATTAAAACACAACATGCAGTTCCCTAAACAAAATGCATGGTTTTTTTAAGCATCGATTTAAACGCTAAAAATAAAAACTTCAGATGAGGGGTGGGTGGGAGCACCTGCTCTGTGTTAACAGAAGGATGGTTAATCAATCATCCGTTGCTCATAGGTCAGTCCCATGGGGGCTCTGAGTTACTACAGAATGGTGAGGCCTGAAGTTCATGGGCAAAGGTGGAAAGAGGAGAAATGACAAGAGAGTGGTCTGTTTGTCAAGCACACCAGTACCCAGTACTCAGACATCCCTGTGACTATAAGAGTTCAGCTGATTTAGAACCGGGATTATGTCATACTTAGCTGCAAGGGAGCTTGTTGTTGAATTAATAAGACTATCCAAAGAAAGGTCTGGAAGGGGAGAATTGTAAACTGTTAAGACAGGGTTTAGGCACCCATAACCACATGCATACATCTACACATGCATACGCCAATTAATCAAGGAGGAAATACGGTGATGATTACCAAAATGATTGTTCTGGAAAGCAGAACAAAGGGACCACAGGCCTAGTTGCACAGCCATGTCCTGGCAGCAGAACACAAGAAACCTGAACAGACTAAATGATGCTCAGGCCCACCCACCTCCAGAACTCCAGGAGGAGATGGTTCTCCTACTGTGTGTAAAGGGTACAACTGGCCTCACCCTGAAGCTGCTGTGTGGACTCTCTTCTCTTGTCCATGTTCCCACTCCTTCTTTTAGCACTGGAAGGAATCTCAGAACTCCCAACTCTACACAAATTCTGATGCATATTCCAGAATTTCTCTGAGCTATAGGAGCCAGAATTCAAGAACTGTTGATATGACTAAACACTAGAGAAAAGCTGTCTCCCCCGCTAGGTGATGCTGCTGCTGATAACTCTTAAAAGAAATGATTCATCTATCCCAACACATGCCAGCTATCAAGGGGGCTTGTTTTGTCCAATGGCAGGTTAATTGAATTGTAGTCTAGATCCACTAAAACTTACAGTCACTAAGGGTTAAGTCCAGTGAATAGTTAGGAACAGCCTAGCCCCTCTCCTGGTCCTGTGGTTTGGCTTTTCCAGGATGTCATACAAACAGGAGCATACTATCTTCAGTCTTTTGTCTGACTTCTTTTTCCTCTTCCTGGTTTGGAGATACAACATGCTGTTGAATATATGCCCAGTTTCTTTCTCATAATTAATATTATTCCATCGAATGGATATGCCACAACTGGTTTACTCATTCACCAGTTGATAGATAGTTGAGTTGTTTTCTGTTGAGCTGTGATAAATAAAATTGCTGAACATACACATACATAAGTCTGTACAAACACATTCTTGTTTCTCTCTGGTAAAAGAGACATCTGTTCTCTGTTCATCCTTGGAGTTGGAATTTCTGCAGCGTGTGGTGCATGTATGTTTAACTTTATTCAAATCTATTACACTATCTTCCATGATTAGTGCACCACTTTGCAGCCCCCTTAAACATAAGGGTTTCAGTTGCTTCAAAATTTGCCAACATCAGTTTGATAATTTACTAGGATGAGTCACAGAAAATGAGTCACTCAGAAAGTCCTTGACTTGCCACTCTAGTCCCTTTTGTGTAACTGTGTCAGAGTACCCAAGAGAGCAAGGTGACAGAGGAGAGACTTATCTTGGCTCATGGTTTCAGGGAATACAGTCCATGGTTGCTCAGCTCCATAAGCTTGGGTAAAACATCCTAACAATGGGAGGTTTTAAATTGTAGACATTTCAATAACTTTTATAGTCTTAATTTATAATCTCCCTGTTAGGCTACAGTTGTTGAGCAGGCTTTTGTGTGCATATTTGAGATTTACCTATTTACAGAAAAAATAAGTCTTAAATCATTTTTCCATTGAGCTAAGCTGTCAAAGGGGGACTTTACTGTGTGTATGAGTCTGTAGCTGTCTCTTGTCTTTCATTCATCTATGTATTTTCCCTCTTTCTGGTGCCCTTGATTAGTGCAGTTTAATGTAAGTCTTAAAAATCTGTATCAGGAATTTTTTTTTTTTTTGGTTTTTCGAGATAGGGTTTCTCTGTGTAGCCCTGGCTGTCCTGGAACTCACTCTGTAGACCAGGCTGGTCTCGAACTCAGAAATCCACCTGCCTCTGCCTCCCGAGTGCTGGGATTAAAGGTGTGTGCCACCACTGCCCGGTCTATATCAGGATCTTAAAAGCCCATACTACTAAAAAAATTGTTTTGCCTAATACAAGTTCATCTCTACAAAGTTTAGAATCATCTTGTCAATTTTTGGACCCAAAGAAAATTTGGTTAGGATTGCATTGAGTTTGTGGGTCAGTTTGGGGGGGAACTGACATCTGACCATTGAATCTTCCCATTTATGAACATGGTATCCCTCCCTACATGAGATTTCTCTCAGTAATAGTCTATAGGTGTTCACATTCACCTCTTGCAGTGCCCCCAAAACCAAACTGAGCTGAAGCATTTGGAAGATATTCCTCTATGAAAGCCAGAATGTATTGTGCACATCATATGAAAGACAGTCTGACGTGGCTTCAGTCTTAGATTTTATTGGGATTATATCCCTCTTTGTTCCAGGAAAGGGGTGAATCCTTAAACTTCCCTGACCAGATGCTGACTTAGAACTCCTCTGTCCTTGTCAGTTTTGCTACACTGGCACTGGCACACTTCCATTCTTCCTACCAGGACCAGTCTCTTTCCCTGTGTTTTAAATCACACCCCTCTCACCGTCTGAGACACCACACAGTATCAACGATCTTTTCTAAATGATCAAGCTCTCCTTCCCAATTAGTTTGATCCCTATACCATTCAAATGCATTCCGATCTCTTCCACCTCAAAGAGCATCATTTTTAAAAGATGCTTCTACCTGGTCACTTTCAGGCTAGCTTGAACAATGCCTTCCTTACTCTGAAGCACCCTCCAAGTCTGGCTTCTACCCCAGCACTTCCCCATCACTGTTGTCACAAGGTCACCAATGGCCATTTGTAAAGCAAGACAAGCTGCTACTGTTTCCATGACAATGCTGGTTGAGTTTAATGGTTTACAACAAAAAAAAAATATTTATCTCTTGCCCACTTGTCTTCAGGTCAACTGAGGTTCAGCTGACTCGGCTGAGTTTGGAATTCAGCCAGGCATTTGTTTGGTTCACAAGTCTCCAATGTGCATCTTGTTTGGAAGGAATCAAATGGTATTCAGCTTGTATTCTTGTCACTGTGACAGCAGATTCCCAGACAAAGTATACAGAAACATGCTGTGCCTCTTGTGGTCTAACTTGTCACTTTCACTAATATGTTTTTCAGGGTGACAAAAAATTAACTGTGCCTAGATATAGGTTATAATATGATCTTATGATATATGTACACATTATGGACTGATTAAATCAATCTAGTTAACACATCTAGCTCCTATCATACTCAGCATTCTTTGTTGTGAGAACCTTTAAAGTCGACTCCCAGTAAATCTGGTATATACAAAGTGTTATTTCTTATGGTTACCATGCTTAGCCAGTTATGCTAGAATAAAATAAACCTTTGACCCAACTGGGTTGCTAGTATAACTGCAAGGTCACATGGAAGATAGCATGGGTGCAAAGAAGGGGAAGGAATTGGGACTGCTAACGAATCTGCTATAGTTGCCACGCGGAGTCAGTATTTCATGCTTCTCTTAGGGAACTCAATAGATTCCGGGAAACAATGAGTCAGCTAAAGTCTATTCCTTGGCACTCAGGACACCTCACTTCCAGGCTCCTCCTTCTCAGATGCCCTTTCCTGTTCACTCTTCACTCTCCAGCCTCTTGGTACCTAACTCTTCTTGGCCTTCCTTTTAACACTATAGACTTTCTTCCCAAGAGCAACCAAGACTAGGGACTTCACTGGTGCCGTTCCATGTTCCGTCCCCCGTTTGCGGGGCCCCACTGCACCCCACCGACTATACCTCTGCTCTGGATTTTTTTGAAGCTACCCAAAACTCAGTTCCAGTCATGCCCAGCTCTACCATGTCCCATATTGATGATGTCCAAACTTGTTTAACTGTGTAGAGAGGAAATTTGGAGGTCAATTTCGAGGTTTTCACACCACTAGATCCAGCTCCTGTCTGTCACAAAATTCTGAGGACTATTTCCATAACTATTCATCTTTCCAGTCCATATACGCCCCAGTTTTACCATGCCCTCATTCAAGATCAAATTTCATCTAGACTAGTTAGCTTAAAATCTGCCTTCCTCCATCTTCTGCTAGGTACCCTTCTGAAATGCACCTCAGTGCCCCAACCCAGGCTGGGATTTTCACAACGTTGCTCCTGCTCATTGTACCAAGCTCAAGTTTCCTTCAGAGACGCCTTCCATGCCACTCATGGATCAGCTTTCTTATGATGTGTAGTCAGGCACTATTATCTTCTACCTCAGTCACCCCACTACTGTGACCATCTACTTACCACCTTGCTCCCTACTGGGCTACTCTGTAAAGCCAAGAGCCATACCCAGTTTCGCTCATCCCTGAATCTTAGCCTCAGTTACAGTCTGGCACATAATAGATGCTCAACAAATACATACTGAACAATACATGAATGACGAACGACTAAACTTAAAATGCACCAAAGAGAACATTTCCTGATTTTTGTCTTGTTTTCCTAATTGGATTGCAAACCTATTGGAGACAGCAAGCTTCATACTTATTTGTCTCCACAGACAGAGGCCAAGGTATTCAGTAAGCAACCCTTGTGCAGAATTGAAACATCTTGTATAGCATGTACCTGATTAATATATTTAGGACACAGTTTGTACTATATTCCTTGCCACATGTGATTAGGAAACAAGGCAGCATACCCACATGTTTCTAATGACCCTTGTAAACCTGCACATCTGGCAGATAACTGCCATTCAAATCTAATGTAACACTATAATGCTGAGATCTCCCAGTTAAATTCCACTAAAATTATGTCATGGGATAAAGGCACTAGGGATATATTACAGAAAAAAGCAAACTCAATGTGAATGCATTCATCACAAAGCTAAGATGACTAACTTTAATTAAACCCTTAAATGATATCATGTAGGGTACCAACAAAGAGCAAGCTGAGCTCAGCCGAGACTTTACAGAGAATGGGTAAAGGAGCAAGCTGGGGCTGGGCAGGGTTGATGGCGTAGGCAACAAACTAGGTTTTTCTACACAGGCCTAAAGGAGCAAGAAAGAAGGGCTTTAAGTAAGCTGTTTGAGGGCTCGATGGCCTGTCAGAAACACAGCCATCGTGGCTAACCCTAGCATGGATAGCTGCATCCATGAGCAGAATTACATACCAACAGGGCAGAAGGATAAATTCGTTAGTCCCCTTTCCTCCCACTCTCTATCCATTCCCTCCAAACCATCCTTGGCTAAGTACCCAGAAGTGAATCTTAGCAGGCATCCTCCAAACACACTATCTCATTTGTGGCCCTGAATACCAGGTGAATGACTGCCCGAGTACAACTGTCCCTATTTTCAAAATAGGATCTTATGTTATCAGTGTAGTAGTGAGCATGCATACCCAAGTGGGAATCAGAAGACAACTTTCAGGAGTCCTTTCTCACCTTCCACTGTGGGATCAAGGGATCAAACTCAGGTCAGCAGGCCTGTGTAATAAGTGCCTCTACCCGTTGTACCAGCTCATGTCCCAAAGATTTGTTGTCATCTTTAATAATAGTGGCACTTACAGACTATCATTATCACATGTCCCATTAAGGAAGAATGAGGCTTCCACATGATCTCTTGGACAGGATGTTTTCTGATCATTTCATAATGTTATCCCCACAGACACTCCAGCTCTTCCTGACACAGGGTCGGGCTCCAGACCCTTCTATTCCTCCCCCACTCCTGAACAACCCTGCTTCCCCTCAATCCAGATGTCAACACCCTCCCACCTGTAGAAAGATTTTAGATAAACTTTACAAGGCTGAGACTAAAAAGAGGTTCTGTACCTCCCTCTGGTGGCCAATCGAGGAAATATTTGGAGGTAGCATGCAGCTAAGCTCACATTCCCTATCTGGTTCTTCCATTTAATCAAATCCTTCAGAGTCTCTCTAGGACTGCAGACAAGTAACTCCTGAAAGTCCTTTCTGTGAATGGCCAAATTCAGAAACTCAGGATTCTTGTTTCCACACAAGGATTAGCACTAAACAGCATTTGAGTTTGATAGCTAACCCCGAATCAGGCAATGCAGTTTCAGTTTCCCTGCCGGTTTCTATGCATGGACACGGAGGTGTTTTTCGACCCTGTGACTTCTCTTTTACATGTCTTCCATCCTCCTCACTGCAAACCACCATGTGTAAACAGTTCCAAGGACCAATCCAATCCCTCCAGTTGGCCTTGAGGCCAGATGAAGAAGGGATAAATGGGAGAAGCCTGAATCAAGGTTTGGTCCTGTGGGCTGCAGAGGTGGCTCAACAGAGAAAGACAACTAGTGACCAAGCCTGACGATCTGAGTTCAATCCCTGGGATCCACATGGTAGAAGGCGACAACCAGTCCCTCAGTCTTCTGTATGACATGTCATGACACAAGCATATCTACACAATCCACAAAATAAATAAGTGTAAAATTATTTCTAAAAGATTTGGTCCTGTTATCACTATGACTAAATCCAATATAGTTAAATCACGTTATTATCAGATCTAGGGGTCATAACCTGCACCCCCAAGTCAGGTCCAGCCATCTATCCTCAAAATCCTAGTTAAAAGAGCCAAACGTATAGTGGAAAGGAGAAATTTATTCAATGTGGCCAAATAGAACAAAGAGATTCAGTGATTCCCTCAAGTTCATCTGCTGGGTGCTGCAGTGAGACCAAAGTTTAGAGAGAGCCAAGGACGTGTGCATCCAAGCCATCCACCTCAAGATATGATCTCCCCCCCCCCCCCCCAATTGAGCCCTCATTGTCTGGGTGAGCTTTCATCTCATCCTGTGAAGTGCTCTCAGGAGTCATTGGGACCACGTAAAGTCTCTCTCTGGAAGCCATGAGCCCCCTCTGTCTGGCGCTCTCTTATTCTTCCAGCACGAGACTCCCGTGGAAAGTACCATTTCTTTAGAGACTGTTGTTTCAACACTTTGATAGTTAGATTAGGGAACACAAGTGTCTCTTTAGAATGTCTTTATTTCTGTAAGACCAGCTACAATGTAAGTCTCATAATTAGTACATTTCAGATGAAAAGAGCATAGACCTCATAGGGAATTAAGATTAAAACCATCTTTAGACCAGTTGCCTGTAATATAAAGTCGTTGCTGGGACATGAACATTATAGGGAGTTGGGATTATGCTCCAGCTCATGCTGTTCCACTGGTCCTCCAGAAATGCCACAGGCAATGCCAAGCTTAGTCTACAGTCCTCTACTGGCATCCAGTGGTACATGATGCAACTGCTTAACATCCAGCTCACTATCCCAGGGAGGATGGAGCCCAAAATCAAGCTCCCAGAAGAGATGAGAAGAGTGAAGAAAATATGCCCATGGGTCGCCAGCTGCCACTTAATTCTCCCCTCTAAGTAGACTGCCCAGTTCATCATCCACTGTCAGGTGTCAAGCTAAAAAGGATTATCTTTTGTGCGTCCTCTAAAATTAGGTGGGGAATAATTGCCAAAAGTTCAAGTTAGCAGAGACCTATTATTCAGTCAAAAAATTAGCATTTCTAAAGCTCTCTGTACCAAATGATAGGTGCTGTTCCTGGCTTCTAATCTGAATCATTTCTTTCTCACACACACATACACATTCACACACACACACACATTCACACACAATCACACACAGAGTCACACACTCTCTCTCCTACACACACACACATTCACACACACATATTCACACACACTCACACACAGAGTCAAACACTCTCACACACACACACTCACACATTCACACACACACTCACACATTCACACACACTCACACACAGTCAAACACTCTCACACACA
>JADRCH010000035.1:164421-187401 GCA_019843965.1 Rhynchomys soricoides
CACACACTCACACACAGAGTCAAACACTCTCACACACACTCTCAAACACACATACACATTCACACACACATACTAACACAGAGTTAAAAACACACACATTCTCTCTCTCTCTCTCTCTCTCACACACACACACACACACACACACACCTTTTTTCTGACCCTTCTGCAAGCACCACCTACGCCGTAAGGAGGACAGTAAGGAGAGAGCCATGCACTGACTGATTTCAGTCAGGGAGTGGGTGTTCCCCATCCATCAAGAACAACTGATGTCCTGAGTAAGCAACCACCATATTAACGAAAACATCATCTATTTTTGCTCAACATCTTTATCCTTTATAGGGTCCCTAGCTGGAATCAACTCCAGAAATTCCACTTAAGAATGTGCAGCCCGCCCTTCTCGATCACTTCTTTCTTAACTGTAACACTTTTCCCACCTCGATAAGCTTACATCCACGGAAGTTAACGGAACTGAGACCGCTTGATTGCAGTAAGAGGTGGGAGTGTACACCAGGGTGGACAGGATTCACTCTGCCACAGTTAACCACACAGCCTGGATTCAAATCCTTGGGTGTGTGTGTGTCTCTCTCTCTGTGTGTGTGAGTGTGTGTGTGTGTGTGTGTGTGTGTGTGTGTGTGATTTTGGGTTTGAGGTTTTGTTTTGTTTTGTTTTGTTTTTCCTGCTTGTGAAGGCAAAGCCACACTCCTAATTTGCATGTTTGGTCCCTGTTACCCAACTATTGCTGTTCAAATGATGAAACAGATGTTCCCCCTCTAATTGCAGCTTAGACAGACTGAAGAGTGTGCCACCTGCCAACAGAGTGGGCAGTCCCCTGTCAGCTCGATGGGCTGGACTGTCCATCTCCTGTTGCTGTAGGGCCATACAACAGAAAGGGCAGTCGGTTGACTTTCTACGTAAGCCTGTGCCTTCTGGAAATCCTGGCTAGTTCCAAGTACTACTGACTGACAGGGACCTCGAATGTCCCTCTGAGGCCTCAGGAGAGCTAAACTTCAAAAGAAGATTAAATTGAGAACTACAGCTCTCTCCACTGTCTACACGGCATGGCTTCACACTCTGGAGAGTCTGAAACCCAACTGCAGCCTCAGGCTTGGCCTTGACCCCTACGATCACCCCTCCACTTCAAAGTGAAGAAATTATGTAACTTTGGGGAAAGAACTTGGCCAAGATCTGAGGTTGTTTTTTAGGCAATACTTGAGTCGTTCTGAATCAACAACAAAAAGGCAGGCATGTCTTGTAAGCTGGGGACCTGCTGTACAGTGTTAGTAACTGGCTTGTAGCATTCTTCCACCCCAAAATGACACTCCTCTTCCAACGAGGTCACGCCTCCTAGTCCTTCCCAAAGAAGGCATCGAGCATGCAAACATATGAGCTTACGGGTGCCATTTTCACCCAAAGCACCACCCTTGCTGTCTTCTAACTATGGAGAAGGGATGCAGTAACTCCTAGGGCTATGTGATAGGAAAGCAGTGATCTCAGCACTGGGGAGGTGGAAGCAGGAGCGCTGTGAGGTTGGCCAGCCTAGACTAACTAGAGAAAAAGCAAAGCAAACAAAAACAGTCTCATAGTAGGCCAAACAGTCTCATAGTAGGCCTTAAGGAAGTCGTGCACTTTGCATGAAAAACTCCCTCCGAGAAAGAGTAAACATGGACCTCCCCCTAGGAGAAAAGGCTTAGGAAGGACTTAGGAAGACCAAGAACCCACTTCCCATCTATCTACCCCTTTGCCTCCTCACTACTATGGGGAACCCAGACCACCACATGGCCACAAAGTGCACAAAGAAACCTTTACAGAAGAAGATGGACTTTAAAAGCCCCGATCTTCAATGCTCACATGAGCTCAAGCTTCAGGAAGTAGTTCCAGGCCCGCTTAAGTCTCTTTGTTCTGTTGTATTGGGAGAGTCACACATACTCAGTCTCCACTGTTCCCAGAACCAGGGCTTTAAGACGCAGACCCTCCCTCGGAAGCTCTAGAAGCTGGGCGCTGGATGAGTAAACAACCCCCTTCCAGAACGGGCTGATGAGCTTGGGGTTATTGATGCTAAGAGCCAATAGAGAAGGCCCAGGAAGTTCCATGTTCTCCTTCCAGCTTCCAGAAGTCGATTGTTTATCTGTCCAGCCTTTTTCCTGATACAAACTGGGTTGAAACTTGACTGTCAATAACAGCAGTTGTGTGTGGGAAAATCCTTTGCGGACAAACAGGGACTTTTGAGTTTTGACCTCTTCTCTACCCCATTTCCAGGGTGGAAAGCATCTGGGACGCATTGGCATCTGCAGCATTGGCAGCATCCGCAATGCCTCACCTTCTCCACTCCCAAAATTGGTGAGGTAGGAGTCAGACCATAGAGACACTCAAAAATACGGTGCTGTATGTGTTGTCCAATTTCTTACCTCAGGAAGAAACTGGGTGCTGGGGATCCTTTCCCAAATGTATGGGCAATGTCTAGGGTGAAGCACACCTTTACATGTCTCTGCTGTTCTTAGCTATTCTATAGTTCTCACTTGCCTGGTGCACAGGAGTCTCCTGGGTAGATGACCCATGGATTGGGACATTTGGTGCATCTGCAGGAGGAAAGGGGAGTCAGTGACCTTCTATTCTGTCAGCTGCAGGTATCACTCTCCATGTTTCTAAGCACAGTAGAAATTCTAGGTCTGCTATGGCCTACAGTGAAAATGGAGATTAAAAGTTCATAAAAGTAGGCAAGCTAGAATGGAAATGGCATACAGAAAAATCCATCACACAAGTTCATTTAATGAGAAGGTCCTGAGGATATTCAATTGGAAAAAAGAAAAAAAAAAATCATGGGATGCTGCTGAGAAAGCCTCTCACATCAGTGAATTTTTCTCCTCTGTAGGTCAGAACACTCCACAGGAGAGTTCATTACAAATCTGTGCTCTTTGGCAAGAAGTGGTATGATACATTCCAGAAATAATGGGAATGAGGCAGCAGAATTAACCACCAAAAGAAAGGCAGGTATGATGAGCAGCTGGATCAGCATGGTACCCAGGCAAGGGAGCTGAATCTCAGGGTGCGTAAAAGAACACATCATCCTAAGGATTGGCTAGATGGGCCACCGGCAGAGGTATTAATCAACGTACACAATGTCTTTGTTACTTTTCTAGTGCTATGACAAAGCAGCATAATCAAAGTAACTTACAGAAGAGAGCAATTGATGAGGGCTTTACAGCTTCAAAGGGTGAGTCCATGACCATCATGGTGGGGTAGAGAATATACATGTGAAACCTCAGAGCCCACCCCCAATAACTCACCTCCTCCAACAAAGCCACACCTTCCGATGCTTCCCAAAACACTTCCACCAACTAAGGACCAAACTTTCAAATCTCTGAGCCAAAAGGGCCATTCTGAGTCAAACCACCACATTCCACTCCCTGGTCCCTATAGGCATGTAACAATATAATAATGCCAAATGCAGTAATTAATCTATCTTCAAAAGTCTCCACAGTCTTTCACAATCTCAAGACGGCTTGAAAGTCCAAAGTCTCTTCTGAAACTCAAGGCACTTTCTTAACTGTAACCCTTTATGAAATCAAAAAGCAATTTACATACTTCTAGTACTCAATGGCAGAGGAATAACTATAACCATTCCAAAAGTGAGGAAAGGAGGCAAAGTGAGAAAATGCTGGACCAAAGCAAGACTGCAACCCAGCAGAAAGCTCAATGCCTCTGTGGGCTCGCTCAGAGACTAGGCTGGACACGGGTCAGGGTTCTCCCACTGCACAACTTTCAATACCTCCCACAACCCACACATGCCCACAGCATTACGCCCTCTGGAGATTTTAACACTGTCGCATTTTCTGCTCTGTACATGGACTGAGGAAGTTCCCAAAGGCAGAGTACGTTATCTGGTAAAAAGATGCAAGAATCCACAGCTTCCAAGGGACTGTCCCTGAAGTGAGATATAGAGTTATCAGGAGAAAAATTGGCATTATCTGTACAGAGAAAAATGGGATTGGATTTCAATTCTGCTCTTTAACTGCATGATGATCTGATCTTTTCTATATTACCAAAAATCTTCATGTCTTACTGTTCTTACTTACAAAGCAGTGGCAATAGTCACTTATTCCTAGAGCTTTTGAAGGGAATCTAGAAAAATGCAAACACCCGGAGAAACTTTTGGCACACTGTGTTCTTCAGGAAATGTCCATTATTCTTTACTTAGAAAAATACTTTTTGGGGTGAATGAATTATCCTCAAAAAGATCAGTGATATTACAGACGTCCAAACGTAATTTAAAATGTTGACAATTGTACTTTTAGAACTCAAAATCATGTTGTGAGTTTTCATTTCCATGGAATTGAGGAGAGGATTCTAAAAGCTTCCACTGTGCCCTGTTTAAATCTAGTTACCGCTCCCTAACATTTCCAATCCTTAGAGCTATTACCTACCTCCCCAATCCCTGAAACTCTCATCACTAGATGGATTTTTTCAAGAGAAGTTAGGAGAAACCCTCATGATTTGAAGATTGAAAGCAAAGTCTAAAGGAGGGAAGCCTTGGAGAATCAGAGCAGACATTGCTCTGTCCCCACACCTACGTATGGTGGCTCTATGCCTTCTCCTTCAGGAGGAGATGATGCTTTTGAATCCCGTGGACACCTGCACACATGTGCACTTTCCCACCCACAGACAACAACACATGTATATAATTAAATACAAAGATAGAGGTTTTACGGAGGGTGTGTATGTGTTCATTTGTCTATGCGTTTGTTCATTTGTTTGTTTCTTCACTAGACTCTCGAGTGAAGGGCTCCTTTTCTCCCCATGTCCCGATAATTTCCCTGTCCTGTCTTTCTGACCTGGCTCATTTTGATGATGATAAACAACGCCATTTTCCCATCTAAGCAACTGCTTCTGTAACTCTTGTTTAATTTAGATCACACATACTAACTCAAGGAACTTTTGAGGCACTCCTGTGAAGTATACAAGGCAAGTGTTAAATGAATCATTTGCAGAGGGCTTGTCAATGGAAGACATGGAGTGAGAGCTGAGAAATCATTGAAAATGTTTACCTGTGATTCTAGAAACTCATCAGATATCTGAATCCCCTCTATCCTAAATCTCCAGTGGAACACGTCCAATGTTAGGAATGCCATATTAGAAGCACACTGAAGCCCCAACTCAGGACAATTCTTCAGATGTGTAAGTCAAAGTTCTCCAGAGAAATAAAACCAAATACAGATGTGTGTGTGTGTGTGTGTGTTATATGTGTGTATATACACAGAGAGAAGATTATTGCCTATAGTAAGAACTAAATACATATCATATGCATATATATGTATATATATATCTAAATATATATATATATATCATACACACAGAAAGAGAGAGAGAGACCTACTTTCCTAATGAACTAGAAACCCAGGGTACCTATTTACCTTCCTTTAATTTTACTAGTTCATATTTGTTGAGTTAGACAATAAGAGTTAAGATTGCTATCATGGTGACATGGTGTTTGAGATCAAGAAAGAGGTTTATTCTGATTGCTGTGCTTATTTCGGTGAGGTTAAAGCAGAAAGACATTTAAAATGCTGTGGCAGTGAACTTACAGAGGGGCGAAGGTTAAAGACAGACATAGCTCAAGTTTCCAAATAGGGGGTGGGGGGAATCTCAGGCATGAGGGTGATGTTGGATGGGGTAGGAGAGGGCAGTTGCTTCACTTCAAGGGAATTACAGTGGAGGAAAGAAGGTCTTCCATCCAGGAAAGGATGGATCTGGAAGGGGAAAGTGGGGTGGGCACCCAATAGCAACTGTGATTTTGTTGCTAGAAATAATACAGTAGAAAATAAAAACCAACCTGTCTTCACCTTGACGCTGTCTTGTGCACAAGCTCTCAGCAGATATTTGAGAGCCCAACAGATGAATGAACTTCTGACACCCTTCATATTTCCCTAATAGTTAATCATGTTTTTAGTAAAATTACTGAAAAGGTTTTAAAAATTCCAAATGATCACTTTCAGCCAGCTTTTGGGGTCACCTTTGAATAAATCATTTCACAGTTACTACAGGGTAGTTAGGAAATCCCCTACTCAAATGTAAACAGAACATTCTCTATAATTTACTTTTCCTTTTCTCTTAAAGCTCAGCCAGCTAGACCCAAAACTTATTTTATATTTGGTGTAAAAATTAGTGACTCTCTGCTGCCAACACAGACAGAGCCTTTTTTTGTGTTTACGGTCTCTACCTTGACTGGACCTTGAACACTGTGAGTGTGTGTGTGTGTGTGTGTGTGTGTGTGTGTGTGTATACCTTCTAAAGGTAGTAATACTGTAAAACACAGGAGATTAAAGTAATTGTGGGGAGCCGCCTGAGTCACACCCACATTCGCCATTACAAGATGGCGCCTACATTCGGCCGAGGACAAGTTGTAAACAGGCTAGTGCGCATGCACCTGGTAATTTTCCACCTCAGAGTCTCAGCCTCTCTCGTGGCGGCATCTGGCCTGGTGTGCGGGAGCCAATGGGGAAGCTCCATGTCCCAGGCAAGCGCTGTGACCTATATAAGGGACGGGTGTTCTATTGTTCAGGGTCTCCACTCGTGGCAAGGTTATGCTCTCCCTCTCAAGATGCATTAAAGCTTTACTGCAGAAGGATCCTATGTGTGCCGCGTTGTTCTTGCTGGCGAGACCGTAGCGCGGGACATCTCTCCCCCTTTTCATTTCTGTAAGCAAAGTAGGACACTCTTAAGAGGGCGGAGACAGAGGTCAAATCCCCTGACCAAAAGGTTGGGCCTTGTACAGGAGAAGACCCCTAAGCTCATGCGCGCCCGAGGTCTTCCTGACCCGCCCAGTGCCGTTTTTTAGAGGGAGGGAAACTAGGGCACTCAACCCTCATGCAGATGACATATCTCCCAAGGTGGCCCACAATGACCGCCTTGTGCGATGCTTTGCTCGACATCCCTCAAGAGCTGCTCAGACCAAACACTCTAACCAGTGCAATGAGACTAGACTCGCGGGTGTGCAAGAACTGTCTGGCTGGCGACCTACCGCTATTTAAGCATGGACAGCCAAACACCGGCCGGGGCTCCTTGTTCTAAGGCAACAAGCGCCTGCGCAATGACCACCTTGTCTCTTTTAGTCTGGGCCCTGAGTTTGCAGATGAGCCATAGGAGGAACACCAACCCACAGCAAAGCACTGCTCCAAACAATCCCACCCCCACCCATTCCTTGAAATAAGAAATTGCCGAGGAAATCCAAGAAGAGAGGCCCTCGGGTCAAGGACAGGTCAAGACAGGTGGAGTTAATCTGAATAATTGCTGTCGGCAGTTCCCGCAGGGTGTCATCAAATTTAAGGGTCCAATTCTGTAACATATACTGTGAAAGACTTTTAGACAGGTTAGCTGCTTTTGTAAATCTATCATATTGTATGGAAGTAACACAGAGTCCTGGCAACTTTTGTTCACAGCCCAATTGGGCTAGCTGTCAAAGGACATCCAGTTGTTTTTGAATAAGATCAATGCGCTGGTTAACCAGCATTAGGTCCCCCTGGACTTGAGTATTGGCGGATACCTGTCTGTCTAGAGCTAAGGTGGCAGCTGTAGACAACTCATTAATGGTATTGGCAGTCTGCATCGTTCCAGAGAGTGCAAGGGCCAACGCAGTGACGGCCCCTGTAACCGCAGCCGCTGCCACCACACCTATGATAATGGCAGAGATACCAAAGTCTCTTTTCTGCCTGAATACGGTCTGATCCGCAGCAAAAGGACCTTGGCCAGTTAACATATCAAAGGTCCAATCTCTCTGTCCAGGGGTCGGTGCCGTAGCATTGGCTCTGGCTTGAGCTTGTGCAGCTTCATGCCATAAAGCCTTCCACTCCATATATTGGCCCATTGTAGGGAGCGCAGCCTTGGCCAGCATCTGCCAATCGGCGGGAGTCATGGACGCCCCGGCAAATCTCTCTAACATTACTATAGTAAAATTAGCATTTACCCCATACTTTCGGACCGCTTCAGCCAGGTCTTTAATTTGGCTGTACTCTACAGGGGCATGAACTCGTACTCCACCATCTGCCTCGAAAACTGGAAAAGCGGCTTGTACCTTTCTCCTAACCTTGTCAGAGAGAAAAGAAAAGGAGTTGGGACACATCTCATAAGGGGGAGGGGCGGAAGGCATGGTCCGCGTAGGGGCCAAAGGCGGCGGCCGCTTCATCTGCCCATTACAGGGCGGCCAATCTTCCTCATACCGCGCCGCTTCCTCTTCTAGCTCTGACTCCTCACTAGAGCTAAGGGGGTCAGTGTCTGAAGTTTCCAATGGAAGAGCCTCAAGGTCTTGAACTGGGTAGAGGCTCTCCCCCTTTCTTTTTGCTTTTTTCTTGGGTATGAGAATCGTTTTTCTGCCCACAGCCCTGTCAGGGGGACAGTTTCCCATTTTATCTTTAATCTCTTCCTCGTCTTTAGACTTACCAGGAGGTCCGTTTCCTTTGCTAAGATTTTGGGTACCCATCCTCTCACTCCGTTCGGATTCTGACATGGTGTCCTGGACCCTATCAGGGGTGATTTGCCCCTCCCTTACAGCATCTACACAGGCCCCACCTTGTTCGCCGCAATACAAAGACAGTAAAACCAAAATGAGGGCACTTAACACAATTAGCAAAACTTCAACAGCGTTAGACCAAAAAGGGGGCAACCCCAAATCAATATCCAGGGTCAACATGCCTATCCGAACCTACCTCCCTGCAGTTCTGAATCCTCCCTATTTCCAGGGGGTCTCCAAAGGTGCTTGATGATGACAAAGTTTCCCGGGTTTCGGCACCAGATGTCCCGCGCTACAGTCTCGCCAGCAAGAACAACGCGGCACACATAGGATCCTTCTGCAGTAAAGCTTTAATGCATCTTGAGAGGGAGAGCATAACCTTGCCATGAGTGGAGACCCCGAACAATAGAACACCCGTCCCTTATATAGGTCACAGCGCTTGCCTGGGACATGGAGCTTCCCCATTGGCTCCCGCACACCAGGCCAGATGCCGCCACGAGAGAGGCTGAGACTCTGAGGTGGAAAATTACCAGGTGCATGCGCACTAGCCTGTTTACAACTTGTCCTCGGCCGAATGTAGGCGCCATCTTGTAATGGCGAATGTGGGTGTGACTCAGGCGGCTCCCCACAAGTAATAAATTCCCATTTAAAAAAATCAACAGATTCAACAAATGCTTTATTTCTCAACTTATTTTATTGTTCTGAAGAAAAGGCACAAAAGATAACCAGGGAAATTAGAGTTTCCCTTGGGGAATAAAGAGAACTTAAAGCAACAGCAGAGCGAGAAGATGCTTAGTGGGCCCCAGGTCCTAGAAGGTGAATGGTGCTCCTGGCTGTTTTGAGAGAAAAACAATGATATAACCTAGAGGGGAAATGGAATGACAGAGTATGGAGCCTGTGAAGAAAAGAAAGATGGCCTCCATTACCAGCAGGAAGAAGGAAGAAGGTTCCCCTAGGTAGCAGAAAGGTTTCATCTTACCATCATTTAAACCTATCCACTCATCAAGCTTAAATAGGAAGACGGTGTGCATGCGCAGGAGCTTGGAGAAAATGAAGGATATCTAGAAGTACACATGTAATAGGAAGAAAGAATTTCACAGCCAGGCACGATGGTGAACACTGGTAATCCCAGTCTGTTGGAGGCAGAGGCAGGATGACCACAAATTTTAGGCCAGCCTGACCTATAGAGCAAGACCATGTCCAGAAAAGGGAGGCGGGGCAGTGAAAAACTTTCCTATCTTTGATATAGTTCTAACTTAGCCAATTGCTTCCTCTGGGACTTCAGTCAATTCTCCTGAATTTCTTTTGCTCAGACTCTTCTGAAAAAATAGAATTCCAGTGAGATGGGTCTAGGGTGGATTCAGGGTCTGACTCATAAGGCCAACCGTTCTTTTGACCCAACTCTGACCCAACTCCTGGAAGGACCCCCGGCAGTTCTTTGAGTTCTCCGATCAGTTTCTCAGTTGTGATGCAGACCTCAGGTTTTTTAAAATGTGTTTTGCCAGCACTAACTTCATTGTCCATAGCAAGTTTGAAGAAGTGATGGCAATCTGCCCAAAGTATCTGTGTTTTATGCTATGTAAAATTGCCATGAAGTAATCAGCCCTTACCACTGAAAAGGATCTGAGCCCGCATCTCACTCAAACATTTACCCAGAGCTAGGGGTCAAATAGCACATTCTATGAATTACACTGATGGGTTAATTCATTTGCTGGTTTTGTAGCATAGTATTGTTTTCTTGTTCTATTCCAAAACAGGCTATCTGTGTCACTGTCAGCATAATAGCAGTTGTATACACTAGACAGAGGCAGCTCAGAACAGTATTTTATCCCTCAAGCTCCTCCAGCAGACAGTAAAAATTACAGCTTTGCTAGTCCATTTCTCAGCTACCTCCTGGCTAGCTGAAACTTGTGCTCTGGGTGGCCAGTGGTTAAGAGCACTTGTTCCTCCTCGGGACCCAAGTTCAGTTTTCAGTACCCATGTCAGATGTTGACAACTGCCTATAACTGCAGCTCCAGGAGATCAAACACTCTTTTTCTGGCCTCCTAGGAACTCAAAAACATGGTTGTTATCAAGAAGGGTCCTTGGGAATGCTAATGCCTGAGTTTTTGCATGTCTAAAATGCCATTTTATCTTTATTCTTGACTGATGTTTTGGTTGGATTGTCCCCAGCAGAAATTAGCAGTCATGGGTTCTCTAGTCTTTCTTCACCATGTTCTTTCTCACTTTGAAGAAAACAGTATGGCAGCTATTCATGACAACAGCAATATTGCTTAGAAGGCTTTGAAGTTTTTTAATTGTCATTCAATGTGATTATTCTCTTACACCCTTTGTATTTATGCCTCTGGGAAAAGGCAGTGTTTGTTCCAAGAACTGATGATTAAAACAAGAACAAACTGGTCTTGGATGAGACAAAGCTGTAAATTATATTTCAAAATCATTTGTCTAATTGAGAGACAAAACATAACAAGTTGCCCTGTGGATCTTGAGACATGACCATTGCATGTTGGCTAATCATCAGCACTAATTATTAAATATACTCCGATTTGTCAATGAGTGTGGACTCCAGCTCACTGTGGAGAGTGAGCCTCAGAGGTCTTCGCTTTGCCCTGGAGACATTTGCGTTATGAGGCTTATCACTTGACTATAGCAATACAGCTCTCTAATCAAGCAGAAAAGACTTCTTTGCATTTCAACAGCAAATACGCAAGCTGTCAGTACTGTTGGTTCAAGATAAGGCTCTTTGCTGACTTCAAACAAGCTTTGATCTGGGTCTTGGGCTCGCCCATCTCAAGAAATATTCCATTCTCTATTCACTCTTCTTAGAAATTAAAAGAGCTTCAAGTACCTGTTGAAAACAAGCTGGAATCATGGGCTCTGAGATTTAAGACAAGCAGTAAAATCATCTAACTGAATTCCTTAATGTCACAGATGAGCAAAGAGTGATCCACGTTGATCAATAGTCTGGCCCAAGGCGCGTGTTTCCTTATCCAATATTCTATATGTCACCTGATCCTAATGTTCATCTAACACATACTGCAGAAGATACACAAGTTGAGTCCTGGAGCTTTTCACAGAATGTAATTTTCAAAGAAAACTGAACCAATGGTCAAAAATACATACAAATGAAATAATGCCCTAATCTAGCAATCTTGTCTTTATGGGGCTTAGTCTTTTTCAGTCTTTGGCTCAACCCTTCACACCATTCTGATAAGCTGGAGACTGATGAAATCAAGATTTTAGCTCTGAGATACAAAACGGCAAGCTGCCTAATTTCTCCATCCTTTCTGCCTAATTCCTCTTAGTTAAGAGTCTGTGATTTCATTCAGGCTTGAGCATCCAACCTTTTGACAGTGTGACATGGTGCTCTGGTCTACAAATTCACTGATATACTAGGACTAGCATGCCCTGTAGGCCCCAGGTTGACCTGACTAGAGGTCTCTAATATGCCCATCTCAGATTAAATGGAGCTGGGGAACAAGTCTTTCTAGTGTCTTCTTCATTCTATTAGCACTTTGTATAACAAAAATGTCACCAAAAGAGAAGTTCTACAAAGCATAGCTCAAAAATTGTAAAAACTGGGCTTGAGGGATGGCTCAGCAGTTAAGAGCACTGACTGCTCTTCCAGAGGTCCTGAGTTCAATTCCCAGCAACCACATGGTGACTCACAACCATCTGTAATGGGATCAGATGCCCTCTTCTGATGTGTCTGAACACAGCAAAAGTGCACTCATATACATTAAATAAATAAATCTTTTTTAAATAACTGTGAAAACTATTAAGTCATTAAGATATTTCAAATGCCACAAGAAATGTTGCTCATTGCTAAGAGGCAAGAAACCATAAAAGGTTTTATATCATATTTTTCACGTATGAAAATTCAGTCTTAGAAAAATGTGCCCATGATATACTTGGCATACTCAGTAGAAAGACATAGGTTTGACATTCTGTCTCTACCCTAGTCGGTACTTTCTGTGATAACAAGTAGTCCTTGTTGGATTATAAAAGACATATTTTTCTGTTGTGTAACTGAAGAATGACAGCAAGAGGGACTTGGCAAGATGCTGTTAGATTGCTCCCAGTGGGGTCAACTGGAAGCCATGCACAACCAGACCAGTGGTAGGTGACAGGGTCTGAGATGCTGTGTGGTCCATGTCATCCTCAGCAAGAGACAGACTGCACAATAGCGCGTGCCTGCTCTTGCCCCACTATAGACAGGCATTGTGACACAAGCCCAGCTGGCATAAAAAGCTTGCTGTCTTAAGACTGACTTGCCCAGTATGAGGTGACCATGTGACTCTGGCTTACTAGATCCATATTCCCAGTATCTCACACTTCCTGATCATTAACATCTTAGACTCTTACTTGGCTAAACAAAGGCCAATCTCTCAATCTGTTTCAGTCTTTGAACACTTTCTGTCTCTTTGTTGATAGGTAACCTGACCTTACCTCCAAAGTTCTTAGGCCAAGCTTTCACATGTGGCCCCACTGTTGACACACATAAACTGTAAGTATGTAAGGGATCAAAAGAACATCGGATCACTTGCTTGGAGACCATGCAAACAGCTGTAAGATTTACATTGCTTCTGAGCATTTATTTAGTGCAAGTTTGGAGTAGCTGGCATATGTTGAATTTTGCATGTAGCAGATATTCTAAGTAAAACTTTTAAGGGGTGAATAACAAAGGCTGCAGAATAGGCTAACCTTGGATGATGCACAAAGCCCTGCCCCATCCTCTCTGGCACTGCTTCATTCATCTCTTCCCCTTTCCTTACCATCTTCAGGGGAGAGTCTTCTTTTTCTACGCTGGGAGCTCTGCCTGCACCGAAGCCTTCCAGAAATCCTCATTGCTATCCTAAGTAGTTTATTGAAAAACAGTTTGTGAACTAAATAAAGTATTCTCATGGAAAAAAACAAAACTTAAAATATGTTCTATTTTATTCCAGAGCACCAAAGGCTATACTTTCAGAAATCATTTTATAGTTCAATATTGAAAAGCCCCTTCAAATTAACTGAAAATGAAATGCATAAAGTTTTACCTTCTGGGGACTGAATATTACCATGGATGTTTACTACCATCAGATAAAACAAAAACAAAAACAAAAACAAAAAACAACTAACGTTTTAGGCACTGACCAAAGATATAGGATAGCTCTGGAGTAGCTTCAAAAAAGACATTTACATCATGGGGGGATCCTGACCCCTGTCCCCATGCCTCTGGGCCCTGGCCACCCTCACCCCTCCCATCCCCTTTTCCCTCTGCCCCACCCCATTCCCCCCAGTGACTCTTACTGGATCAGCCTTTCCTCTCCACCAATGCTTTCTTCCACCAATGACTTGACCACAGAATCTTTTCCTGTGTTTCAAATTATGAGGCGGATGGAAAACACAGTGTCCCTCACACTGTACAAGCAGAGAGATCATCCAGTATCTCCCAGGACGAAGGATCAGGGTTGAAAGTAAAGAGATTTGAAGTGACAGGGATTTGTGTTTTTACAAAACAAATATTGTCACAGTGGGTTTTGGACAGGATTTTACAGGCCTGCCTATGAGGCCTCAGTCACTCCTTCTCAGCCTCTCCCAGTCCTCAATACCTGTTTCTTCCCAAAAATTGAAAGTACTATCCCCAAACATTTGAAAGAACTCAGCACACCATTTCTTCCATTGTCCCAGCTAATATGCAGATAGTAAATCTGACTATATTGAGAAGGATGAGCATTATATTGACAGGGAATTTAAAGAACAGATCACACTTACAAGTATAACGAACAGTTTCCTTATCACACTCACGATTCATCTGTAACTGCATTGCTGTGGTACCACAGGAAGAACAGGAGAGGGTGGAGGAGGGACGAGCCTCATCCATTGCTCATCTCCTCACAGGGAAGTAACTGAAAAGCCTGGCAAAAGTAATGAGAGCTTTGAAAGCAAGATCAAGAGAGGAGACCTCGACCCTTACTTATTAGGCAGACAAAGAAAAGCCTGCTGGGCTTAGGCTCTCAGTAACATTCACAAACTGCAAATATCATGGGAAATGGCATCTCTTCTTAAGAACTGAGCAAAGGCAAGGAGATTGAAAGCGTGGGGGGATTTGGAGAGCTCGAGGAGAAAGGCTTGGAACACAATGGCATTGCTCTCCATGGGAAACAACTGCATTACAGAGCTACCGACTACTACGCTTGGCCTCCAGGCACCGCTGTCACAGCAAGCACCACAGCTGGTAACTCTGGGCTCTTTCATTTGTGTGTTATCCAACCTCTCCATATACTTAAGGATTTCTAACGTCATTTAACTATGTTCTTATGGAATTAAGCATGTGTATATTCAGGGTCAGAGCCTCTGCAGGGTCAGAGCCTGTACCCTGTCGCCCTATCAAGCCAGTTTGGCCACCCATCCTCAATTAAATCAATTAAAGAAACAAGTAATGATGCGTGAAAAGCAGAGGGAGGATTTATTCAGTGTGGCCACGTGGGAAGAAGACAAAGAGGTGATTGACTCAGGAGTCCTGACTTGAGATGCGGGTTTACCGAGGGCAGGAGGCACGCTCAGATAAACAGTCCTGGTCAAGGCGTGGTCCTGCCATCGGTAAAACGCCTTTGTAGTGATTTGATTATGATTTAATTTTTAAATACCAACATATTCAGAACAATATCAGGTCAGATGGATGCTGGGTGCTGGGGTGATAATTTTACCTCTTTTCAGTAGAATCATCTTTCAGAGATAATTTCCTACTTTACTATGGTTAGTCTATTTCTTCAATTCAGGTGAGTAAAAAATGCTCTCTGTGTCGTTCTTTCATTGAAGCTATTAAACCATTCGTCCATGAATCTGCCTCTATGAACCTCCTGTTACAGATTTTTTTAAAAAGCTGGCGCAAAAGGCTCCAGCCTTGGAAAAGTTAAACCAAGAGTCCATAGCTCAAATGCAATGCTATTGTGCAGTCATTAAATCCAAGTCATACAATTTCAGAAGACAATCAAAAATTTTCCTTAATTTTTGGAACTGATGAGAATTTCATTTCAGTACCATCTGTAAATGTCATGGACGGAGTAACTTACTGTTCCAGCACTTTTAAGGGGTTCACAGCAAAGCTGTCTCTTCCCTTTGTCTCTGTGAACAAAAGTTAAGTGTAGACTCAGTGCAGACCCTGCATAAGTAAAACCAGCCAGAAAAGATATTACTCACACATGCAAAGTCCTTTTTAAAAAGGTGTTTCCATGGGAACCAGCAGGAACTGATTCATCAGGGACAGTGATATTTTACAGATAACATCTCCAAAATTAAAATGGAAAAATTGGCAAAATAATACAGAAGGAAAATTGTAACCCTTCCAATTAAAATCTCCTTCTTCTCTAATCTAAGCAATCTTCAGAAGAGTGAAAAGCAGCGTGAGTAGTAGTGTAACTCTGGTAGGAACAAAGGGTGTTCTGTTATGTTTTCGTTTGGGTGAAACAGTGTCACGTGTGGCTTAGGTTGGCCTCAGACTCTGTATCTAGCGAGATGATCTTGAGCTTCTAATCTTCCCGTTTCACCCTCCCTGTGCTGGGATTACAGGTGTGCACAACTCCTCCTGGTTTATAAAGAATTTATTGGGTATTTAACCAGGTCTTCGTGCTTCACACAGGGTCAGGCCACCCGTCCAACCTCTGAGCAGCCATCTTCAGATGACACAAATGGACAAGCCTTTCTGGGAAAATCACCTTCGGAGTGCTCAGCTCAGCCTAGGGTCCTTCACACTCTGACACTCTGACTTCCCTGTATCCTATGAGCCTTCCTCATCTTATCTCCAATGCAGCTATGCTTCTTTGGGAGAGCTAGACTCCCTGTGAATGACCTTCTTTCTGACCAGAAATATCATCAAATATTTAATGATCAGAATTAAAAATAGATAATTTAGAAAGATGAAAGTGGCTTTCATAGTTTACATGTATTTCTTAAAGCATCTTTCTTATCTTTTAATTCAAATCTGAGAAATGACATATTTTATTATGTCTTTTATTATTTGGCTCTATGTTTTTAATATGTGAACTGCTATGTCTTGACTTTGGAGGAATTTTATGTATTAGCTTCTAAACATTTAAGATAGTTTTCTTTTTACACACTCACACACACACACATACACATATTCCTAATTAGTTATAACATTTTGTTAGATCAATATTTTATTTTGATTATAAATATTGGTCAGTGAAATGTCATGTAACTAGACCATAACCTCTGTCATATTTCGCAGTATTTTTAGAAGTTCACGTCCTTTGGCTGTTGGAGGAAATGCTATTATGAACAAAAGTTTACAAAGAGCTCTTTAAGACCCTGCTTTCAATGCTTCTGCATATACATCCAGCATCACTAGAAGCTCTTGCAAGAAATACTTTTAAGGACTAGATTTGTACTATTTGTTTGAGGTAAATTTTCTTTCATTACCATGTTCCTTAAAACATTTCCAGTCATAATCCAGTGAGATGGCTCAGTGGCATAAGGAATCTTCAATCCACAGAGTCCACATGGTAGAAGGAAAAAAATTAATCCTGCACATTATATTTCCTCTGACTTCTCCACAAACAAACACACTTGTGTGTACATATCCACACAAAATAGGTTTTGGTTTTTTTATTATTATTTTAAGAAGTTTTATTTTAAATCCAAGTATTATACTCTACCCAAATCAACTGTAAGAACTAAGTTAACCTGGAGGCCCCACATGCCCAAGGACAGAACATTCTGGAATGATGGGAGCTCTTGTTCAAGTAATAAGACAAGTCACATGTTTTCACTTCAGTAAACAAGGTTGGTTGCCCTAACTGCACAAGATGTGCTTGGTCACAGATGGAGGGAGGTATATAGGCAGGGAGTATATCAGGATGTATACTTGTTCCTGATTGAACAACAGCAGGAGGTGCCATAGCCTTGTGGTTCTGTATTTATGAGCATCTGGCTAACACAACTCAGTGCCATTCTCTGGGAGTCCCTGGTATGGACCTGGCCAGTATCCATCTCCCTGGCCTGTATTAAGGAAAGCTTGCTTTAATTGATCAGCCATGGATTTGGTCTTTCTCATCACATCTTCACAAATACAGCTCCAGCATTTTTAGCATGAAAGTACCCATTTATGATACCAAAGATACATTCCATACATATTACTTATTGCATAAACATTACTCAAAAATTCGTGGTTTAAGTTCTATAGTATGGGCTTTGTTGATCAGGAATCTAGGTGTCATTTAGCTAGGTTTTCTTATTTAGAGTCTTAGGGGACATCCAATCAAGGTTTCAGAGGGACTTCCTTCTTTGGGGGCACAAAGCCTCATTCAGTTTTGCTTCAGTCACTTGATTCTTGGCAGAATTCAGTTCGTTGAGGGCTATTGACTTGTAGTGTTCTTGGTTGTTATTGCTGTTAGCTCAAAGATACCCACAGTTCTTTGACATGTGCCTTCTCTCCCAGCAAGACAGCTCACGACATGGCAGCTTGCTTTTTCAGAGTAAGAAAGTAGAGTCAAAGAGTTCCCAAAGTCACCCTCTTTTATAACCTAACCTGGGAAATGACCTCTTCGCACCCTTTTCAGAGGGTGTTAGTTATGAGCAAGTCTCTTGGCCCAAGTCACATTTAAATGAAGTCAAATTACGTAAGGATAGGAATACAAAGAACCAGGATCACTGGGACTCATTTTAGAAGTAGCTCCTCAATGTGAGTACCCACAGAACTTTATAAAAAGGCCTAAGTGTGTGCTTATTATTTCCAAGTTAATATTTTTCAAAGTGTATTAATGTGCTAGTCACTCATCTAAGTACTTTGCATATATTAACACATTTGATTCTCATAATAGCCCTAAGAGGAAAGCATTATTATCACCTCTATTTTACATATGAATAATCTGAGACTTTAAATTTAAGCAATTTAAATTTAACTGCTCAAATAATCTTGCAGCAGGCACTCAGTTAAACTATCAGGGAAATCCTGTAGTCTGGCTCTAGAAATCAACTCTTTCCCACCACACTTTCCTATTAAAAACACAGATAGATACACAAATAGCTGTAGCTGAATATGGACAGTGTGAAGGACCCATCAAATAAACCATTTCAGAGCGATCTCATTCCTTCTGAACTTTTCATGGTAGTGCTATAAAAAAAAGTCAAGATGATAAATATCTCTCTACTGACTTTAATTTTTATAAACATTCTTTTCCTGGGAAAAGTTATGACTAGAGAGATTTAAGTAACATACCATACATAAGTCACCACATAGAATATTGCTTTGTCATATTGTACCATAAATATTGGCTCGTATTATTCTCAAAAACATGCAATTAGCGTCTACTCTTGAGCTTCACTTCAGTGTTCATACTGCTCTTTTTACTACAATAGCCTTAAGGGTGATTATTTTTATTTCTATTTTCTTGAATCTAGAAGCCATACAGCCCTTCTGAGTGCTTGAAACAGCTAGGTAGGATTTTATAAAGTCAATGTTTTGCTTTGTGGCATTAGATATTCGGTAGGACAAATGATGTTTTCACATGCCTTGACTGACTGTCAGGTCTTGTGGCAGCTTCTCATCTGTTCCCTGAAAAATGCCTACAGAAGCAGGGTATGATAGCTCACATCTTTAACCCCAGAACTCTAGGAGCAGAGGGAGATGGATCTCTGCAAGTTCCAGGCCAGCCAGAGCTTCATAGAATAACACTGTATTGTAGTTAGGGTTTTATTGACATGAATAGACACCATGACCAAGGCAACTCTTATAAAGAAGAATATTTAATTGGAGCTGGCTTACATTTTTAGAGGTTTAGTCCATTATCGTCATAGGAAGCAAGGCAACATGCAAGCAGACATGATGCTAGAGGAGGAGCTGAGAGTTCTATATCTTTATCAGTTAGAAAAGGCAGTCAGAAGGAGACTGTCTTCCAGACAGCCAGGAGGAGGGTCTCTTCCACACGGGGCAGAGCTTGAGCACAGGAACCCTCAAAGCCCACCTACACAGTGACACACTTCCTCTAACAAGGCCACACCTCCTAATAGTCCCGCTCCCTGTGGGCCAAGCTTATTCAAACCAACACACACTGTCTCAAAAACAGGATAAAATAAAATGCCTATGTAAATAGAAAACTTATTATAAAATTAGGGACACATAGCAATAGTTATGAAACCATTTTCCACACATAAAACTCTGAAAATTTTCCATTTGATTTATTGACATTCCAATGTATTTTATAATACCTATGAATGAAATAACATAATAACATCAACATAATATTATAGTATTGCTAATACAGCATAATTTTTAAAATATTCTTCCATATTTTGGCATAAATTTATGACTTATTCCTTTTATCATTTACATAAATAAAATACAATTATATAAATGTGTAAAACACAATGTGTTTACCTAGTCACCTGGAGGAATATATGTTTCTAGTTCTTGGCTGTTAGGAAACACTGCTATTGACATTAGCGTGTGTGTGTGTGTGTGTGTGTGTGTGTGTGTGTCCATAAATTCCATTGCCCTGGTTTAATACAAGTACAGGTGTAGCTTTTCTGAGTCACAGGACAAAGTGAATGCTTATTTTTGCAGACATGCTTCGTCTGTCAAACTGACGAAGGTTGACAAGGCTGACCAGTGCTGTGGTGGCACTCACACTTTGACTCTCAGCACTGATATATTGGAGTTGATTGAAGCCTACTTGGCTTTATCAACCTATTAATATCTTACTTAGCCATTCTAGAAAGTATAAGGTGAGATCTTCATGTGATTGTAGCTTGTATTTCTCTCATGATAAATGACATTAAGCAATTTTTATGTGAGAAGTGACCATGGTATACCTTTTCCAGGAAGTGTCTGTTTTGGGAAATTTCAAAATACTTTTTTTTAAAAAAAAAATCAATATACTCCAGAATTCATAAAATTAAGTAAAGTTCAGTATTTAGAAACAGTTACTTTGTCATTGGACTATTGGAAGATGGGAGTCATGTAGTAAAGCAAGAATATCAAAATAGAATCATCTTTGGGGTCAGCCAACACATTTTCACTGTAAAATTCTTTAAATTTTTGCAGGTCTAGAGGCTGTCACAGACTGACATATCAGCTGAGCATTCATTACTCTTTCCAGCTTCTCCTTTGCTACCATGAACTTAATCCTTCTTTTCATGCTCTAGAACCAGTTCTCCAGTCACTAGGCCACATTCCCACCATTAGTATACAAGCAGGGAACAAAAGTACTTAAGCATTACAGATAGCTTACCAAACATACCAAACAAACCAAACTCATAGATTTTAAATTTAAGTACCTAGCCATTCAATTCTAAGTCAATCATTACCTTTTCAAGAAAAAAATTGCATTTGTTTTTACTTCACTTTTGATCCTTTCTTTGTTTTGGCATCCCTTCTGTCTTTCCTCGGCATATTCAATTTAGAAGAATTTTTTTTCATTTTTTTCATATACATTTACAATGTGTTTTGACTAAATTCACCAAATTCCTTTCACTCTTACACTCATCTTTCTACCACTTTACCCTCCCATTTTACGATTAAGCATTATGACATACCAAAGTTTCATTATGCCACCACAATGGCACATCATGACACCAAAATGATCCATTGTGACATCACAATGGTCTAAAATGTTATCACAATGCTGCATGGTTTTATCACAGTGCTTAATCGTGACATCACAATGTTCCACTTTGACAACAGTACTACTTTTGTATTTCACAGTGCTCCATTGTGATATTACAATACTCATCATGACATCACAATTCAGAACTGAGCCATCATGATGTCCTATGGAATCATCACAAGGCTCCCCTGTCACATCACAATTCCTTTTTGTGACATCACAATGTTCCATTATGTGCTGGAAATTTGCCCAAGTACTGGTTCTCTAGAATGCAGCCAAAGGGGTGGAGCATCAGCAGGGACAAAGCTTGGTTTTGCAAGAGTAAAAGTGGCTTATTACTTAATAACCTTTACTTGTCTTGACTCTTAAGTTATTCTGAGGCCAGAAACTGCAGGCCTCAGGCAATTAACACCCTATTGTTAAACAGCGGGGAGTAGGGAAATTGAATAAAGAGGTTCTTTGCCACCACTCCCTCCAACAGGTCCTCCACAGTCCTAGGCCTGAGGCTAGGAGTTCACTGATTCCTTGCCAGCTAGAAAAAGTTGCAGAAAGAAACAAATGCTTTGAAAAGAGATTCTACTCTTTATTTCTAAGAGAAAGAACAAGGGGAAACTAACTTTCTATTGATTTGAAGAAAAACTTGACTGACAGTTGTCGTTGTTCTCAGCTCTTATATTTTCTCAGGATACATGATTTCATGGTTATCTCAAGTATCTTTTTTCAAGCATAAATTCAAATCATAAATTGAATAAGAAGTAACACCTAAGATGTTTACATGTGTTTTCATTAAGACTGGTGATCTAACTAAACATTCATTATCTGCCACCACTAGCTCCACAGGTTCATTAAAAGTTTAAAACTATAATTCTTAGATCTAAGTTAATATGTTATGTCAAGAGGCAAATCATCTGCCTAGTGTCTCATTAGTTCTGAAGTTTTGAATAGACAAACCCAGTCAATATTTTATCTTCTGTCCTGGCACCTACAATAAATCATTCATTTCTTTTTATGACCTTTAGTTATCAGATAATGATTCCACAGTTCTCCTGAAAGGAATGTTTGATCGTAAATCCATTAAACACCTGCTTTCTTTCTTAGTGCAATTAGCTCATGACACATGAAGACTTTCAGGGCCCTAATTGAGCCCTTTTTATAAAGGGCTCAATAATTGCTACTATAAATTTAGTAATTTTCCAGATTCATCATTAGGAATTAAGAAATCATCTATTTGTCTACATAGCATTACTACAAGAATATAATCTTGTATACACTTGTAGTAATGCTATGTATATCTTCATTGATCTGCAGAAAATCTGCCCAACAGGGTAGGCTAAAGCCCAGGTACTATTAGACTAGTTTAATAATGATAGGAAAGGCATATCAGCTGCAAGAATCAATCCTGAGGTGAGATTTCTGAAATCCTTGCAATTCAGAATTATGCATTGCAGACCGTGCAGTATGATGTGTCACTTGTATGTCTTTATCCTTTCCTGTTTCCTGATAATTATGGAACTACAAAGATTAATTGTAACAGTACAATGATCCAATGTGACATCACAGTGAATAGTGACATCACAATGCTTTATTTACAATCACAACTCAGCTGTAAAAGCACAATGTTCAATTGAGCCCTCACAATGCCATTTAGTGAAATTGTGATGTTCTGCTTTACTATCACAATACTTCATTGTGATATCACAATGCCCTACTGTGACATCATGATAGTATAGGGTATGGTCTCAGTGATTAAATGTGTCACCACAAAGCTCTATTTTGATATTACAAAGCTGCATTGTGACATCACAGTGCTGCATTGAGACCTCAGAGTGCTCCATTGTGACATCACAGTGCTGCATTGAGACTTCACAGTGC
>JADRCH010000035.1:187596-200603 GCA_019843965.1 Rhynchomys soricoides
CACAGTGCTCCACTGCAACATCACAGTGCTGCATTGAGACATCACAGAGCTGCATTGAGGCATCACAGTGCTCCACTATGACATCACAGTGCTTTACTGTGACATCACAGAGCTGCATTGAGACATCACAGTGCTCCATTGAGACATCACAGTGCTGCACTGAGACATCACAGAGCTGCATTGAGGCATCACAGTGCTCCACTATGACATCATAGTGTTGCATCGAGATATCATAGTGCTCCATTAAGACATCACAGTGCTCCACTGTGATATCAAAGTGCTATATTGAGACATCACAGTGCTCTACTGCGACATCACAGTGCTACATTGAGATTTCACTGTGCTCCACTGTAATGTCACAATGCTGCATTGTGCTCTTTGTAAAGCTTGATTTAGCAACATCAAATTGTTCCATTATTCTATCTCAATGTTAACTCTTGACATCATAGTACTGACATTACAGTTAGTCCTTGCAATATGAAATTTATTGTTAACTATATGGATACTGGAACAATTATCATATCCATTTTAAAGGATGAAAACACATAGGAATATCATAACTAAAGCTGGGACTCCCACAGAAATAATGAATCAGGGGCTGAAGAGATGGCTCAGTGATTAAGAGCACTGGCTGCTTTTGCAGAGGACTTGGGTTCAATGCTCAAAACCTACCTGGTGGCTCACAACTGTCTGTAATTCCAATTCTAGGGGATATGATGTTCTCTTCAGTTTCTGTTGGCTGTAGGCATGAAAGTGGTGCACAGGCACACATGCAGGCAAAACACCCATGCACATGAAATAGGCATAAACAAATCTTTTTGAAAAGCAAAGAAATAATGATGCAGTGGAAGAAACCACTCCTTAATATCTTAAAATCTTCTTAAAATGTTTTTCAGGAATGTATCTATTTATTGAGTTGGGTGAAGCTGAAGAAAGGGGGTTTCCCAGCTAAGCTTGAATTCATATTTATACAAAGTCAGATATAACCTCTTTCTTTCTCATTTTAAACCATATTATAAATTGACAATTTATCGTTATATATATTTATGGGATACAAAGTAACATGATTTGTGACTAGATTGTGAAACTGCTACATAAAGCTGTTATTGACTTACCTATCAACTCAAACCTTGACATGTTTTGTGATTTAAAAAAAAGTTGATATGTATCCTCTGGGCATTTTGAAGTGTATTATTAATGACATTTACTATGCTATGGAATATATCTCAAAAGCTCATTCCTGTGTTAGAGATTCTGTAGGTTTTGACCACTGTCTTCTCCTTTGCTCTTTTTTTTTTTTTAAGATTTTATTGATTTTATGTATATGAATACACTGTAGCTGTCTTCAGCTACACCAGAAGAGGGCTTCAGATCCCATTACAGAGGGTTGTGAGCCACCATGTGGTTGCTGGGAATTGAACTCAGGACCTCAGGAAGAGCAATCAGTGCTCTTAAACACTGAGCCACCTCTCAGCCCTCTCCTTTCCTCTTTAATCACTGTTCTCTCCTCCTCCTGTGAGCTCACTTGCTTTAGATCCTACTCTAAAGTAACATGAGGCATTTATCCTTTTTCCCATTTACATTTTAGCTTACTTTTAAATAACTATTACTAAATACTAATGGGACTCAATATGATATGACCAAAGCCAGCCCTCGTTAACCATCTCCTTCCCCACTTTGCAATTTCTATCAATCATTATTCTTTCAGACCAATTAGCTTAGGTCCCACAGATGCAAGAAACCATGTGGTCTATGTGTTTCTATGCTGGCTTATTTCATGTCACACAATGTCCTCTAGTTCTATACGTTATTCTGCAAATGACATACTTCCATTATTTTTAATGGATAATGAAATGCATGTGCATGCCCCCCCCCACACCCTTTTCTTTACCAGTTGAATGTTGATTCCCTCTCTTAGCTATCAGGATAGTAGGATAAACAAGAATGTGCAGGTATCTCTATTGCTGAGCACATTCCCTTTGAATATATACTCAGGAGGGGTTCATTGGATCACGGAGGCTTTAGATTGTTTTCTTGAAGGAACTTATGTGCTGTGGTGGTAGAGATTTACATTCTCAACTATATATGATATTTTCTTTTTTCTCCACATCTTCGTAACTTATTAGTTGATTTATTTTTCATAGCAGGCATTCTCACTACAGTAAGACAGAATTCAATCTTGTTTTACCTGCATTTATCCACTTTCCTAATGATGTTCGGCATTTCCCATACATTGGTGGGCTGCTCTTCTTTGAGATGTATGTACTCATTTTTAATTGGATTATCTGTTGAGGAGTGCAACATTGTTTGTGTTCCTCAATATCCCGGATATTAACCCTCTGGAAGATAAATAACGTTTCCTCCCATTCTGTAGGCTCCCCTTCACTCAGTTGTTTCTGTAGGGTGCCCTCCATTCTGTTGTTTCCTTTGCTCTGCAGAAGCTTCTTGATGACGTAATCCCCCTTGAGTATTTTTTGCTTTGGAAATCTTATCCTTAAAAAATCAGTGTCTATTCCACATCCTGAAATGTTTCCCCTCTGCTTCATTCTTGTACTTTCAATTTGGGGTCTTGTATTTTGGTCTTTTGTCAGTCTTGAGGTGGGTTTTGTTTGTTTGTTTGGTGGGTTGGTTTGGTTTGGATTGGTTTTTGTTTTTTCCATACTGAGGACTAAATTCAGAGCTTCATGCATTCTGTGCAAGAGTCCTAGCACTGAGCTAAATATCTAGTTTGATGGGATTTTAATTTTTATACTGTAAGTACTTTATGGATTGAGTCCTCTCCAATAAGGTTATTCTTGAAAGAACAAAGCTGAGGATAGCCATGATTCCAGAATCAAGAGAGAGAGTATCGGAGGACCAGTCCCAGATGCAGACCAAATTATACCATATTAACACACACCCCCAAGGAGCAACAAAAAATTGTAAAAATGAGTCAAAACTGTTAAAAAAAAATCAATGCATTATTTAAAGCTCTCTAATAAAACATCAAATCAACAAACATCTGGACAAATAAATGCAAACAAGGCAGGGATACATAGGCAAGACAAGTGCAGGCATCCTGTTTGTGGATTCAGTCCCCACCCTGTTCAGTGCCCCGGGAGATGAAATTTTCTGACCACATCTCTGATGGAGACCATTGCCATTACTAGCCTATCATTTGTTCTTCAGTTGAGTACATTTTTGGAATTCATCTCTATTATTGGGGGTTTTATTAATTCACTTCAGTTTATATATGTTATATAAAATCAGGTTAATTTCCGTCTTATAGAAAGAGTCCTATGTAATCTTTAGGTCATGTTGAAAAGATGTCCAGGAGGGGCGGGAGGGCTGGGGGTATTTTTGCTATTCTTTCTCCACTCCAGACAAACCAAAAAAATTACCCAGATATTAGCCTATCCTGGATCTATCCTTGTTTGTAGCACCATGGGGTATATATGAGATTATTAAATGTGTAGAGATAAAACAACGTTCCTGGCTCCTCAGCACAAGTGGCACAATACCCTCTTCTGCATTGAGTTATCATTTTATGGCATCAGAACTCCACTTCCTTCATGATTCTGCCATAACTACCTTAATTTCTCCACTTTACTGGGTTCCTTTCACTGCTATGGTTCATCTGAGATTGCATTTGAGCAAGAAAGTGGGGGAGAACAGAGAGTGTGTGCCATTCATTGCTTTTTCTTTGTTGAAACACAAAAGGAATATTATTTCTTTTGTGGAGCTATCATTTTATTTTGTATTGCTTTTGAGACAAAACTTCATGCAGCCCAGGTGTCCTCAAACCTGCGATGTAGATCAAGATGACCTTGAATTTCTGATCCTTCTGATTCCTTGTACAGTGCTAGGGTTATGAGCATGCACTACCACATGCTTTAAAAGTATAGAACCCAGTGTTCTGTATATGCTAGGTGTGGTTGTCTGAGTGAGAATGGTCCCTCACATTTGAACATTTGGCTCCTAATTGGTGACACAATTCGTGGAAGTCTAAGAGATGTGGCCTTGCTAGAGAAAACGCATCAGTGAGGACCAGCTTTGAGCTTTCCAAAGCTTCATGCTGTTCTCAGTTTGCTCTTTCTGCTTCCTGCTTGCCATCAAGATGTGAACGCACAGCTCTGGCTCTTGCCACCATGCTCACCACTTCCCTGCCATTGTGTACTCATCCTTTAGAACCATGAGTTCCAAATAAAATCCTTCTCTATATGTTACCATAGTCATGGTGTTTTATCACAGAAACAGGGAAATAATGGATGCACATGCAAATTCTCTACCAACAGAGCTACATTCCCAGCCCCTCCCCCCAAAGGGAAATGATGAATAGACACTATTTTAAAGATCTGAAACTATCAGGATTTTATAAACTTGTCCTAATAATTAGCTGATTATCAGACATAAGTCTATTTTCAAGGAGTCTTATTAGTATTACCTGCAGAAATAAAGGTACCTTCAAGAACATTCAATACAATTAAAAGTGTTGCCTTTTAATGATATGGGGAGGGGCTGGAGAGATGGCTCAGCAGAAAAGACACTGAATGCTCTTCCAGAGGATCCAGGTTCAATTCCCAGGATCTGCGGAGCAGCTGTCTGTAACTCCTGTTCCAGGGATCTGACACCCTCACACAGAAATACATGCAACACCAATTACATAAAATAAAAATAAATAAATAAAAGATATGGGGAGTTTTGTAGAAAATATTTAAATCCCAGCCCTGGAGCTTCTACCCCACCTTGATCATTGAGTTCCTGGATAAAAACCACACACAGCCTTTATATTTACAATAAGTCTTAATCAACACAAGTGCTAGGCAGCTGCCTACCCTCCATGCTGTTGGAATCTACTTTCCAATCGATAACCCCAAGTTAATATTTACTATTTACTATGTTCTACCTGGGCTGCTCTTAACTCTGATTGAGCAACCCTCAGGGTCACGTTCTCTTGACCCTTAACCCATGGTGGCTTCTCCTTCCTCCTTTCCTGCACATTCTTCTTCTTCCTCGTGGTTCTCCTCTTCCCCTCAAGCCTGCAAAACCTAAACCCCACCTATGTCCTTTCTGCACAGCTATTGGCTTTTGGCATCTTTATTCACCAGTTAGAATTAACTTGGGAGCAGGGTCACAGGGGCTTCATGCAGACTCATATCTTGCTCCCCTTACCCCCGCACTTAGCATTACAATAGACGGTAAAAGACAAAACCTCAATGAGGGGAGCTCATCGCTAAAAATTCAATGACTTCATAGGAAAGACTTTGAGAAAGTGAAGAAAGGCCCCACTTGCATCACACTTTGGAAAGCAGGAGGGACCGAGTCTCTGTTTACAGCTGCCCCACACAGAATCTTATAGCGAGTAAGTGTGACCACTACAACTAGAAGATGAGTCAAAAGGAGCAAGATGAAGTGGACAAGGCAGGTCTGGAAGAACAAGGTGGTGACAGAAACATACACAACACATAGCAGGAGAGATCTTCGAGGGGCCATATGGATGTAGATTTTTAGCGAATGGCAAGAAGATTTACAGAAAATAAATGTGAAAACCTCTGTACAGTAGGCTGTGTAAGCTCTCTAAGAAGTCTGTAATGCTCCACAAAGCATGCACCTGGAGCCATAGTTATGTTTTATTTACTAGGACTCTGTGCAGAAGCCTGTCCACCAGGGCCTGGCACCTGTTCAGAAAGTGAATAAACAGTTTGTCCAGGTGCAAATTAATTTAGTTTCTTGTTTGCTTTTCCAAGTCATCAGATCCTGGCACTAGGTCCTGAGTAACTCATGTGTACTGTTTAAAACAGCAAGTTGAACACTGTAAGTAGAAAGGGTTCTATAGTCAAAAACGTTTGGGTAGTACAGGGCTATATAGCTTTTAATACGAATGTCTTGCTACAGAATTTCTTGGAGGCTTCACTCTGCAAATGTGTACTATGAATTCTCCAGAGGGTGTGACATGTCACTTTACTCAAATCTAGCCACAGGATCCTTGTTTTTGAAGCATCTCAGGATACTGATGCACCATTTGGAGAAATGCTGGGAAATATATGGAGATGTATTGCCTGGCTTTGTGTTAGAATAAAGTCTTAATGCTTAAGTTCAAAGGCATTTTTTTCAACTGTATTCAAGTGGCGTGTTCTAAATGTATTATTCACCACACCACAGTCCAGAAGCAGCTGATTTAACCATCAAGCTGTTAATTGTCATATGTGTCAAACTACATGATAATATTCAATTAAATGATTTAGTCCCAGGCTGCTTGTCTCTCCCTCTTTAGAAGTACTTCATGTGCTTGGACCCATTGTCCTAAGAGCATGGGTCCTCCATGAGGATAGATATCTATCTTCCTATTCCTTTACCCATCATGCAAAGCACTTAAACGGCACAAGCTGAGATGGAGAAACCAAGATTCAGTGCATGTACTCACAGGGAGAACGCAGCAGAAGCAGACTGCAATGTGTTTGACACTAGGTAGTTTTGTGGTTTTATTACCATTTCCCAAAACACACATGCACCATTTTCCTCTGTACTTTTTCCAGCAGTAAGTATTTCCTGGAAGGACAACAGGGCAATGTATCTAAGCAAAGCTGCCATGAAGTGTTTTCCTGTTTGTGCCAACTTAAAGGCTTCATCGTTGGCTGACAACTTGAGCTAGCCTTAAGTAGCCCAGTGTTGTGTTCTTGCTCAGCATGTTCATTAGCTGGCCAAGGTTTCTACAGCTCCAGTTCCACTGCTATATTTTTCTTAAATACAACCTTTTTTTCACACATCTTTGCTTTTTGCAAGCTAAGAAAACTTTTCCTGTTACCCCATTCTAAAAGTGCTGGGAAGGTAAACTCTTATCATAATCTTCTATACGAAGGACCTTAACTTAGTCCAATGGTAGTTTGCCAAGTAAACAATTTACATTCTATTATTTCCACTGGAAAGTCCCTCTTTCAAATTGAAGAATTTCTCAGGAAAAAAAAAGAAAAGGAAGAAGAAAAGTTACGGATCTTAGAAAACCACGGATCTTAGAAATCCCAAGTTCTTCCTATCATGGTTCTGGGGTTTTCGAACTGAATAATAGGGCTGTTATTTGCAGGGCCAAATTGAAGGCACCAATACATCAAATTTACAACATCAGGACTAAGAGGTCCTGTCAATAGCTCTATTGTTTCTGCCTCTTGTCTGCTCCTGTCATCCCTGCCATCCTCCCCAGACCTTGCTCTTGTGGTCCCCTCAGCTTTATTTATGACCCGAAACTTTTAGCTTCCCTTTGCTTCTCCTTATCCATGTCCCTGGTGGGCTTCTTTCCTTATGTTTTGGGGGGTTCTTTTTTACTCTATAACTACACACATATCTCCTCTTTCTTCTCAACTCTCTCATTAGTGAACTTCCCTGCCACCAATGAAACTCAACAACAAACCAAGAAGTATGATTGGCACTACTCTTGCTGAAGTTCAACAATCTCAAGGTCTCCATCAGCCTTGAGGTCTCCATCACTCATCTTGATATCAAGTGCACACACACACACACACACAGAGGCACACACACATTCGTGTGAATGCACACATGCCCACCTTTCTTGATATCAAGCATACACACACACACACACACACACACACAGAGGGGGGCACGTCTTATAGGTTTATGCAATGTGTAGACTAGGTATTGTACTTGACCAAACTAGTTACATTTTTTAATGAGTTATATGAACGAGTTTAATGCTTATTTTTATACAAAGGCCTCTGATTCCATAATGATTGTCCAGTTTTTCCATTCCTGGATCGAATTTCAGGCAGATCTCAGGTGTGTGTGCAAGGCAGGGGTGCACATGTACACCTGCAGTCCAGAGATTAATGATGAATGACTTCTTCTATCGCTCTGCACCTTATTCTTTGTTTATAGATTTTAAAGACAGACTCTCTTGCTGAATCTGGAGCCTCCAATGTGGCAAGACTAGATAGCCACCAAGCTTCAGGGATCCACCCTTCTCCACCTCCCCAGTGTTAGGATGACAGGCAAGCACCACCATGTCTGGTTTTTTATATGAGTGTGGGGATCTGAGCTCAGGGCCGCACATTTGCACAGGCACTTGATTGAGCCATCTCCCCAGCCCTGGCCACTGGTCTTTTTGTTTATTTATTTTACTTTTAGTTATATCCAGGTACTAATGAATAGTTTCATCTTTGATTCATTGAATAGTTCAGTTAAGTCTAATGAAAAACTTAACTTTGTATCCATGCATGTTTTGGACAACTTCCCTCTTACACCCCCCCCCCCCCTTAACTTGTTAACTAGTCACTTAGGGAAAGTGAGAGAGGAAAGTAGAAAATTCAAGTGCCATAAAATCCCTACCTACTCAAGTTCAGGCTAGTTTCTGTTTTAGTGCTTTTTTGAGATTTTTTAGAAGACCTAACTGCAATCTTGTAGCAAGTGTTATTGCCTGTTGGGCACACAGGACGTAGTTCTCAGTGCCAGAATTCTGCTTGTCTCCCTCTGACCTTCACATCATTCCTAATCAGCCCATATGATAATCTTTAAATAATTGAATGAAATTGGACAAAGGGTTTGTATAACTACTCCTAGAACCAGAGATCTACAACTGGAGAGTAAGTACAGAGACAGATGTTCAACTCTGATGTTTAAGGGCAATGCAAGTCAAAAGTACAACCAGGTACATCCAACCGCTAGGATGGATACATTATATATGTATAAATACAAACAAAATAACAAGTGTTGACAAAGACACAAAGCAACCATAGTATCAGTGGCTACATTTGCATGGCTAGTAGGCAGGTATAACAATAGTACACAACTTTGGAACAGTCTGGTATCTCCTAAAAAGAAGAACCCTGAGTGGTGTTTGACTGTTACACTGACTCCATACTTGCCCTCACAGGTAGACTCCAAAGAGAACTGAAAACAGATGTTCAGAACAAAACTTGGAACACATGTTTCAAGAGCACCTACCTCAACTGGATTATGTCCACATGGCACTATAATTAACACAGTGAAAGGTTTTGTTATTTCATCATTAAAGTAACCAAGCACTGATTTGTCCTATAACATGGATAAAAGCATAAAGCATTATGCCAAGGTAAAGAAGCCAGGCCAAACAAAGGCAGTGTATTACATAATTCTATTTCTTGAAGTGCTTGGAATAGGTAAATACAGAGATAGAACACAAGAGGAGAGGCGACTGAAAGGGGAGAGGACTGACTAACGGGTACAGGGTCATTTTAGGGAGAAATGAACATGTTCTCCAAGTGCTTTGTGGTGGTGGATCCACAGCTGTGAGTACACTGCGTTCTTCTGCATCTTGTAAACTTTCAGAGGGTAAATTTTATGCACTGTGAGTTCTATATCAATAAAGCTGTAAAAAAATGATGTCAGAGGGGAACTCCAGCAAGAGGGTGACAGAAGAGTGGTTGCTACATCAGGTCCATATCACAGACACTGGTAAGTGCTCCTTGCACTAAGCAGCAACCCTCTAATGAGACTTGCATCCACCAGAAGCAACTCAGGTAGCTGTATCCTCCATATGTCAAGGAGCATATGTCAAGCTCTTAACACGATTCTCTAGTTTCCCTCACATGGCTTCACACTAAGATCAGGTACAAGGACATCCCTCTCCAATGCTGACGTGACCCAGTAATTCTCCAAGAATTCTTGGTGCCTTAGAAACTATGGCTCTTCTCCTGAAAAACAGGTGATGAGCTAATAGTAGTGGAAGTAGAGTTGAAATCCTTCATAGGTAGACAGCAGTGCCTTCACTAATCCAGGCATTAACATTTTGGATAGAGGTAGTCGGTGACTGTAGCCTCTTGCTCTGTATGTTCTCCATGGAGTACCATGCTGTACTTGCAACAGAAGAAATTGCACAGAGAATATAAATGAATGGACATAGCTATGTTTTAATAATGACAAAAGCAATTTTTTTGTCCATGAGATTTTTTTAGTTATCTAGATCAGGTAAGGGAGTTTAAATATTTTAAGGGGTTGCTGGGTTAACAGGGTGGCAGAAGGCATCTTCACGCACTGAGCCGTCTTTCACGCACTGAGCCGTCTTTCACGCACTGAGCCGTCTTTCAGGCTTCTTTTTCTTTTTAATGTGGCTGCTAAGGACTCCTACATTTTTTTCCTGCAATGAACCCTCAATAGATTTCCATTAGTCCTGTGGCTAGTTATATAGAGCTAGACCAGCCAACGAACCCTCAATAGATTTCCATTAGTCCTGTGGCTAGTTATATAGAGCTAGACTAGCAAAGAGCTGTTCGAAACTCTCCTATAGACTGGGTTTCTAAAATGAATTAGTCTATACTGAATGGGATTTTGGGAAATGGGGTATGAAATAGCATGCCTATGCCCGGTTTGAGTTTGGGGAGGGCTTTACTGATATCTACTGTGTTGAATCGCGTTTTCAAATACTGCACAGTTATTAGCAATAAAAACAAGAGAAAAATGTGTGTAAGTGTGTGCCTTCTTTCGAAGAGGTAGAGTAGAAAGGAACTGTTTTTCTCTCCGTCTGGAATCCACTGGAAGCTAACTCCAGCTTCCAAGTTGAAATAGAGTCAGAAGCCAAGCTGCTGACATTTCTAAGGGGAAAAATCCAACCCATTTCAGGGGGCAAGCTGAGGTCCTAGTAACTATGAGTCTCTAAGGTTTCCACAAAGAGAGAGAATAAGGGAGCAGAACTTCTTTCGCGCTTAACTCCACTTTGTCAAAGAAAGTGCTAGAAGCATGTCACATCTCTTGCTTTTATCTCTGAGTAGCATCTTTGAACACTCCTGAATGGGATGTGGAGAGGCGGGGAGAACACGATTTCAATCTACAACCCCTGATAAGTCTGAGGTATACGGAGAAGGGCTGGTGGATAGGAACTTAGCTTTTGAATTTGTAGGTGAGCCTGGCTTACTTCCAAAGCATACGAGATGGAAAAGGAGAGAAAGGAACTCCTCTGTGGAGAAATGTGTGAAGACATCACAGACATAAAGAACAAACAGCTATAAAGGTGAGTCATCCCTGCCCATTTCAGCCAGGTGGTCAGGGTCACTTTGCAGTCTCGGTGTAGACCATGTTGTAGCAGTGAGAGACAGAGTTTACGTGTGAACATTCAGTCACGTATGCACATCTGTGTTTGACACTAGTAAAGAAAACTATGCCATACTACAATAAAATGGAACTTCTGAGCGATTTGAGTTCACCCAAAAAGCAGGTCTTCCTTCCAAAGAGCTTTGGATGAAGGGGAGAAAGGGGCTTTACAGTAGAGAAAACTAACAGGCGTTCCGTTACTCATGACCGAGATGAACAAGGATAACTCACGTTTATAGTTGCTTGTTCTTGATGTCTGTGATGTCTTTCACAAATACCCATAAACCCAGCTTAAGTATGAAAAGTATCACAAATGAGAAACTGTCGGCAAAACTCCTAACCAGTAGGTCTCAAACTAGCAGGAGCATTAAAGGGGTAAGGAGCAAAAATAACCAGAGACAAGGAGAGGCTGTGCTGATATATGACATAAGCAGTGTGGTATCCTGAATGGGATCCTGGAACAGGAAAAGAACATAGAGAAAAGTAAACATACAGAAATCTGAGTAATTTATGGGCCAATGTGTATCAATTTCAGCACATCAATCCTACTAACCCATGAGCATCGAACATCCATCCATCTTCTGATATCTTCCTAAATTCATTTCTTCAATGTATTAACTTTTTTTTTATTATATAAGTCTTTCACTTGTTTGGTTAGAGTTACTCCAGGATATTTTTTTGAGGCTACTGTAAATGGTATTCTTTCCCAGTTTGTCATTTGTATACAGGAGTGCAATCGATTTTTTGTGTAGTAACTTTGTATCCTGCTACTTTGCTGAATGTGTTTAACGGCTCTAAGACTTTCCCAGTGGAGTTTTTAGGGCCATTTGCATATTCAATCACATCATATAGATACTTTGACTTTTCCCTTCTTATTTTCATCCTATTGATCTCCTTCAGTTGTCTTGTTGCCTTAGTAATATTCTGCATAGGTATGGAGAGAGAGTGGACAGTCTTGTCTTGTGCCCAACTTCAGTGAAAATGCTTTGAGTTTCTCTCCATTTAGGTTGATGTTGGCCATAGGCTTGCTGTAAATCGCCATTATTATGTTTATTTATCTCCTCGTATCCCTGGTCTTTCCAGGACTTTTATCAAAAAGGGTGCTGGATTTTGTCAAGGGCCTTTTTGGCATCCAATGAGATATTCGCATGGGTTTTGTCTTTCAGTTTGTTTATATGGTAGAGTATATTTATCGACTTGTGTATGTTGAACTATCCCTGCATCTTTGAGATGAAGCAAACTTCACCATGGTAGATGATCTTTTTATCAGATTGGGTTTGCAAGTATTTTATTGAACATTTTTGCACCTATGTTCATACGGGAGAGGAGTGTTGGGAAGAGCACAGGTATTAGTGTGAGACCAGGTTTGAGGCCTAACAGTACCCTCCCTATCTCTTCTGATTAGTTTTGGTTTGAAGTATATTTTGTCACATATTAAAATGTCTATACCCTTGATCTCTTCCATCCTTTTACCCTGAGATGGTATCTATCCTTGATGGTAAGGTGTTTTTCTTGAATGAAGCAGGATGGATCTTACTTTGTATCCAACCTGTTAGTCTATGTCTTTTTATTGAGGAATTGAGATCATTGATGTTGAAAGATATCAAGGAGCAGTGCTGTTCTTGTGTGTTTTCTTCCCCCCTCTCCTATTTGCCAGTCTGTAAATCTTTAGTCCTTACATTTTCTTGGTTGTGGTTAACTTCTTCAAATTGAAGTTTTCCTTCTAGTGCTTTCTGTAGACCTAGATTTGTAGGTCTACAGAAGGCACTTGAAGGTCTAATACTTAAATTTGTTTTTACTGAGGAATTGTTTTTCTTTCTCAATGTACCATGATTGAAAATCTTGCTGGGTAAAGTAGTTTGGGATGGTATACGTGGACATTTAGAGTTTACAGAACATCTGCTCAAACCCTTCTGGCTTTTAGAGTCTCCACTGAAAAGTCAGGTGTTATTCTA